>CM031235.1:884495087-885095087 GCA_018340775.1 Taxus wallichiana var. yunnanensis
ATTTTAAAACTAAATAGTTTCTTCACTAAATAAACTTTATTTCAAGCACTAGGTTTTTCAAATAAATTAGCAAGAGATTTTATTAACTCTACCGTAGATGTCACTTTATAATATTAGCAGCCATAGATGTTTTCGGACTCAATCTTATAGATTCCAAAGCCTTTCTATCAAGAATCTTTCATTCTTCATCAGTCATCTTCGCAGTCTAGAATTTTCATCCAACAAGTAAGTACAAATCTCTTTGATACATATAATCCTCAATCTGCATCTTCCATAATTGATAATTTCGGTCGTCAAACTTCTCTACCTTGTATTTGTTTTCTTTTGTCATTGTTATAGCTCCCACTCAATCAGAAAACCCTCTATGAGTAAATTTGTCAACACACAAAACCCTTAAACAAAGCTCTGATACCAATTATTGGGATTAGCACACAGGTTGTACAGATAATATATCAAATATAAGCATACATGCAATAAATTCGGATATCCTACCGTAAGAAATACTACAAAACAAGAGATATTAATCAACACCAAATTTAACGCAGTTCACCCAGTGTGGACTACATCTACCAAGAAACAAGTCAATTTATTATCCAAAGCTTTCAGAAGATATACAATGAAGATTTACAATCTTCCACACCTCTCACAATGTACAATACTTTCTTTCTCTCAAGCTTCTCCTTCTTCTCCAAGAATTCTCTCTCACAATTATTTTCACAATAATCATTAACTCTCTCTTCTAACCCTAGCTTTCTAGCTTATAAATACCTTATACAAACTTAGGGCACTTAGCCATGTAATTAAAATCAATAGATCTACTTTAATACTAAAATTAGATCCAATTCCCGTGAGTTACATAAAACACTCACGCATAGGTTACCGATGTTGGTTATCCCTAACCGATGATGGTTCCTACTTCCCCGATCGATGTCGGCCATAGGTGGTATTGTCGGTCCCTTCATAATTGATGTCGGTTAATGTGTTTTCCAACAAGTTGATATAACATGTTAAACTGAAGTAATTGAGCTCTACATCTCAACAATTATTTGGTAAAGTTTGGCCTTTTACAAAGAAAAATAAAAATAAAAAATAAAACCAATAGAAAATGGAGAATTTAATACCAAGGAATTTGGAGCAGTTTAAATTTTTCATGTATTTAAATTTTGAAATGAATAATTTTTTCATTTATTTAAAGTTTGAAATGAATCTACATAATTTAATATGTCGTGACTATGCAATAATTTTAAGAATTAATCCACCAAGGGCAAGAGGAATGCACAAAAATCTTCTCGCAACATGTGGTCGGGGACCGGGAAGAGCCTGCAGTTGATGTCGGCATGATCCTAGTTGGATATTTGGTATTTGACATTGTTTGGTCTATATGTGTGGAGCCTAAAATTGCCCACTTTCTGTGGTGTATTTTGCACCAAGGTCTTCCTGTGGGGTCTCGACTTATTCAAATTGGGGTCCCAGACTCCCAAGTGCCCATTATGTGGCCACTTAGAAACTATAATGCATCTTTTCTAGTTTTTTTCCAAAAGCTTAGCTTGCTTGGAATTGGATTCACTCATTTTTCTTTCCTCTTAGACCCCACTAATTTACTTGTCAAAATATCCTTTTAGGAGATAATCCCAAGCTTCTGCATATGTTCACCCAAATTTGGCATGTTTTCATAGGAGAATTTTTGTTTTGGATATGAAAAGAAATAAATATATTTTTCTTTGCTAATTCTAAAGTTGATCAACAATTTTCTATGCATAACAAGTTTATGGTTATCTCCAATGTCTTCGCTACAAATTCAAGTTCGATGAACAAATTCGTTGTAGAAGTGGACCACCTCTAGACTCTGTTACGTCATTGGGGGATGCTCCACGCAATGTCGCCCGGAGCTAGCCTTGCCATCTCGGCACTCCTCGCCGTATGGTCGTGGTGGTCGCTGCAACCGTTCTCAATGGCGATCATTGGTGGGCTTGTTGTAACACCCACTAATTTGACGCACCAAAACCATGTCAAACACCATTAATTATTTTAGGGAAAATTATGGGATTTTTTTTTGTTTAAAAGGTTGCAAGGGTGATAAACATTAGTTATGATCAATTAAATTCTCGTTAATAATTTCTACACATTCGTAAGGTAGTCAGAACCAAATTAGTAATTAAATATTTTTAATTAATCTCCAAAATCATTTCGAATTTTAATCCTCTTCTAAGGTTTCCATAAATTTTTATTTAAAAATATTGGCTAATTAAACCCGTTATTTTACTCATTTAAATCCTCTTAAGTTTGCCAAGAATCATCTCCTAAGTTGATTTAAATTTATTCCCCATAATAACTTCAACATCCATTTCCATCATTTAGTATTTTAACTATACATTTTAATTCTAATTAATTTAATCATTTTAGATCATTATCTAAATACCCATGCACAATATCATTTATTTAATCCCTATAATCAAATGACATTTATTTAATTATTGATCCATAATAAAAGGGTCACAACTTACTCTAACTCACTAATGCACTAGGTGGCCCCATTCACTAAATACCCATACCTTTTATTTAAAACCCAATCCCATACAAAACAATTGCATGCTTCCAATTTACAAAACAATGCACAAGAATACAATGGTATAGACCCTACCTTGCCATTATAGCTTCCACAATCTTCAAGCAACAAACTTCAATTTCTTCCAATTCCAAGATAGTCCCAAATACAAGCTCCCACAACTCCCAAGAAAGAATTCCAAGCCAATTCCAAAATATGCAAGTGTGTAATAAAACCAAGTAACCCCCAAAACTCCAAAATAACTCACATAAATAGAAAATGTGGAGAGGAGGGTGAGGTGGCTCCATGTAGGATGCCACATCACTTCTCCTCCAATCCACCTCACCAAGTCAAACACAAAGACCAAGACTCATAAATGGGTGGGTGAGGATATGACAATTTTCCTTCAACACACAAACCACTACTCCATACCTCTAAGGACATAATTAAAATAGTTTGTAAGAAAGTGCAATTAATTATCTCTTTTTCCTTCCAAAACACATAATGAGGGCTAAAATTAACCCCTCACATCATAGGTATGGTTGGTGGGTGATTTTAAGAGGTATGGGACAAGTCTAGCTTGTCCCACAAGCCTCTAAAAGTGGCTCCAAAGCCAAAATTCGAGATTTGAAAAGTGAGGTTGAGTACACAACTCCAAAATCAATAAAATCCATCTCAAATCCACAATAATTAAAATCATAGTATGATAAGTGTCGAAGACGCAGTGGGCATTACACTCGTTGCTTTCCCCGCCCTCAACATCGATGGAGCCACTCGCCACCAACTCGCCAGCAAGGTTGGGGGTCCCTTACTCGTCAACTCGAGTGGGGGGGCTCAAATGCCCCCTCGAGACATGCATGTTGGATGGTTGAAATCTTCCCCCACATCCTTATGATAAGTTCCCCTGCCTCTCTCTCACTATCCCCACTTGGGAGGAGGTGAAAAATGATGAAGAAAATCCCACTGGTTGGGAAATTCCGAATGTTGGCAAGGACCTTGTGATCGGGTTCGGGCCGGACAACCATGATCCTCTTGCTTTGGGAATGTTTGTCGTTGCTACTTAATTTTGTGTTTGTTAACCTCCTAAGCATTGCCTAGTTTATTATTCTCCTAGGCTCATCCTAGTTTGCTTTTTTTTGCTCGTTTGTGGTTTTGGGGCATGCTCTCATACCGCCCACTTTTTTGCCGAAATCTATCTTGTATCGTATTGAATTAATATAATATAAGATCTTTTTCATCAAAAAATAATTTTAAGAATTCACTTGATTAAGTGGAAATAAAATTAAGTTAAATAAATAAGAATTGTGTTAATTTGATCTCTTTCACAAACAATTTTAATTAGATAATTGGTTTTTGTATCAATCATCTTCTTTAAACTAAACAATACAAATTGGCACAATTTCCACATGCAACAAGTTACGTTTAAGGAATGTAAAGTCACGCCAATGTATTTGGAGCACCATGTTGCCAAATAAGAATTATCATTGTCAACATCTTATTAAAATTTCGAAGTCTTGTCTTTCTAAACTAAAAAAATAAAAACCTCAAACTTTTACTTATGTACATCAAAGAGAAGAACAATGTACACAATTTAATTCAGGATGTTTTAGATTGTAATTGAACAATATATGTAAAGTAATTGAAATTTAGTTTGGGGTCTACCTTTAAAATATGTTTGTATGAACCATATGTAACATACTTACCATGTAATATGATTTAAGAATTCAAACTTAGTTCCTCTAATGTATTTTATTTTGCAATGAATTTTTATACCATGTAAATGTTTATAACAAACTAATTTGTTTTCCATAGATTCAAAGTAGTTTTGAATATCATATGAGAGACTGATATCATCCAATAAAAGAATTAAAATTGCATGGAATTTAAGGCAACTCTCCAATAAGAACAAGTATTTCAAATTCAACATCCAACTACAAAAACAAAATGTTAGGAATAAATTAATTCATCTTGTAACGTAAAGTTGGTATTAGTAAACAACTTTACTAGTTTATTTGTGGCAATATTATTTAAGTTCAGAACAGAATGTGGTTATTGCACACCCTATTTTATAGGGATTGTTATTGTAGACACTAGAAAATGCACCTTGCACATAAAGTATGTTATTCAAAAACATTATAAAACATAAAAAAAATTCAAAAAAATCAAATAATCCCACAAAAGCAAATAAAAATATAAAACCCCACAAAAATGGGGATAAAAGACACCTCGTCACTCATTTACTAACCCTCACCCACTCACATTTAATTATGTCCATCTCAACTACCCATGTGCATGCCCAATACACTATGGACCCTATCATTGCATCTATATGTGTCCCTCTCGCTATACAATCAAAAACTATATAATAGATCACTCACCCCCTTCATTCAACCCCTAACTCTTGTGCATAAAATATATATTTGAGTTTTCTTGCTCTCTTGTTCGTATATCTCAATTTTATAGGTTTTGAATAAGCGAAAGAGAAGTATAAAGGATAGCTACAACTTGTTGTAGCATTGTTTTAGCAAAATTTCAACACGGGCGTGAATCACAACTGTGATTGGCTTGTGATTTTCGGTGAATTACAACTAAGATTATCATGCAATCCGAGTCGGGTATATTTTTCATTTTCATTTATTATTTTTCTTCTTAATCAATAAAATGTATTTTTATCTCCTTAAAAGGGTTAGGGATTTGACTAAGGCAGTCCCCTAACCACCAAAAATAACTAACATTTTTCAAGTGTGCTTATGTGTAGGTTTAGGTTTAGATCTGGAAGAGTTTTTACCCACTTTATTTAATGAAAGAAACCATAATTGTCATTCTCTTCACAATGGAATCATAAGCCCATTTTGTTTAAGTAACATTGATTTGGAGATTTCATATCAATTAATCCATCTTGTAGGTGATCCAAATCCAAGCGATCATAGTGGGACCATTTTGATTATGGGTAAATCTTTTTATTTTCTGAATCTAAGAGTATTGTCTTTAAGGTTTTGTACTCTTTTTTATTTGTTTTTACTCTTTTCTAACGTTTCTTTTATAGATCTAACATCTGGTTTTACAAATTTGTTGGAAATACAAAAACTAGTTGCGTACGTCAGTCCACAACTATGACTGTGTTGCAATTTTCTATCAAAAAATTAAAATCTAGTTGCAGGGTGGTCGGAATCTGCTGATTTGTTTTGTAACTTTATTTCTGCAAAAACATAAAAAAAATCTTATTATTAAGGGAACGAATCGGAAAAAAACTACACATTTATTGTAAGTATAGATAAGGGTAAATAGTCATATGCATAACTATGGGAAGTGCTTAGGCATAAGCCCTAAAACTCATTGTGAGGAGTACCATAGGAACCCCAATGTAATTGGCACCTTGAGGGAACTGGCCAACGAAAGAGTTACCCCCACCTACTTGAATAGTACACCCATGAGATTAGAACCAAGGCTATCCTTGGTGACGGCACCGGTTTGATTGATTGAACAGAGTAAAATCCAACTTGGTTAATCAAGGGGTAAAGTAAAGCCCACGACTAGAAATTTTTCTAGTATATAATGTTCATTCATATAATCCTTGGTATTTAGAGAGAGATCCTTTTATAGGAAGTCAAACAAACCAAGCCCATATTCCACTTTAAGACAAAAAACATCACCACATTTATCAAAACATTTTGTTTCAATTTCCACTAATTCTAGGTCACACATGTGACTATTTCTATTCTTTCAAGCCTCCTCCAACACTTTCATATTTGTTTTTGTCATCCATTTTGAGTTCTGATTTATCCTGTCTCATTCCCAACTGTGACTGTGCTGCAATTTTTTATTTTCCTATCCCATATTTTTCCTAGAGTGAGTCAGAATCGCGATCGAATTGTATCCTTCCAAATCCATAATTCACTCATTTATAATTTATGTTCTTCATCTCATATTTTCCCTGCACTCGACCACAAATACAACCGACTGCAATTTTCTCATCATACCATCTTGCTAAATTTTTCCACTCATGTTTTAAAGTTTGTGTGACTGTCATTTCCACATTCATTTGCTCCCTAATTTGCTACACGAACACTTTCTTGACCACATTACAAATCTTGAGTCACCGACTCATCATGTCATTTTCAACAAGCCTATTCACCCCATGGTACCACGCCGATCCTATCCATCGCATTTCAAATTTCCCACATTTGAGAAATTTGACAACACCAAGGACCCCCAACATCACTTGCATTTATTCCACTACGCATGTCATCTCATTTAATATGACAATGCTCTCCTCCACACCTTCCCATTTTTACTCGTTGGCCAAGCAATTGATTAGGTACTTACGCCTTCCACAACATAACAGCTTACACTTTCACATAACTCACCGACACGTTCTTATCACACTTCTCCATCCATGTTGCACCTAAAATAACTCTAATTGGCATTCACATGCTTCGACAAACCCATAGTGAGTCCATTCTTGACTTTGTTGCAGGCGTTGGCATGCACTTGTTCATCACCGCTCATTTCCTCTCCCACAATCTGAGCTCATTGGCCTCTTTTCCAAAAGCTACACCCCACATCTCACATCACTTACAAATTCATCCACTATGCACATTTGATGAGGTCGTGCACATGGCACAACACCTCGAGGATGTCCATCTTGGTTGTCCTCCTTTCTTACCACATTTTTTTATTTCTCCTCTATCTTCTCCACCATCACCCTCCCACCTTCACAATGTCATCCACATGGATCCTCCTCACATCTCACCACTTTCTACACCCACATATTTGAATTATTCACGTTTTCCTATGGCTCATAGCTTTCTCCAACCCCCTCACAAATTCACTCCATTGACTAAGCCACTTTCTTCTATTCTCCACAAGTTTTTGACACCAATCTCATCACTCTCCCACCCTTGTGGCGCTCCTCCCATGAGACATGTTCCTACCATTGTATTGATGGTCATTCCATTGACTCATGTCCCCAACTTTACAATATCATTCAAGACCTTCTCGACAAGAGGGACATAGAGTTTGAGCCTCCATTTCCTCTACTTTCACCTACTAACAACACTACGGTCGCTTCACACATCGCTATTTCCACATTTGAATGGTCAACCACATGGTGACCACTTGGCCAACCCTTTTCAAACATGAATTTAAACTTATGGTGGAGGAAAAATATGCTCATCATCTTTTAAATCATGAAAACTACCAACACCTTTGGATAAACAACCGAGGAGAGGAAAACAAGACAAGAGAATCTACAATCTTTGAAGGAGTGGGTTGAGGATTTTGAGGTCAAATAAGCACTTCCTCAAGAGTTAAACAATAATCCATCTTCTAAAACTAAACCAAGGCCTATTGAGGTAAGCTTTGTCATTGAAAACCCATAAATAATTGTTTCATATTCACATGAATCTGAAAGTGATAATGAAGCAATAGATCAAATCTTTCAAAATATCCCTTCCATTTGTTTTGATCGATCTAAAGAGGGAGATGAAGTCAAAGAACGTAAGGAGGAAAAGATAGATATGTTTGGTGTCAAACATTGTCACTTAAGGATAGAAAATAAAATTTAATCTTGTTGATGTCCATGAGGATTGTATTTCTAATTAGTAAGGGGTGCAATTTGTTTTGAAATGTGAAGAAGAAGAGTTATTCTTTGAGGTTGAAGCAATGGAAGAAGAAGACAACCTACTAAGTAACATGTAACTCCAAGAAACCTTTGATGCCAAATCATTTAGCAAACTTGGAGGATTGCCATGGGCAAGAGGATTTTAAACTTGAGTTGCAGAGAGGTATGACGACATCATTGAGATATTTTGTCTTTCCATTGGAAATAACTATGAGGATTAAGCTTTTCCTTTCCTTGTTGAGCTTAAGGGGGAATATATTAACTGGTAAAGTTTTTTTCAAGCAGAGGAGAAATTTTTGTCAAGAATAAAGTAGAGGAAAATAAGTTACAAAATCTATAAAAAATTCTTAATGAGGAATGCTTCATTTTAGACTTAATGATTGCTATAGAATAAGGAAAAATCAAACTGATTTGGAAATTAAAAACAAGAGGTGTTGTTTGAAATTGAAGACTTGGATGATAAGAAGGACCATTTGAACTTGTAAATGTTCTATTTGAAATCAATAGAATTTTTCTTGCTATTAATAATTCTTTTGAGCCTAAAGCAAAGCAAGAAGTGCTACATAATACTAAAAAGGTTCAAACAAAGACACAAACAAATGAAGATGAGTTTAATAGTCTAATGGTTTCCATCAATGTGATTATAATGATCAAACCTTGTCCTTACTTGCATAACATTCATGGGATGAAATTATGGAGGAAATCACATGTTTAAAAAAGTTTAAAATGAAGAAGGATATGCTTGCAAGCCCTCTCTATGAAGGTAAATGTAGAAGAGGGGCACATTAGAGAATGTAGTCCCTTGTCTCTTTAAGATGGGTGTCCTATTAGATATTTAACCAATTTAGAGGAAATATTGGTTACCACTAGTTGTATTCATTTGTAACATGGAGAAGAACATCAAAACATCATTAATAGCTTCATGGTCTCCATTAAAGGAGATAATTAGACAGAGGCCTATTTTTCTATTGAGGCAGATGTGAAGTGGAGATGATGTAGACTTGGTTTTCATTCGCTCACTGACATGAGTTTTCACAAGGTGATCTCATGGTCTAAGTTCATTAGAAAGGGTAGCTACTTGTCGAAGCTAATATTTGGCTTTGTTTAGCTTGTTATGATCCTAGTGTCACATCCTACAATTTTATTTAGTGTCATCGACATGATAAGTTGTAAAATGAAGGGAAGTTTATGAGAGCAGGGGGATAAACACATTACATAGCTAAGTATGTAGTTATATGTGCATATGTATATCCTAAAAAGGATATACACACTTATGCGTAGTTGCATGCCCAATGTAGAATAATGCTTACTCACGCCAAGCATTCGTAAAATACTTAACATTTATAACTTATTCTTGTTTTGCTTTGTTGTAAGAGATTATTTTACTTTGTTGTTTGAGATGATTTCGATACATTGATGTACTATTTGATTGTTGTAACGATATTGATATATTGGTTCATCTCACTTATGGAATTAATGGTTTTCTAACCATGTTAAATTTATACAACAATAATGTATTTCTTGGTTGTATTTGCATTATTTTGTTATTGAGAAAAAATGATAACTGGATGAGGACTAACCATCTTCATGTTTGGCTTGGGTGATCAAGGACAATATTGCATTATGAAAATCTCCCTTTCAGAGCTAGTTATGATTCTGGTCTTCATTAAGGTAATGCTTGTTTGATTGTTAAAAATCCATTATTATGGCAAAATAGGGAAAGGTAAAGGTATAAAATTGAAAATGGCTTAAGACCATGGTATTGGCATTTGATTTGTTTAAATCGATAAAGAAAAACTCTATTGACTTGGGTAATAAAATTACTTGAGATAAATTGTTTGGTTTCTAATGTTGACCATATCAAAGGCAAGGTAAATAATTGTTTAAGTTGATTTAAAAATGACCTTGATCTTGTAAAATTAGAAAGGCATTGTTAACTCTTAAGGTTAAGTATTATGGCACTATTGCTAAGGTTAGTCTTGATTGTTAAATGGTCATAATAATCTCCAAATCCATTAATATGGAATTTGTGTTAGGATGGTATACACCATGGTAACAGACATTACAATGTTTAACAATTATAATGGTCTTTGATCCATAGGCCATGATGTAAAAATATTTGTTGAGATATTAGGTCTAAGACCTCAATGCTTATCTTAATATTATTAAGTTTGGTTATCCACTATGCCTTAAAGCAATGGGTAAGTTTGTTAAACTAGACATAGTCATTGCTTGACCCCATGCAAATCCTTGGTAATTTAATTATTTTGATTAAAAGATCTACGCTGCCATTTTGGGAGGGAAAAAAAAAGAAGTTTAATAGGCCACGAAGTGGCACTGGTGGAAATTAAATGCATTAAATGCATGTACCATTTTGGAAAGTGTGAAGTTTTTTAAGGAAACTAAATGCATGCGTGAGTTTTCATTTTTATGTTTTAGTTTTGTTGAGCTCTAATGAGCGAGCTATGCATGTTAAGTACTTGGTGAAGTTTGATTGACTTATTTTGGATCTTTTTAGCTAAAAATGATGTTGTTATATTTAGTTCAATGGCTTGTAGATTTTATAAAACCGGTAATAGCTAGGAAATTTTGTTGGCCCAACTTTTTGGAAACCTCAAGGGAAATAACGAAGAAGAAATTTGCAAGAATCTCCTTAACTACAAGCACGAGTATTTCCCTTTCTTATGTTGTTACTTTTTGATCTGGGTCAAATTAATGGGTTTTCTATTTTAGTTAAACATGTAATATATATTATTTTTCCATGCGTTATGATGAAATTATTTGGGTGAATTCGAAATTGGTTTTAAGAAACAGAGATCTCATTTTCTCCCTTGAGAGGCATTATGTATTGACCGCAAATTGATTTCTTTACTAAGGTCATTTGTTTGAATTCTTTATTCACATTTCTGGTCGAATGCATGGGTATTATTCGATTATATTAGAAACTTGCAATCCGTGTTTTAGTGATTTTGTGGTTTCTTCGAACCTAGAATATATGTGGTCTCACAAAGATGCATGTTAGAGATGTTGATTTTTGGGTATGAAGCCGTGACTTAGGAGTCATTATGCTTGAATAGAAAGTGGGTTCAATTCGAACCAGTCACTTATGATAGGTAGATTGTGGGTTAAAACAAAGCGGGATTGGGGAGTGTGTTGACTTTTTTTTTTTTTGGGTACTCTGGTTAGAACATTTTGTGATCAACATGATTATTGGGGCTAAGTTCATCAATGACTGTTATGGTGGTTATAATCATTTTTTCTATTAAACATTGAGTCATGTTTATTAATGACTATAACATCCTTCAATAATTTCAATTGGGATCATAAGTATTGGAATGTGTCCTCCTCTAAATGAAACTTTGTCAGTTTTATCGAGCTTGATCATTAAAAAGGAATTGGGTTTTGCATATAAATGGATGATTGTATTTAAACTTTCGATTAGGCTATAAATGTATTATAGCGTATATATCTTTGTGTAAGTTTTCTAGATAGATGATACTTGTATATTATAACGACGATTTTACTTCTTTGAGATAAGTTTAAGTGATATGAAGTGGATGCTTGCATCATATTTTGAGTTAACGATTAATTTAGCTTTGTATGTGTTGATGTTGGTTACATGTAAAATAAAAAGGATTAAATTTTATCAATCCTCAGTAAAGTAAAATCTTGATTTTATAAATAAAAAAGTGGAAGATTTATGTAGGCGTGTACACCCCACTTTAGCTTTGACCCCGTTAAATAAGCAATGAATCATTTGGTTAGGAAAGAAAATTTTGATAATGAAATGTTGTTCGAGTTTGTCTTAGATGATATTTTTATGAGGAATAAGGTATATCAGTAAAAAAAAGAGGAAAAAGGGTTATTCTCTGAATTAATTGACATTTTTTCTTATGTTGTATGTTAACATGGTTTATTTCACATGAATAGGATCAATTGCACTTATTAAGGAAATGATATGATCTATTAATATTATTTAGTTCATAATTTAACAACATGAATGAAAGAGAATTATTCATGCTAGTTCTTTAGAGTTGACCATGTATAAATTATTATTTTCAGATTACGGTGGTTTGAAAAGTATTATGAAGGGTAAAGAAGCTGGATTATGACATGATTGATACGATTAATTGCATAAATCTAAAACATAAATAAAGAACTATAAGAGATACTTACCTCTCGCTTACATTTTTCATTGCCCAAGCACTGCCAAGACTTGAACACCACTACTTTTGAGCTATGTTACCAAGGATCTTCACCCAACCTCCCGTATACCCCTAGATATATACCGCTATAGTACCGATATGTCCAGGGAACATCCGGACACTTACTTGGTATGTCTCGGGTAATTTTTGATGTACAGGATGTACCCGAGATGTACTTGGATGTACCCGGGACATACCTGCAGGATTGGATAGTGGGAGGGCTCTAAAAAAGTTCTTATATTATTTTATTTTTAACTCACAAACTTCAATTTTATTGAGGACTAGACTAGGAGGGCATGATAACCATAAGGAAACTTGAAGATTGTATAAAATCCTCTAGTTTATGAATAGACAATATTCAAAGAATATCAAGAATGTTTGAGTTAATTAATTGGCCAAGGAAAGAAGCTATTCATAGAAATTTGGACATATATTTGAGACTTTGTATAAGTTATTTATGAGACCAAATCTCGGGTGATCTTCAATACTAATAGAAAAAATTGGAACAACAAATTGCATAGCTTTAAGTTTCAAAGAGCACCCTTTCCCGTAAACTAGCAAGAAGACACAACATTGACTCCTTCCCGCATCCTTAAGGAGTAATAGAAGGCAATTTTGGATAATATGAATGCAAAAACCAACCATTGGACATGCCTCTTTAGTTATCATTGTGGGCTAGAGTCAATCTCAATAATTAGGTCCTTTAGGATCTCCCTATATACATCTTTTATGGCCACCATCGAACACAAAAATTAATCTCAAAGGAAATGGATGAAACACAAAGGAATACAATATTTGTATGTCATAGAAAATGTAAAATCCTAAGTATATTGAATGTTTGAACATTGGTTGTACTATATAATTCAAGTTTTGTATTTCTCATGGACTAAAAATGAGTAAAATGAGTATATATATAATTTTTCAATATATATGTACGGATGTATCAAGCCGTATTCTACCATGAGTTCGCATGGTATGTTTGGGGTTTCGAAAGTTGTTCTTGGGGGTGTTCATGAGAACATATTCCTTCTTCTTCTTCTTTCTCTTTCCTTCTAGTAGGATTCTTTCCTACTTTTGGTTCGATATTTCTTCATGGATATATTGTACATGAGTACCTGATCAGCCCCATTGTTAGGACTCATACTATGGATATGTCACTTTTATTTTGGGCCCCTAGCTTCACTTGAGGGGGGGTGTTAGAGTAGGTATTTACCTTAGCTCATGTTCACCTAGGTACTTTATTTACCTCATGTATTTTATCCTCACCCACTTATGTGTGTGGATATTTCTTTTTTATTATTTAGATATTAGGAAGATATTATCTAGTTGTTATGACTAGTTCTTTCCTAAATCTATGGTCTTGACTAGTTATTTGATGACTAGTTCTTTCCTTGATTTATGGCTTGATCTACGACCTTGACTGGTTCTTAGATTGATCTTCCTTGCCTATATAAGCAAGGCCCGTTCTCATTGTATTTCATTGAGTTCCATAATAATATATGATATTGCTGCTCATTTGTTTGCAAAGGTTTTATTAAAGTTATTATGACGAATTTCTTTCATCTTATTAAGCATGGTGTTTGATTAGCATATGAGTTATTTGTGGCTTAGAAAGATTTGTTTATCATTCCTTTTAGTATTCCTATGTGTCTAGGCCCAACTATGACCTTGGGAAGGATCACGAGTCCTTATTTACAAGATTGACTCACATATCACAAATCGAGGACTATTGGGCCAATTGTGTAGATGATTTTGAGGTCAGAAGATGAGACTATATGAGGATGACAGTGAATCAGATGAGAGATTTCAAACTTGAATGGTTTGTTGAGGGAGTGACCGATTATGGATCTGAACTATTTGACCCTAAGTATCAAGCAATGTGGTCATCTCCTCTTCTTTCCACTCCATGGAATATTCAAGAGTCTGGTGACATCAAGGAGAGGACCATGACAAAGAATCAAGAGGTCAAAAGAATGGTTCAAATGAAGAAGGGATTCTATCATTGAGAGTAGAGACACTCTGGCTTCTTCCAAGCAAGTTTCCTCACTTCTTCCCATAGAGTACCTGATGGGGCCATTGGGTCCTCTTATTCAGAAAGATCATCCAAGAGAAAAATTACAGAAGTGGAGTGCATCGATGTTTCCCCTATGGAGATTCATAAGAAAGTAAAGGTCCGAGAAAGTCTTTTGGAAAAACTTGAACTAGGAGAGATTGACCCATCTCAATCTCCTGATCATCCTAGGAATCCAAGTGTCTCCCTGGAGGCAGTGGAGTCATTTCATCTCGGTCATGTTGTGGTTCCATATCAAGCACCTGAGATGCCTAATTTCATGTCAACACCTTTTGAGCCTTTTCCATGGGTACATGAGTTGCTTGGAGGAGAATCAAGAATGGTGCAATAAGCAATGACACCTAAATTTGAGGCAATCTTAAAGTACATCAAAACCAAGCGGACCAAGAAAGCTCAAGCAACTTCTCATTTCTTCACTGAGGCTTCTGGAGCTCAGTATGTGGAAGTTGCACATCCTAAAGTGAATAAACCTATGGAAGAGATGACACATGATGACTATGTGTTGACAAAGGTTTCCTTAGGGTAGGATACACATGAGGGAGATGTGCATTTGTTCAAAGATTCTGTAACCCGATTACTTGTAAGAAACAAAGAAAATAGGTTGACTTTGGAACAAGTTGAGGAGCATGTCAGAACCTTGAATGCTTATGTGCAATCATTCCTGGAGCCAAATGCATCATCTCTCCCTCTTGTAGAAGTGACCTCTCCTATCAATTGTTTTGATCCCCATATGATCAATGATAAATGGGTAGAGAAGATCATTGAAAAAGGAAAGGTTTTGTTACCTTAGGTTCTCTCTCTATTCAACTTTATCTTAACCATTGTTTGAAAGATCAAAGTGACTAAGGGGAGATTGAGAAAGAAAAATCCCTTTGGGATAGTGTTCTCCCATTGGTATCTAAGATGAGTTGTCTTGACTCCTATTCCTTGGTGAATCAGAATGTATTTGTATCCATCTTCAAGAATTTGTCTCATGTGTGGTCATGCACAATGAGTGCTAGGTGTGATGTAATGAATGATGTCATTTCAGATCTTGAGTCAAAGAAAGGAGCATGCATAGGAAATTTTGGAAAATGTTATAAAAAGTGTACAAGAGCTTAGATCACCTTCATTCAGTGAAAGTTCATCCTTGGAAGAACTCCTGAGTTCCTTTCAAGAACTGGTTCAGAAAGAAGTTGGAGACCCCTTTTCCTTCAATGAGGATACCTTGGAATCTCTCACGAAAATTAGAGGTTCCATCTCTAATACCACAAGAGATCAAAAATTTGGTTCACACAGTGTAGAACACTTAGTGGCATCCCTGAGACTTGGGTTAGTGTTTTGGGGGCATGTGTGCATTCCGTACTTAGAGAAAGTTGCCTTCACAATGGTATGATTCAATAAGGAGGTCAAAGGCAAGGAATTCATTCCTGGAGCATTTCCACTAGGTACCATAGGAGCTGGATCTTCTTCATTGGGGGATTTTTCTTCCTCAACATAATCATCTCTTCTTTTCTCTCTCTTTATGTTATATTTCTCCATTGGGAAATGTAATTTTTGGCTTTATCATCTTATTCACTTAAGTGAAAATTATAATTCTTCATGGTAAAAGTCCCTTTTCATTAATAAGAAATGGGCTTATTTTTCATTCCTAGAGGAATGTGAAAGGTCACAAGTGGTGGGACTATGAAAGGTCATGTGGGTGGTAGATGAAGAGACAAATTGTAAAGCTATAAATTGGAATGACTTCTCCATTCCAAAGGGTTAGATTTTCTTGGTTGATAGCTCCCATTGTCTTAACACAAGCAAGAAACTACAATTCTTCTCTCTTTGTCTTATGTTTTCCTCTCCATCTCAACTTTACTCCATGAGCATGGTTACTTGTGCAATATTATAAAAATAATTTGTGATTTAATTATGTTTTGTTCCTTGTTCCTTGACATGGTGTCTTCTCATTGTTAACTTGGAAATATTATAGTTTTATGTCAATAAAATCAACTTGTTATTTATTGAGTAAAACCCCTTCTCATTTTCTCCCTCTCTCCATACACACACCTTTCCTCCACCTCCTTTTGCACATGGGTTTAGTGGATTATTCATGTGTGATACCCATCGAAAGGCCACCCACAATGGTTAGAGTAGTGTAAATATTTCTTGTTTTCAATAAATGGAGTTGCCTCATTCCTAAGCAGAGGGACCTAGTCCTAGAGCGTTGGTGAAAACCCCTAATTTTCCCTTGTGACAAATTATTTTGCCAATATTTTTGGTGCCCACCGTGGGGAAGATTTTGTTGTTATGCACCCTAGAAGGATCATCAAAATCAATATATAATATGTGTGTGTGTGTGTGTGTGTGTGTGTGTGTGTGTTACAAAAATCTAAAAATTCTAGAGGTGACTCTATTCTGGAACAAATCCATGTCACATTTGTTTCCCGCATCACAATGATGAAGTTTCGAGGTTGGTGTTCGGCACCAATAAGTGATAGAAACAATGAAGAAGAAGAAGACCATAAAAATATCCATATTTCAGCTTAGCCATCATTCTGGACCAGCTCTTACAAAATTATGGGTGTTGACACACCAAAGAAGCCTCTTACTTCAACTAAAAATCAGAAATCAACAAAAGGAAAGAAGGCTAGTGATAGCCCGACACACATTATAAAAAGGATATCAAGAGTGTATAAAATTTATGCATTTAAAGATCCTACTATCAAATCCTTGTGGCTTCAATTCAAATGAAGTGCCACTAGAGGGAAGAAGATGGGGATTGCATTGAATGATGATAAAGAATCCAAGCGCTTGATGAGAAGAATGCATAAAAGATATAAAATGTTGTATGAACAACATGAGGATGAATCTCTAGATGAAGTAAACAAGGAGGAATCTCCTGAAGGTAATGTCTTGAATGATACACTGCTAACTGAAAAAATCAAAGCATTGTCTTTTGTCTCTCTTCCTTTGAATAATTTTCTTGCTTATGGAGATGAAGAAATGGCAACCTTGAAAAATGAGTATGTGCAAAGAATTTTGAGAGTAGTAGAAGGAAGTTCGACCCTTAAACCAATCTTGAAATTCTAAACTATGTTGTGGTTATTGGTACAACAGGCTTGTCACACAGGAAATAATAATTTGATATTATATTCGACATGATTACAATCAATACTAAGGCTAATAAATAGCCATGGAAATATAAAACCAACCTCCTACAAACTAGGAAGTCACACAACCAAACAACCCGTTAATAGCTTTATGGGTATAATGAAAATATATTGTTGAAACAATATAACAAACCTATATAATTAATAATGAGTTATAATATAACTCATATTAATAATATTACAATATATGCACATATTTAAATAATGAGAGCACTATAATATTTTCCTTACATTCCCCCTTAGTGCAAACACGGAGAAAAAAACCATCTTCAACCAAGCAACATGTTGTTCTCGTAGCCTACACATGGTCTCGATCCTCAACACTGACTGTGGGAACTACATCATCCAGGGACCGTTCAACCTATTAGATGAATACATGAATTGGGACCGTTCAACCAATTCACATTAACCATCAAATCAGTCGATTAAGAACACTTCCTATAATAGTATCAATTGTACAAATCACCGCATCATTATCATCACGAGGGAAACACAAGATCGCACTCAAGAACAGGATGATCATCTGTTCTTATTCATCACACAAAACACAAAGATGTCACTAAAGTAGTTTACGGCCTCGAGGTAGTTAAGAAAATACTAATTAACCCCCGTCTTTTGGCAATCTTGTTTTATTTTATTTCGTCATTACGCCCTTTTCAGCCACATACCCAGTTTGTTTCGGCCATTTCTGTCATTTTAGCCTCGGTTTGGGCATTCGGGCCAATCTTGGGGCACCCATGGGAGCTCTAGTCCCACCAGGGGTGCCTTGGTCATTTTTCCACTTTCCCATCACTTTTTGGGATCTTTCTAGTTGTTTGACATCTTTATTATTCTTTTGGTCGACCTTTTTGGGGTTAATTACAAAATTAGATCAAGAGAACCCTATTAATATAAAGCTATGAGACCGTAATGAGGGACCTAACATCACTTACTACTATCACTCCATCTAGAGTTACATCCATCAATCGCATCCACATATCTCCAACATCAAGGCTAAGAAATTTGCATCACACTTCATAGGGGGAGGGATTATATTCTATTCCATGCACACATTCTATTACATTTTCTACACATAGTTATTTCTCGCTACTTCACAAAGTGCGATTGGCACAAGAGCAACCTAGGGCATGTTCACACACACTTGCACATAGAACTACATCGGGTCTGAGATGTAGTGCAACACTTAGTTAGTAAGTCCACCATTGTGGCAGCTAAGGATAGTTCGACCCCTTCATATGCATTTTTTTAGGGTTTGATGCTTGTTTTGGGGTCTTGCTAGGTCTTTTATTCAGCTTGGAGTATTTGTGACATTAAACGCAGGACAATGAAGTTAATGTAACATGCAGTGAGGGTTTCAAAACACCTTCCGAACTTGTAAAAACTAGTTTTAGAGCTTTCGCATAGACCAAGGCATCCATATTGCATACTAGAGCGCCCTGTAGGCACCCTAGTCCTCTTTTAGGCACCCCACCCAAAGAAATATTCTAGATCCCTCTTTTTGAGACTTATGCACGCATCATTCCTACTCTTGAGTTTTCCAGATACCTCGTGATAGTCTCCTACAATCATATGTTGTCAGCTAAGTTCTTTCCTCACTCTCTTTAGCACATTAGGGTTAACATTTCCTTTTGCATAGGTAATTTAGCTTGCTTTCACACTTCTTTACCGCATTCAATTACTTTATTTAAAGTTTTTCATAGTTTAGATTAACTATCTATATACTACTAAGTCCATTTTTATTTAATCACCAAAGATGTACAATGTATATTAGCTCGTATAGAGCGTTGAAGGGGGATCGAGAAGGATCTGGAACCCATGCATTGCACATGGTTATCATAGGTTGTCAAGATGGATTGCGAATATTAATTAATGTTGGATTACTTAGTGTTGATCTAAGTAATGATGTTAAACATCGCAACATGAAAAGAATTAAGGGATTTTGTAAATTTAATTAGTATGTTGGATTAATTTGTTGTGTGTTGATAATCATTGAAGGCATCAAGTTAATTAAATGGTTTAAATTAAAAAAATCCCTTAGTTTGTTGAAGCGTAATTAGGGTTTTACATCCGCTTAGTTTAGGAATACTTTCATACTACTTTTAGCATAAAGCAAGTGCTTTGCACACTCTGCATATCTTAGTTGAGATATGTATGATTTTCTCATGTAAATAGTTTTTCTTTGAGCCATTTTTGGGAGCTTTTCGTAGTTTATGTATTCAAATATTGATGTCAGTTGTAGAGATGTTAAGATTTTAGAGCTTCAAGGGATACAATGACATCTTGAAACCTTTCCATGGAAAAGATTGCAATTTTAGATCAATTTTTTAGTTTCAAACATTACAAACCGGTCTCAATTTTCAAATCAAAAGTCCAATTCAAAGCCTCTCATCCAAGTTTCAAGTTTTAGATAGATGTAGCTCGGAGGTTGGTAAAGCTTTAATGTTTACAAAGTTAGATTTGCAAGTCGAACTTCAATTCCAAATCTTTCAAGACAAGTGTAAGTTTAACATTTACGAGAATAGTAGGTTGCAATTTTCAAAGGTTTTCATCTTCAAAAGATGAGCTTTAGAGTTTCATGCTTGACTCCATGCCTATTAGATACCAAAATGGTACCAATCATCAATATAACAAGCATATGACCCATTTGCCATCAAAAATGTTGGAGAATTGATTTTGATTGAAAAGACTTGGAGGATTTCTAAGGATGTAAACATTTATTTTGGGACACCTTGGAGTTTAAATTTGTCTAAGTGTTTTACATAAGGTATCCCTAAGTCTGCATGTGCCAAATCAAAAGAGACTTAGTCATTTGTTTTTGGCTTCGTGATGGGAAAAAATGTCCAAGTACTTTGTTTTTTCATTGAGGTAAGGCCATTAAATTTTATTAAGTATAGAGAGGACACATGATACCTTCACATAAACCGGGATTTACCCGTTTTTAAATTTTGGACAAAGAAATATATATGTGACAAGTGGCACCTCTCAAGTATTCCCACATTCTATAAACGTTGCACTCTTCTCCAAGTCTCAAAACAATGTGGAACACTGATTGATGCCATGTGGCATCAATCAATGCAATCATGGAGGATTTTTAAGGTATTACACATGGTTAACTTGCTTGTCACTGGTTCTCTACAACTGTCTAAGTTTACACATGGAGGTAATTTGCTCACTCGCTTCTCTCAAACTATTTGCTACTAATCTGCTCCAAATGGTCATGAGTGACTTCATCGATGTCTGCCAAGTGGCAAGCATCAACGCTTCACACTCCTAGTCATCAGCCCCCTTGCATTAAAGCTTAGTATAAAATAGGTCACTAATTGATGACAGGTTGGAAGGAGGCACACATGACAATAATAGATTCATCACGTAATGTTTTACCACGTAAAAAAATAGTACACCCGAGTTGGCCTAATGGTGAAGAACATGTGCTCTTGAAATAGAGGTCACAAGTTCAAATCCTGCAGAGGGGGTAGGGTATGTACGCCTTTTTGTAGAAAGTTAGTTGCCTCCCGCATGTGAGTACAAGGTAGTCCCATATGCTATAAGCCGCTCAGAGACCCAAAACAAGCCGATCGGCATCATGGATGTAAAAACCATTATTATTATTATTATTATTATTGACTTCCATGCAAGCTTCGCCACATGTTAACAATCACTCCCTCGCCCAAAAAAAGATATCAATAAGCTAAAAGTGGAAAATATTTGTGAGGTCAAATATTCCTTTATAGAGCTCGCCTTTAGCCTAAATTTGACAACTTATCTTAGTGCAAACTGAAGCTCAATAACGTCATGCATGGCAAAGCATGACATGGGTCTAGTTTTTGCTTATATCTTTTTAATCGGGGTTTATTTCACTGCACTGGTATCAAAATAAATCTCTTGAGGAGAGCTATAGTTTGAGCTTGATTTTAGTGCATATGGCCAAGTTATCGGGTATAACTCTATGACAAAAAATAAAGGCAATTTTCATTGGTTTTGTTAATTTAATGGTGCCTATATTCTTTTTGATGTTGTTAAGTCATTTTAATCATATCCAAGAGATGTCTTCAAGCTAAAAATGCTTTGTAGACTCTCAAGAATGTATTTAAAAGACTTGTACAAGTTGTTAAATATGAGATGACCTATTACAAAGTTAAAAGGGTGAAATTATGATCTTTTCATCTAGATGGCAACCTAATCTTCACTTTACTCTCATGATCTCACGGGATTGAAGTGGTGTCCTCTCACAGAGAAATCTTCAAATAATATATCCTTTCCCTTTGCAAGTGGAGGCATATTTCAAGCATGAATTAAATCGGTGACCTCTTCATGATGGTTCTAGTAGGGTTTATGGCTAACTATATCTCAATTCATGATTCATGGTTGGGTATCATAATCACACCATGTTATCGGCCAATTTTGACTTCGCAAAATCAATAAAAATTTTTTTGGAAATTTTGAATTTTTTCAAAAGTGTTATTTTACGTGGTTTATCACTCTCATCATGACTGTCTCATTTTTTTGATCGTTCCGGTCTTCGTTTCATCCATTTCGGGTGAGAACTCCTCCTGCCAAGTCTTAAACTGCGTTAAATATTAATTAATTAATATTTAATTAATTAATTACTCTTTGTTTGATGAAATTATTTTTTTAATAACTTTGGAGTATTTAATTAAATAAATATTAATTAAAATTCATCCGACAAGTTGTATTTTAATTGTTTGGGAAAATAAGCTTCCGCTTCATCATTGCTGAGGATGCCAAATTGGCTTCCCGGGTCCAAATTTCCCTTTTCTAGGAAAATTTGTTTTAAATCCCCACTTGTGGGCTTTCTTCCCCCAATTGCCAAATTAATGAATTGGCAACCGGCAAAAATCCCGATTTCCTACACAGTGGAAATAAAATGGGATTGCCACCCCGATTGCCATTTCTGTTGGCAATTGGTCGTTGTTTTCCCCATTTCCCCCTGGCAATTAATTCCACTACCCGGAAGAAGGGAAGTTGGATTAATCCTCATAATTTCCTCCATCAAACTCGTTGGAAAGAGTCGTGCGAAGCTTTCCAAATTGCTTCTTATTTCTTCTAAAGGAACATAATAATATTTGTATCACATCCCTCAAACAATACTAGTCTGTGAACGCCATTGTGAAGGAGAAATAGAAGGAGGACAGTCCAAGCAAAGGCCATAGCAAAGGATAAAACCAGTCCCAAAACACCACGCAGGAGAAGGAGGACAGTCATAGAAATCTCCACGCATTGGCAAAGGGAGGGCAACAAGGTGAAAGCATAGGCCACGTGAAAAAAAAAGACAGCCCAAACCAAATCTTTTCATGCACTCTTCAAAGTAAATCTCCACGCAAGGTGAAAGCAAAAGATTTTTTTCACGCATTTCTCATAAGGAGGACAGTCCAAAACAGTCCAACCATGGTAAAGAAAAGCACAACCCATGCGTGAGGGAAGGAGAAGTTGTTCAAGCATGAAAAGATCATGCGTTGGCAAAGGAGGATAGTCAAAAGCATTTTTCCACACATCAAAAGCCGTAATGTACCCAAGTTTTCAATGCATGCGTTGGAATAGATTAAAAAAATAAAAACAAAATAGTTAACAAAATAAAGTTTCCACACATTTTTAGGAATTCACCAGATCCACATAGCAGCGCAAGCAATTTCTACGCATGCTTTGGGAGGAGGAATAAGTTTAAAAACAAATCCAAAACAAGAACCCACACATGCATTAAAATTCTATTTTATTTATTTTATTATTCTTTTTTTAGAAAAGAATAACAAGGATACTACACATGCTTAAGAAGGAGAAATTTGATCATTGCACCAGGGAAGAAGAAACAAGATCACTCACGCTAAAAAAATATCAAGCTTGTGCAACCCACGCATTGCTGGAAAATCAAAGTAATTCTTCATGTTGAAGCAACCAGAATTTGAAAAGACGGAGAAATAGCGAATTAAAAAGATTAAAGTTGATCCTACGCAGAGCCATTTCGACCGGATATTTAAAAAAAAGAGTTATTATTTTTGCCGTGGTTTGTAGTTGTCAAAGAAAATTTTGGTTCCTTGAATTCTTCCCATCTTCGTATACTCATTTTCCAAATTTCAAATGTGCAGCACCTCATTTGATATTTTTCACGAACCCAAGAAAAACTCAGTTTACTCAATTTTAATCATGCATGCAGATTTCACCAGCGAAAGACCTACTTTGAGAATCCATATCTCGAGCCCAGATGATCGTCAAGAGAAACAAAGTTTGGTTCATTGAATTATTACCACATTCATGTACTTATTTACAAAAATTCAAATGTACAGTAGTTCATTTGATATTTTTCACGGAGTCAAATAAAATGCAGTTTGCATGATTAGGTTGCGTGCATGTGATTTTTTCACTTTTTGTCAAGGTGACTTTGAGAGTTGATATTTTAGATTCAAATGATCGTCAATAGAAATGAATTGTTTCGTTCAATTATCCTCACCTTCATATGCTCCCTTGCCAATTTTTAGATGCTCAAGGTGACGTTTGGTATTTTTACCAAAGGCTAGTTTTATAGGGATTTGTGCGTTTTGTAAGATGGAAGTAATAGCCTGAAATCACGCTTCTGTCACAATCATGTCATATTCAAACAAAATGATGTTGCGGTATGTATTCCAAGGCATTCTACTCACCTCGACACTCCATTCAAAGTATGAGAACATCACCGATACTAACTTGGGACACGTCGACATAGGTCGATTCTGCGATCACATATCAACCGAAGGCGAGTCACAATTTTCCTGACGCTTGTTCTGAATTGGTCATCACTTGCATGGATGCACCACAAAACCTGCATAGTGTGGCAATTCAACTCCAACGGCTCCAAAGCGGAAGCAACCTCTAACTTCCTCATTATGCGGTATAAGTCGTAGCTATTGGCATTGGTCTCTTCGGAGTCAAAAGTCATTGTTATCGGCAGAGATCGATAATGGGAGAATCTTGTCTACAAAAATTGTTTTCACTTGATTGTCTTACGGAGCTATTCATTAAAAAACCAAGACCAATGATAAGTACAATTGTGCGGATCATCAAGCAAGGCCACATCATTCAAGCATGTCCCTGTTAGCTCTCAGTTAGTAAAGCATGCGCAATACTTCATCGACTGGTCTTAAAGTTGGAGTGTTCTCGAATTGGACGATCGTGAGTGGATCAAAATGCCAACACTTCGGGATGGTGACAAAGACAAAATACATAACTCTAGGAAGTGAATTGTAATTTTGGCTCTTGGAAGATCTTCTCAATGGTGAAAGATTAAAAGTTGGATTCTGACAAGCCAAGGTGGCGTAACGACTACAGTCTCGCGACAAATGAATAATTCATCATGGAAGGCTATTCGGAGCATGTGAAGAATTGTGTGTAATTGTGAATGTGAATACAAATAAAGACGAACTTGCTCAAATGGAGGGGTGGATGAATTGCTCAAGTTTCAAGATCGGCTCTCTTATCACCTAGAGGATTGCAGAGCACGGTCAATGAGTTCATTCCGTACGACCGGAATAGGCGGACTCTTGGCCCAATGGATAAGACACTGATCCTAGGTGTCTTGATCTAGGTGGCACATTGTTGACTAGGATGTCTACATGTGCGTCCAAGTCATTTAAGTGGGTCCACATGTACCCATTTATTAAATATTTATGTATTTTTCCTTAAATGACTTTTTGACTTAAGTGGTTTCTATTTTTAGTTGCTTTTAATAAAGTTGGTTGAAAAAGTCAAAAGTCACTTAACTGCCCTATTTAATGTGCATTTAAAACTCTAACTACTTTGTAACCAACTTTTGGGTTATAAAAGGAAGTGAGGGGCTCACTTGTAATAGTGACTTTGAGAGAGGAGAAGAAAATACTTTTGTGTGCAAGCTTTGTTTTAGGAAGAAACTTTGTGTTCTTTTGTGAAAACATTTTAGAGTTAATGAAATACGAACTTTGTGTCTCATTCATTGTCTCTTGTAACATTTGATGTTCTTATGTTCATTAGATGTTAGATGTTTGAATCTTGCATGCAAATATTGTCTTTGATCTTATTGTCAACATTATTAAGTTGTTGTTCTTGTTCACAGTGATCAAGCTCTGTTATTTACTTGCTCATGTGTGTTCCCTTTTACATATTCTTGTTTAACTAACTCAAACTCTGTTTTATTTGTGTTAGTTATTCATCTTTCCTCTTTGTGTAATATTAGGCTCTGTTTTTACCTAACTCTTGCATGTTCTTTCAACTCATTCCATTCCACTCTTTTCCTTTATTTCATTCCATCTCCCTCATTCACTTTTCTTTCCATTGATGTTCCAAAACACCCCCACATACAATTTTGAATGTACAGTTTGTAAATACTCGCTTTTGGTTTTCAATAAAGGCAGCCTCACCTTCATTGAGGAGGGACTTTGTTCCCACATTGTTGCATGTCATTTGCATGCGTGCAAATCCATATGCTAACACAGCCCTATGGATCCTTTAAAATATGCCATTGAGTGCTCTTAGGTGTATCATTTCAAGTTCAACAACCTTATAGGCATAGGAAGCTATGTGGAAAGGTTAAATGTGGGAAAATGAGATATTTTGGGAGTATCTTTGATTCCTCCCCTCTTATCTCCTTATCCGTGAGTTTTACTCACGTTTTAATCAATCATCAAAATCTATTAATGAATAATCTAATACAATATTATATAGTACTCACACACCTAATAAATAGGAGTTAGTTCAACTACTAACTCCTTAAAATACTAATGAATATATTCTCACACCTACGTGATTTGTTTTTAACAACTCATTATTCACACATAACAAATAAAACAAGAGCACTAAAGTTAGGATATTCCTAACATTCCCCCCCTTAGTGTGAACTTGGCGGGAAAAATTAATATAAAAAATCTCCATCACTATGATCATCTGAGTTGTTGTCATTGTTCTGGATATAGTCATCATCTTCATCTGATTCTTCAACTGCCATTACCATAGTTATCAAATTTCCATCAAGCAAATCCCCGTGCCTAGTTTTGTAATTTAAAAGCACATGCCCTTGTTTTTTACAATAAAAACATGTACCTTTAGTTTTTCCATGTTTAGAAGTGTTGGGATTTGTCATTGTAGCCATTAATTTCTCTTTTTCTGACTCCATAGCTTTGTTCTTATTTCCTTCTTCAAGTAATGTAGAAATAATGTTTTCTAGAGATGGATTTAACTTACTTAAAGTGAACACCACATTTGACATACTATTGGGCATGTTGTTCAATAGTATTGCTTTTGCATCATTGTCTTTAACAGGTTCATTTATCCCTGCTAGTTGCGTTATTAATGATCGGAACTTGTTGACATGGGCAACTATATCTTCTCCTTCTTCCATTTTCAACCCAAATAATTTTTGCTTCATAGTTATCTCTACATTGTCAGTTTGTGAACCGAAGAGCATGTTCAATGTATCCCAAATATCTTTAGAAGATTTCTTTATATCAATATGATGTAGATATGGCTTTGAAATCCCTAAGCCAATGGTCATTAATGCCTTTTTATCTTTGATCTTCCATTTGTTGAGCTCATCACCACAAGTCGGTTGGGTAGTGGTGTCGTCAACAACATCCCAAAGATCTCTTTCAATTAGAATCAATTGAGTCTGAAGTTGTCAGGTATGAAAGTTATTCCTCAAACTTTTCAATGGAAATAGACTTTTCCATATTCTTCCCCCCCACAATTTTAACCGAATCAAGTGGACGTCGGTTTCAACCGAGAATGCATCCTTACAAAATTTGACACAACAAATTTATTTTTACGGAAATGACTTTTACACAAATACCTGGATAGTAATAACTTGGCCAATGAAGAAAGTAATATTTAATTACTTTCTACAAACTTTACATAATATTTTAATAGGAATGACTAGACTTATCTAGATATGAAATAATTCACCAGAGGTGTTCTCTATGAAGAGAGCCTTGCTGGAAAATGTCAAAAACCAGCAGGCTCTTTATCGGCGATGTAATTCCGGAAACGTGTTTCTAGCGACACTATTTTCTCAACAATATAGAAGCTCTATGGAACTATATTTGTTATAGTAATTTATCCTCTGCGCAAACCTTCGGAGGTCCTGCATTGTGTCATCCTTTACCTAATACAGGATGACATCATCAACGTTGCAGGGTGCTCGAAAACCACCGGCGTCCAAACCCGGTTTCTCTCCAGGTACGAGTAATCTTTACCGCCTTTGTTGGTGTAAATCTTCCGGTGCCGGGTTTTGAGATCCAGTATTTTGGCCTCCGCCATTACGTGGGGCAAATAGGCATCGAATACCTTGGCTTTGTCCTTCTTGTGGAATTGCAGCTCGAAATACCGCTTCTCGTCGGAGTCGTTACGCCAGGAAAAGAGGGCTGGTTTAACTTCTCTGCTCTGAGAAGTCCACCAGACTTTGATGCCCTCAAATTCGTCGAGGATTTGTTGTCTTTTGTCCATGGTGAAGCTGAATTTCTTGCTATTTTTGGGCTTATTGAGCTTCAATCTCGTGGCTGCAGAGGAGGATCGCGTACTTAAATAAATCTGCACCGATTCATAAACCTCACTCACTTTCATGTCGTCGTTCTCCTCAATCACGAGGGTGATGTATCTTGACAGAAATTTCACGAGCTTGGTGAGGAGCTGTGTGAAATATTTGTAGAGTTCGGGAGGGAGGTACTGTTCGCCATTGTTCCCATAAAGAAGACGGTGGCCATGAGAGGCCCGATATTCGACCACATCTCCATTTGCCCTTGAGAACACCCAAACTGCAAACAGTAGTGGCGTACCAGGTGGCGCATGATATTTCATGAAAAAGACTGAAGAACGTCCCTGGTAAATGCCATATTTTTGTTTTCCTTGGTTTAATAAAGACTGGGAAGCTACTTCAACAATTTCAAAGATCCGTGCAAAACTCGGGTCAGGCCTGAAAATTCAAATTAATGATCGTACAATGCTCCTTTTTTAATTTCAAGGCTGCGTGCAAAACTCGGGTCAGGCCTGGAAATTCAAATTATATGTACATGTCAAATCAAAATTTGTTGACTGTTTGGGTTAGGGGACTTTAATTTTTTTAAAATTATACATATTTTTATGTTTTCTTTACAAATATACGAACAAGTTGTATATTTTTACATATTTTGTACATTTATAGAAGACTATTTAAGAAATTATACGATTTTTATGTTTTCTTTACAAATATACAAACAAGTTGTATATTTTTACATATTTTATAAATTTGTAGAAGACTATTTAAGAAATTATATGATTTTCTAAATTTTCAAAGAAGCCATTCTCTACATGTACATGCCTAAAGTTTTTACCGGTAAGATACGAGCTTAAAAAAATGGCCCTCAACTTGTTAATTTCTAGGCCTATGTGACTAAAATCACAAAAAAAAGGCCCACAACCCGTCAATTTCAAGGCTTAGTAAGGACCTTCAATGAACTCGGGGAATTGGAAGTAGTGTACATTCAAGCAATCCTAGAAAGTCAAATTATATGTCCCTGTTAAATCAAAATTTGTTGACAATCTAGCTCTATGGGAGGTTGTAAATTTTTAAAAGAATTATACATATTTTTATGCTTTTTTACAAATATACTAAGAAGTTATATATATATATATATATATATATATATATATATATATATATATATATATATATATATATATATATATATATATATATAAGACTATTTAAGAAATTATATCGTTTCCTAATTTTTCACCCCTGTCATTCTCTACGGCTACCTAAATTGTTTAACTGGTAGAATACGATTTTTGAACTGCCGATTTCCATGCCCGCGAGTCGGGTGGAAGATGGAAAAGGGAAAACACATGCCGCATGCACCATTGTGGGCCCGAGATTACCGCTCGGCCAAGGATAGCGTGGGGAATGAATGGTCGTTTAGGTACTCGTATTGGAGTAGCCTAAATAAATAAAATATTCAAAATGTGAAATTGGTCATGTCAATTTTAAAATTCGGTATTACCCACCTATCCAATTATCAATTCAACGACACAAAGTTTTAAAAGGTTTTTTCAAAAGAATCATAAATTTATGTATGTGAGATGTTCATTGGGGAAGTTGAATTGTTACAAATGTTTGACATTTACACATGTTGATGGCTCCACCACACCAACTTGAGGTCGTGCCACCCAACCAAATTCATGGAGGAAGAGTAGTATTTGTTCAAGCTAAGAATTTCATTTCATATGTGATATTAAAATTCATTTCTACACCAATTTGAGTTGGAAGCGGTTAATGTGGGATTAAATGCAACTATGTAGGGAGAAATATCCATTTCTTTGTATGTTCACTATAATTATGGTAGATGTGTTTTTATTATGAAGAATCCCCATATGGAAAGTTTCATATTTTAGATAGGGCATTCTCAATAAGATTTTTGTTCAACTAAAAAAACTTTTCCGGCACAAAAAAAGTTTAATAGAAAGGCATAATAAACAAAATATATTTTGTATATAGAAAAGATTTTTTACGACAATTTATCTACAACATCTTCACCCCTGCAATAGTTTCTATCACTTTCCTTTGCATATTTAAGGAAAACTATAACTATGGGAAAATAGTGCTAAAACCCTCTATGAATGTATTTGTTTTGAGAAAGGAGGATATGGCCTTAGGCAATAACATACAGTGTATAGGGGAAGCCAAAGGTTTTGGTCATTAAAAACTTGGAAGAAAGTCAAACTGGATTGGTTTCAAAGCATAACCAATGTGGACTCATGGGAAAACATGGACACTTAACCTTCGAATCCATGAGAACCTTCAAGATGGAATGTGAATGACCAATCATTTTTGTTTAATATAAATGCCTTGCCTTTGTCCCCTATTACCACCTTCCCACCTAGCAAAATCCTTATTTTAATGTGACACATTCACAGGCTTTCACCTTTTATCCAGTGAATCTGATGAATCACCTGCAATTCATAAATCCAACGAACAATATGAATCCTTCCATAGAAATGATTCCACAATGATATGTTAGTATCCCCGCTGCTACTCTGGCTTATGTTTCATCTGGGTCATCTACAACCAATTGCGAATCAAGTTGTCGTTGGACATTTGTGAAGCATTATGGAGAAGTGACTTTTGTTATATGTTTTAGTGGTAGGTGCCTCGGTGAACTACGCATGGAGGACTACATCTAAGAGGAAAAATCCTGAAGCTTTCCTTCACATGGGGTTCCCACACCTGCTATGTTTCGTAATCTTTCAAGAATTACTAATTCTCTTGTTCTCACTTTTAATGTGCAAAAGAGTTTCTAAAAATGTGTAAATGCATTACTAGAATTCACAATGGTGTTACTTTTTCCCAAATTGTGCCAATTTGTAATTGCATTAGCTTCAGTATTATTCATGTACGTTCCTCGGTGATCAATCTGCATGTTTTCCCAAATGTTTATTCGATCTATGGTATTGTATATGGTAATTTTTTTGCAGTGGTTCTATTTTTCTTCGAACGACTATGTTTTTTAAACTCATTGACCATACATGCTACCATCATGTGCACGTGAACTATTAGACAAAATGTTAGAAAGATATGTGGCCTCATGGACTGTAGAGATTGCAGAATATGCACAAAAAAGGGTGACATTTTTTATTGCTTATTCTCTAAGGTGAGGGAAATTTTGTGGTCATGACTTCAACCCATGTTTAACGAATTGTCAACCGTTTATATGTGTTTGTGTTTTTAACTATAAATAATTAATATTTTGGTAACTTTCTTTGTAAGCTTCTTATTAGTCAGTGACAAATGGTGTCAAGAAGATTTAGACATGGTCATCCTCAAGAGCCATTGGGACTATTTCACCAAATGCAACAAACAGATATTCAATCTACCAACTCACCTTTGCCAGCATACTCATAGGGCATGGCAAAATAAGAGCTTTGTAGTAGGGTATGGACATTCATCATGAAACAACATGAAAGCATAATAGGAAGTTTTTTTGTCAAATAGCATAAATTTCATGACAAATTACAAATCCAACAAACTTTATATTGTCATTCTCTCCAGTGTAGTTTGCAACTCATGTGCAATTGCTAGTAATAAAAAAATGAACCGACTCACAATTTTAATCTACAAACGACATATATGCAGAATCCAGGCATGAGGATTTAGAGGCCCTAAATCCTCCTGCTGATGTGAACGAACCAGACAGAGAAAATTAGGAGGAATTCAAAGTAAAATGCAAGCTGGGGCACCTTTTCGATCTGACAAACCGCTGTTGTAATCGCTTGAGGTGAAGCTAAAGAATAGTTGTTTGGACTAATTATCACAGGATCTCCATGTCTCCAAGGAAAAAGAACTCGTTTTTATACAACTCGCCTAGATTTCACAGTTCGAAGTTGACTCAATTTTTAAATTGTCCAGCTTGAGATTTGCCCAAATCTGGAGTGGAATGTGTCGACTCAATTAATAATGCAGAGACTATAATATTTGTAGTGCCTTTGATGTTATGCATATCGATTCAATAATTCAATGAATGGTAATTAAATTTGAAGCTTGATCCAAGCACAAAGAAAACACAAGAGTCGATGAGCTATGATAAAAATGGGATCCACCACAGCCGAATTAAAGGTCGGGAGCGCCCTAGGCAATAGTTTGAGAGGACGCCCTCTTCACAAATTTAGTTATTATTTTTTCCATAAAGAAAATAAAGAAAATATTTCTATATTCTTGTATTTTTTAATTTACATCATGATCAAAACAAAAATAATAAAAATATATTATTAAATTATCACAGAATGATGAAAAATATTTCGTCTGTGGAAAACATTAATCGTAGGAAATGCTCGAATGCAAAAAATATAATATTTTATACAAGGCTTCTTACAAATCTGATTTAGTCATATCAAGTAGGTGACAAGAACTCTATCCTAAAATAAAGCACCTTTTTTTACAAATAAATAAAACGTTTATGTAGCTCCCATGGTTTTGTGAAGAATCGTTTTTGACCAAGCCTATGGATTCCTCTATAGTAAAATAATACAAATTTTCCCCAAAAAATTAAGAATAGAAAATCAACTACTTTTTTCTTTCAGTTATACTCACCTCCACTAAATACACCAACGACATTATAAAAAATGCATTAACCTTTATCTAGAACAAATTACACACCTACATAATCTGGAGCTACATCAAATAATGGGTAACAATACCAAATAAAACATATGTGCTTGTAAATATGTGATATTTACTTTTACTTGAAAAAATATTACAAAACGTTTTTATGTTTATGCGTGAAATTTATATTACTATACAATAATATCTATAAATGGGTTGATCAATATAAAATCTTTAGATAAATTATTTTAAAATTAAGTTTTAAAATTAACCGAAAAAAGGAAATTTTTAAATTCAAGCGCCCCATTTGTTGCGCCTAGGCAACCGCCTAGTTTGACTAAGGCTTAATCCCCCGTCCACCATGACCAAACAAATTCCAAATAATTGTGCTCGATGCAACCTGAAAAAATATCAGATCTAAGCTGGTAGCATAACCGCACATGGTCCACATTACACCTCTGCAATAAAAAAAAATTAAATGGTCTCTCAAATAGAGCTTCGCATGTGGTCCTCACCGCTTCGCTCTTGCATTGATTGAACCTCAAGATGATAAAACCAAAGGAAAAAAAAAAGAGAAGAAGTCCGCTAAAGGTACCAAATGTGAGTTTTGCTCACGTTTTAATCAATCTTCAAAATCTATTAATGAATGATCTTATACAGAGTATTATATAGAACTCACACACCTAATAAATAGGAGTTAGTTCAACTACCAACTCCTTAAAATACTAATGAATATAGGTTATTTGAACAACCTATATTCTCACATCTAGATGAGTAATAACACAACAAATAAAATAAGAGCGGGATCTTCTATATAGTTGGCTAAGTTTAATTATAAATAATCCTCTCCTAAATGTAAGATTATTCTACCATTTTGACTTAATAAAATGTGAATTTATGCCTAATCGATTGTTATTGCAACAACAAATGAATATACTATCAAGCCAAACAAGGTAAACAATAAAATATGAAACCCTAATTGTAAGGAGGAGAAGAAGGTACTTAGTTGATTCCCAATAAAATATGGACTGTACCAAAGTGCTGACTAGATGAACAGAGAGGGAGAAGTGTCGCACAAAGCCTCAGAAAAGTGTGTGAGCTGGTGATCTTCCTAGATTTGGAGGCCTCGTGTGGCGCCCTAGACATGTTGTTAGGTGCTTGTGTCTCACGATATGCTGTAAAACCTCCTGCGAGTGGTCGCATTAGTTGTTCGTTATTCTTCGCCTTTGGTCACTCTCGGGGTCGCACAAAGATTGCCGAAGTCACGAGAAACGGGATGAAATATGAACTTAATAAACCCTCAAATAGACATCAACCCTAAAAAAAAAAGAAACATACAGAATGAGGGGTGGGACTATTCCGAGGCATGTCACAATGGTGATCTTATGACTAAGCGTTGCACTACATCTCAGACCCAATGTAATTCTATGTGTGTGGAATTGTGCCCTAGGTGGCTCTTGTGCATGTCACACTTGATAACGAGCAAGTAAACTAGATGTAAAGAAATGTAATAGATGTGTGTATAGAATAGAATGAACTTCCTCCTATGAAGTGTATGTAGAATAACCAACCCTTGTGTCCCTTGGATGGTTCTAGATGGATGCAATGAAGCTCTTAGATGCTTGATGGATGCAACCTTAGGTGGTGATAGCTAATGCTTAGTGCTTGGTCCTTTATTATGGTCACATAACTTTATATTTATATGATTCCTTTGCTTGAATTTCGTAATTAACCTCAAAAAGGTTGACTACTAAAAAGATAAGATGCTCAAATAGATAGAAAAGACCCAAACCATGTGATTAAAGTACAAAGAGGTCAAGGGCACCCAAAGGGGACGAGGGTGCCTGATGCCGACATCCCATCTGAAGGGAAAAATTGGGCGCAGTGTTCAAGATGATAAATACCGAAGTATAAAGGCGATTGAGAAAGTAAGGGTATAAGACCAAAAATGGCAACATAAAGCAAATAAAGGTGGCCAAAGACATGTGTTAATTAGTAGTTTTCTTACGTAGGAATCATATGAATAGTAGTATGCAACCAAAACTAGATAATTACCTAAAGTGTGTGATTTTGTGTCTACACCTTTTGGGCTTCCAAACATTTTGAGTTGCAGATCTCTGGTTTGAACTTGTGCAATGCACTGCCGGTGCCTTCTTGATAATCAGTAACAAACTATGCATACTTCTATACATTAATATGATGTTAATGTGGTTCTTTTATGCCTTTTAGATTACATTATTGTTATATTTCATCTCTGTCATGCCATTTCATGTGTGTGTGAGTTATGTTTGTAGATATTTATACCATTGTGTCTAAAACATGGAGAATGTGGAAGTATGACATGATACAAGGTTGATTGTGGCTCTATTATGCCCTTTTGGCTCTGGATTATGTTTTTCCTCTTGTTCTTTATCTCAAGAGAGAGACCCCATTTTTGTAGTGCGTCGTCATCCTTTTAGTTTAATTCATGCATCTTTCTCCCTTTTTTCCCGCCACTTAGGCTAGATTAGGTTGGTTATTATCATTCAAATAGATAGGTGAGGAAGCCAACATTCTTCGTAGAGGTATATCTCAAAGATCAAGGTCCCATACCTTGGAGACATTCTCATTGTTGCTGATGAGATGCACAAAGTCTTATAGCTTTGTAGGTATTTCATGGGTGCACATTTTCGTGACAAAACATAGTACATGGATCCTTATTTGAAACAAATCGTGATAAAAAAATCCTCTTATAATTAAAGGAAAGTGTATGTATAACCACTTTGGGTAATGTATAAAACAATTTAAAACATGGCCGATTAAACTTATAGGAAATAGTTTAAGTAGTATTTCACCATCATCAGTATAGTTCCTTAGAGAACCAATAATGCTTGTAAGATGTGAGGATACCCACATCCATCAAATATAGAAAACTTAAGCATGAAAAACCCATGCGGAGGAGAATTATAAAACATTATAAACTATGTGTTGGACACATTCAATGTTAGAATCAGCCTAAAAGTTAATTACGATAAACTCAAGAGATAAAACGTGAACTTGTCTTTGTAACTCACACAATGTATGCATCCTCGTAACTATTTCATTGGTCGGTATGGTAGAACATTTAGAATATCGTTGCAAGGTCTCATTTCATTATTGTTTTCAAACATTGGAGTGGTATAAGGGTTCACAGGTAGAAGGATAATAAACATTTCCAATCATAGAAGCATAATTGAATATACAAGAATATTTTACAATAGGTAATTCATTTGTCATGTTCATAACTTTTATAAAAAAGATGGATTGTTTGTGACATAATTCTTGAGATTTTCAATAAACTCATCATCTAAAACATGCAAAGATGTATCATTGACATTGCATGAATATATTTTGCTAATATATAATGTAAAGTAAGTTAAATAAGATAAAGCCTAATGATAAGGCACAAGAAGAAGGGTTGATAGAAATCCTAAAGCATTTAGAATTCAGTAAAATCAAGCCTTGGAGGAAAATTATGTGATGTCAAAGGAGATATGTTGAAATCTCGGGTTATAGTCTAAAGAATTTGGTTCTTTATATATCTTATTGGTTTTAAGCATGAGTGGTTAAAAACACTAAAATAATGCCCTAATAAGATCCTAATGCAAATATAAGAAATGCAAATGAAAACATTGAATTGGGATGCTTGGGAAGTAATGCGCTATGAGAGGTAAAGCGAGGAATGATTTTTTTTGAAATTCTAGTAAGCAGGAAAAGGAATCGTGGTTGGAATCCCCCATCCACCGCTCAACAAAGAAAGGGAAACATGGATAATCTATGTTCCCACTTGGTGAAGGAGCAAAATATGTTGGTCTAAAGGCTTTATGCATGATGAGTTTCAGGGTTCAAATCTCAACTCTCACTTGCGGAAGTTTTCTCCCTCTTCTAAAAAATGGAAAGATGATGGTCTTTGTCTAAGGGTGCTAGAAAATCGTATTGAAAGGGTGCATGTGCATCAAAAATACCTTACTAGGTATGTTCCTTAGATCCTGACCTAATATTAAATCGGTTAGAGATTGGGCAATGAGAAAATAAAAGCCAAAAGGCCACCTTGAAGTATTAACCATGGCAAATGGCTTCTTCTTGTTCTCAATTCTATGCAAGGAGAAATGTCGAAAAAATCTTTATTGGGCAGCCCTAGTTCTTGAGGAAAATGAATCTATCCCTATCCAAATGGAAAACAAATTCACCCTTAAAAATGAATCCCCAAACTTACATGTGCCTAAAGGTAATCATATTGATTCCATTTTCATTGCGAAACATTACAAAGTCATGTTTTAATGAGTATTTAATATAGTTCGCATACAATGTTGTTGATCTCTTTTATAGAAAGCATACACCACGAATGATTAGCTATTAAATCACAATGCATTTACATTATTATATACTTTAGGCATATAAGACTTGTGGTGCTTAATTACGAGTTAGAATAAGTGGCTTTGCTTGAATCATTATTGAAACGAAAATAATACTATTCCTCATTCAACTTGCTTAAGACATGCCTTGTATGAAAAAAATTGAAGATTGTCAATGCAACAAATGGAGCAATTTTTAAAATGGATCTAAATACACTAAAGAGTAAATCCATGCACATATATTTAACTTGTGCAACTCTTTGTAAAAATTTGCTTCAACCACAAGCAACTTAAATATCACATGTTTATTAATACAATAAACATAAAGATAAATTTCGTCTATTAATAAGACAATTTACTATGTTTATCCATGACCATGATTTCCTCCCAAATAATAGAAACAACAAAACCAAACAACCACTTCAACTTGGAATTAGGCTTCACAACTTTAACAAATTATATCATCTTCTGTAACATGCTACACACTCTTCATCTATTGGAATTGCAATTTGTTGTAAATCAAAGTGACTGATATGTAACTTTTTATTAGCAATTCATAAGCTGATAGTGGAGCTTTCCTTTCTTATTGAATGTAAACTTACCGACAAGGTTATCAATGGTTTAACAGAGCCAAAAAAATCTCATCTAGCTTCTTAGAATTCGGTCCTTCTCTTGAGTCATTTTTTCTTTCATTTTCTTCTGGAATGCATCCTTCTTAATGAATTAGTGTGTATTGTCAAAAGTCATTGGAAAACCAAGCTTTGTGAACTCCTGTTCCTTTCCATGCAGCTCCTGTAACATTCTTTGACACTTATTCAACAATTCATGTGTTTCACTCAAGATCACACACTTTCGAATGATAGATGATACCTTTATTAAGGGATCAAACTGGTTACAATTCTCTCGGATGTCAATTATGTGTCACTAAATTTGTAGATAACTTCCAAAATTTTCCTTTTTGTATCCTCTCTTAAATCCATCACTTTTACGCTACACATTACATGTACTCGTGGAGCTTATCAAAGATTCTCTGTAGATCATTCATGAATTCAAACAATCTAATCAAATCATCAATTTTTTGGTTTATTTGCCCCCAAACATTATCCGTCATATTAATCAATGCCTTTTTATGAAATCCAAATAGTTTGATGTTGGAAGAATGTATTTCCTTTTTTATTTCACCAATTCTGTTGCAATATTTCATTTTATTTTTTCTCATCATCTAGGCTCTATTGAAATCTAGATAGTTTGATGTTGGAAGACTCTATTTCCTTTTTTTTTTCTTTCACCTTTCTTGTAATATTTCATTTTGTTTTTTCTTAGCATCTAGGCTCTATTCCCATTTTTGACCTTTTCTTTCTCTTCCTTCACAACCTCTTTCAATTCTCCCAATGTTTTTTGTAATCTATTATTCTTACTCGTTGTTTCCTATAACTTTTTATTCGCATCTTCTAGTTCTACCTATGCATGTTCATTCAAAGTAACTGCAGTCATAGAGGTAGGTGATTTTATCCTCCTCTCCAACTCACTTGTCTTATTAATTATTGTTTTCCTTTTTCTTTCTCATTGTCAGTGTCTGCCTCTAACTTTTGAATCTTATTATTCAACTTATTATTCTCCCTCTCTACCTTTAGTAATGTTGTGTAAACCACATCATTGTTCCTTTTGATACATTAATTTTGTCGAGGAAGGTTTCATTTCCTTAAGATCCCTTTGAAGGGAGGTCACATCGTATCGGTGGGAAGCATTTCATTCTTTAGTTTTACAACTTTGGGCACAACATACATGTATTCCTGGGTATTTGTTTCTAGAGTTCTTGTTTTTCAAATTTTCTAGAAAGGTTTTGCTTTCATGTTGAATTTTAGTGGTAGAGTTCCTATTCACCACTACCCTTGCTTTAATCACCTCACATGGGTCATACACCCAGTGAGAGTCAACATCAAACTTAAAAATCTGTAAGATTTCATGTGCCACATAGAATGCTTTTCTTTCAAATGTGAACCCTCCACATGAGAACGGTAAGGAAGGAAATATGCTCTTCTTTTGCTGAGAAACAAAATAGAGATTATCTATGCTTTCCATCTACCGTATATATTCCAAGGTAAAAACTCTCTCTGTCACATGTATTGGCAATTTGTAAGGTTATACTCCTGATCCATAAAACCTTAGTACAATATAATCCTTTGTGAAGTACCACCGCTTAACCGTATTTCGATCCCGGTTGAATGCAATCTCTACATTTCATAGGAAATCTAGGCATTGTACTTTTTGTAAATGATTTATACACTAGAGCCCAAAAATAATCCACAAATTGATTTGTAGTCCCCTCTATTATCATACATCCTTATCTTGGGGCCCAACTTAAATAATGGACGCATGGCTTCGGGTGGAGCTCAATTTCAAGTTTTTTTTTTCAAACCATCAGTAAAAGTGCCATAGAATTAAATAGCAAAAGTAGGTAGTGAACCTAAATGTCTTAGTGTCAAAGCTTTCTTTGATTGTTAATAATTGTTTATGCATAGATTTTGTAATTCACCCAACAAATCTATATTGAAAAGGTGGATTAACAAAATGGATATTGTATACCATTTCCGGAGGGTGTCATCTATTGCCTCATTATTGTTGAAGCCAAGGAAAAATACTAGCATAGAAATGGTATCCTTGATTCACGGTTTAAATATGTTAATTGCATATGGAGCCTTCCCTTTTGGTACTTTTAATTTAAATGTTAATTTTTGTAAAAATGGATCTCTATCTTTTTTATTTGTGGCATGATAATCGCTAGAATTTTTTTCTAGGTTTATGTGGATGGTTCCTAAATATTTGCTTTCAAACCCCAACGTATTGCAGAGATTTACCTCTGTAATGTACAAAAGTTCTTCTCGTTTCCCTTTGCAACAATTGCTTTGTTTGTCTCATTGTAATTTAGGGTACATATATTGACAAATTCAGGGTAGGGGAAAACCTTGTGGAACATCATGCGTCCCAATCCAAACACCCATGTTATCCAACCGAAAGCTTTATGTCTACCTGATTGGTCCAAACTTCTACTTTCCCTCATCTTCGTCTCATGTGTATCTAAGTTGTGAAGCTCTTTTCACAATTACAGGATCATAAATATCATGATATTCATCAAGTAAAACCAGGGTTTTACTTTTAAGCGATTTAGCGTATGGGATTTGGGTTTTACTTTTACTTTGGGATCTGTGGAAAGTAGACATGCTTGGAATTTTAGGTTATATAAACCCTCAACCCTAATTTCTCAACCCTTATATTGAAATATTTGAAAGTGAAGGTTTATATAGTGCTACTTATAGCCAAAAAAAGACAATATTTAAATAATCAAGACTCGAAATGCAGGATGACACTTACTCGAAAATATGAAAATTTTGAGTCTTACACGGTCCACAAATTCTATGAATCTATTCTACCTTTTGTTGCAGTATGCCTTCCAGAAATAGAATTTCAATTGTCAACATCACTATAAACGATTAGGTCTTTCACTGTACTTTGAGACGTCAAATCTAGTCATTAATCAAATTCCATTCAAGTGGATGACAATTGTCACTTATCAGATGGCCACGTGGCAGGATTACGAGCCTCCTCGAGGAAAAGGCATTCCCTGGACTCCAAGCTCGTGGAATGAACCGATTCAATAATAAAGTTTGGTCTACAAAGTGATAGGTGTTTGCATTTAATGACTTGGCCGTTGAAATTTTTGGGGGCCATTGAAACATTTTAAATAATAAACCCCCACTTTTTCCCATGCCACGTGGAAGAATTCCGTGGATTTATTTTTGTTGTGCCCGACGGATGTGAATCTCCGAATTTAGGTGAGATGAATTATAATTTTGGGTCCAGGATTAATTGTTCATTGTTAATTTTTGGTCATGGACATTGGAATTGGACCGATCATCTAGCTAATGAGGCAATTGATGGCCCAGGGAGTTGAATTAATTTCTAATAATATAGAAGATTGGCACGACTTGGAAGATATTATCATTTATGATGGGTGGTGGACACAAAGCTTGAAGAATTAATGGTGGCACGTGCCACACTTTGGGCCTTTATTATTGGTGGTCGCTCACATTCTCTCTCTCTACCTCTATTTGTTCGTGTTTTTGGGCTAGCGAGAAAATGGTTTTTTTGGGGTTTCCTTTCATTGCTTTGCATGGGGAGAGAAGGGAAATGGCCTTTACTTCGGCCATTTCCCGCAGGCGGCTTCAAGAGGTGTTTCACTACGATTCTGTGCTCAAGGTCGAGGCCATTGAGTGTGTGATAGGAGATTCCTATATGCAGGACTCTCATAGGGCCAGAGTCAACTCTAAACTCGCTGCGGCATTCATTTCTAATTGCCTCTTGCTCCATCCGGTCAAGGTGGATGTTATGGCTATTGTGAAGTTATTTATTTACCTTGTCCATCAAGTCAGTTTATGCAAATAAATGGACAGCCGCATCCTGCACCACTCCTGCTCAGGTGGAGGAGGCAAACGCTCAGAAAATGGCACCAGCGGGAAGATTGGGTCACAGTGGTTTAGGGAGGTGCTACTCTACAAAGAGGTTGCTCACGTTTTATTATGGCATGGTGGTCTGGACCCTAGCAGATTGCCTCCTATGGATCTCACCAATGCTCGCTCACCTATCGACTCGACCATTGACCACCTCAATGAGTTTTGGGATAATGTCAGTGAGGCATTTTTTCTTCTGCTAGGTAAGGCCAAAGCTGGAAGGTTACGTTTCCGATGGCGGTGGTTAGGGCATTTCAAGAGGCAACAATTATTTTGGATGAGGATTAATACTCTTTTCTAGCTTTTTTGGTTCTATGGCCATGTGTATTCGTTGTCTTGAAGCCACTTTTGTTTGTTCAAATGGTGTTTCCTTCTTCTCCGTGTGGGCCATTCAGTGGGGCCTTGTGTTGTTGGTTTATGTTTAGAGTATAGTTATAAGGGTGGGGTCCTTTAACCCTCGGTTCATAGCTCGTAAAAAAAAAGCATTATATATATATAGTGTTTACATTATTGATTTCTTAAATTAGATTATTTCTTTCTTAAATTAATTTAAAGTTTTCAATAAATTAAAAAGCTATCACCCTCGCTTTTTCCCATGCCACGCGGATGAATTAATATAATTTAAATACATTATATATATTATTATTTTTATACTGCCGAAGGCAAGTAATATAGTCTTCACACCAACAAATAATCACTTTCACAAAAACCAACCAAATAATGCCATGTGTATTTAGATACCATTTAACTAAAGATTCAAGTGTAAATTATTATTTTTGTTTCAATTCTATTGGTTGGGCCCTTTATTCCTCACTGTGTAAAAAAATTAACTTATGTGGCTTGTTTTTTCCTCCGGGGCTATTTTCACTGGGGCTCAAGGTTAGATGCATGTCTCCTCTCTCCCCAACATTGAGTCGCCAAATTTACTGCAGGTATGGGCTAATTTCTTTCTTTGTCTCAATTGGAGTGCCTGGTTCTTTAATCCGCTTTAGAGGAAATATCTTGTCTACGCCCTACATTTGGAGTGAAGCGGTTTTTTTAAGGGAAGCTTCTATTTCATAACATGGGAGGCAAATCGAAGTTATGGATTTTAATTTAGAGCAGTTGGCATGGAGAAGCATGGATGCTCCAATGGCATTTGGGTTGTTAACATTCTGTTCACACAACACTTCAACTGTAATATGTAATTTACTAAAGATTGGGGATTAATTATCTGATACCAACAAATATTACACAATTTTTTAAAAAAATTTTAGACAAGTTCTCTTCTATTTTTTCAAGTGCATCATAACATATTTTTCATTTTTATCTCTAATTTTGCAGGCTCAATAAATCTTTGTTGCCTATCAATTTAGTATCAATAGCAGGAGAAAAAGGAAAATGAGATGGGATTTTGGAGGCATCGACAATTTTACTAATTTCAGCAATTTTACAAACTAATTTCAGTAATTTTACTAAACATGTTTGGGGAATTTGCAAGCAAAACTGCAATTACATCAGTGTAACTCCTTAACATATACAATATTTTTGTCCCATAACTTCCACTCAAATACCTCAAACTTTGATAGTATTAGCCATATCATGGCCTTGTTTTTTATTGTTAAAGTGGGTTGAAGGGTCTCGTTCCCTTTACAAAAGAGAGAGGTCGAACCTCAGATACAACATGAAGATGCAAAAACTTCATCAATCATGACTGCTAGGTATATCGAGCAAAAGCCAACCAGAACGAAGGAAGACTATAGTTATACTATATTATAGACATTACAACATATATTTAGATTAATCCCCTGAATCAGAAGACATAGACAAAAATACAACTGGAGATCCTTGCCTCTCAACCACACCCTCCTTAGAGTCCTGAGCAGAAACTTCATTGGCCCAACCGTGCCAAAGATGATTATAAGCTTCCCCTATAATTTCATGGATTTCCATCCACCAAAGTGGCACTGACTCGATGGGAGAATTGAGGGCAGCCAAATTAGGGAGTTTGAAGTGCATCCTTCCAGCATTCTTGTCACGACTGAACACCGCTAACTTCTCTGCGAAGGCCATCAACTCCCCATGGTGACATTCCAGTTCCCTGAAGATGCTCAAATCCACGCCACCCCGAGCTTCACCTCCTCCCCACCGCCTGAAAGCAACATTACACTTTTGCACTTCTACAACCAAATTTCCACAAAAAGACGACCGAACCCAGTAGAGAGCAATGTTGACCGCATCAGGCTTCGATGGCTCAATTATCAGAAGATTTTCCACAAAAATCGAGGCCACACTGTTATTAACCCTACACCATCCATCCTCAAATAGATATTTTTCCCCCAAAAACCAATTTAATTGCCTCTAGATCGCTACCATTACCAATTTTGAAGATCCTCCGCAGACGATTATCAGATATAGACAACCTGAAAGTCATTTCCTTTTATTGCAAAATAAAGACAACATGGGAACTTGAGGGGAATCCATAGGTGCTCACCGAAAAAAGATGAAAATGAAAAAATTGACCCACAATAAATAGGCAAAAAACAAGGCCCTTCACACGCTCGAAAAGATTGGCGACAACATATATTTAAGGCCCTTCCGTATTTAATGATTTCGAGACCATCCCAAATTCCAATATATATATTATGATATAAATATATTATTTATATATACTATATATTATTTATATGTATTAAATATTATCAATATATAAATTATATATATATATATATATATATATATGATATATTTAATATATATTATACATATATAAATAATTTACACAAGTTCAATTTTCAAAATACAAAACCAAATATCCATAGATTTAAGATGAGAATTTATGAAAGAAAGTCACTCTAAAGAAAATGAATAGGATAAAATCAAATGTTGCTTAGTATTATTTACTATTTGAATTGAAATAACTAATGAAAAATGTTGTTTTTAAATAGAATTTAATTGTTGATGTCACATCGATGAAATATAGTGTTTTCAAAATTATTATTAGATGTTATATATTTCATAATTTTGACCTTTTTCATATTTAATTTAATCAAATATATATTGAAAGAAAATTAACATTTTCATTTTTTTTTTGAAGGGTAATGTGTTTTCTAATATCTCATTTACGATGGGTAAAACTTAACCTAGCCAATCAAATTAAAGTATGGGGAGCCCTTCAAATTTGATCACTGAATGCAATGATGGTCGTTTCAATATATTTTTGCAGCAAGTGCCCTTTTCATAAAGCTTAGTAACTTTTGAATATACATATTTATTAAATATGCCACTTTTATTAAATAAGTCTTTTCCATCTTTATTAAATATGTCGCTTTTATGAAATAAGTCTTTTCCATATGTATTAAATATCTCGTTTCCTGGACCTTCATGCTAGAAAATATAACGTCACCAAGAATTAAAATTGATAAGACATTTATTAACTGCGAGGGTACCGATTAAATCTCTGGCGGCACACTTTACATGTGTCATGAATAGGTAAATTGTAATTAATTAAAACTCAGGTCAAGGGCCAAGGCTATCGATAATTGCTCACCGATGTCACTATCTCGATATGTTAAATGTTTATTACAAAGGAAGTTAAGTATTATTGATTTAATGTATAGCATTCTATCCTTATCATATTCATCATGATAAAAGGACATTTAAAAGGCATGTGGATGCATGTGGGATAGTGATGCCGGTTTCAATGTGAATTTTTCACCATGATTTACATTTAATATTAACCGTCAATTCATACTCGGGTTTGGTTGACACGTGTAAAGGTCCAGTCGAAGAACTCGCTTCGGTAATTTATAAAATTCCATGGTCGCTTTTCCGACACTTGCTTTCTTTTGCAAAATCATGGCGGACCGAAAGATCCCCAATAGATATTTTGCCCAAATAAAAGATTTTCCCACTTTATAAAATAATAAAATATACTTTGACAAAATTTATGGGAAATAAGCTAGGGCAAAGGATTAATTTATCAAAAAGTGACTAGGCTTTTATATGCAAACACACCCAAAATCAACATACAATAATCATTTTTACTCCCAAACCCTTCGAACAATCCTAGAGAATTTATGGTGAAAATCGATTTACAACAATTGGAAAATAATTTAAATCAAACCCTAATCGCTGCTTATCTTCAAGATATCATAACTTTCTCTACACAACTCCGATCTAGGAAAATGACATATGCTTGAAATTGGAAAATACAAGTAACAAGATGGTGTAAACCAAATTATTACGCCTACCGAAAGACGTGTTTGAAATGGGAAAGCCCGACCCCTTTTGACAAGCAACAAGACATCAAGGATCACGATTCATTGGTCGACGATGCACGGATAATCCTCTACCGTACATGTGGCACACAATATTTTTACAATGATTCTTTGGCAGAAACCACCCATTCTCCGACAACGATATCGACTCGACGGACCAGATCAAGAGGTTGACGATGCATGGATAATTTGGAGCCTTACATGTGGCACATACAAACCGAGGTACTGCTATAAAAAGTGATTTATTTGTGAATTCCTCCGGACTGAGAAGGGATTGAAAACGTGCAAGAAGGAGAAGCCTAAAGCATTGTGGGAGCCATAAATGGAGGACAGGTGCAGGAGTCCTACCTGAAGGTGGACATGTCTCTCGCCATCGAGAGAAGGGGAGTATGGTTGGCCTGTTTTATGCGAGTAAGTTTCTGTCCAAGAAAGATTTTAAAAAGTTTGCTTAGGCCCGAAACACTATTGCACATTATAATGTGCGGTGTTTTTACATCCCCTGATCTTTGTTCTTGCCTGTGGCTCGATCGCTTCAGCAGAGAAGTCCCTCTTTCTATTTGCGTGGCGGGTATCGTTGAGGTTGGAGACTGCGTGACTGGAGCAAGCCATCCAACATCACAGTTGACATTTAAAGAAAAGGGTAATTTATTTTTGCATCTCTTTTGCCTCCTTGATATTAATATTTGCAAACCCTTCGAGTGACATTTTCCTTCACCCGCATTTCCTATATTGTGTGCCATTGTTGCTTTTTGTTTTGTGTTTTTGGTGCTCAGCCGTCATTGCAAACCATGAGCTCGCTGGTTCCTGAGATGCGTTTGTTCCTTAAGCATGAGATTTGGTTTTTGAGTTCTCTGTAGAGATCATGGGAGGATTTGGCATAGATTTTGAACATGGATTTCTGTGCATATACCCAGCCATGGTTGTCATAAATATATATATTTTTATGCTATTTCCGCTTTATACATGGGTTCTGTTGAAGAACACAGCTGGGCATGGAGGGCTAAAATGGACACAATTTTTATTTTTCTATATCTGTGTATCGGAAACTTTGTATTTGTATTCCTATCCAAAACAAATAGGCAACTTAGGGACATGGCTCAAATGAAATGGAAAGTCATCAAATCTCTTTTCTCATCTCATAGTTAGGTCTGTTTTCATTTTGTTTCTGGGTGTTCATGTTGAGGCGGATTTACATTTTTTGGTAGGTCTTCTTGTTTAAGTTGACTTGCATTTTTTCGGGTGTATTTAGATTTAAGTCTGTCAGATTCCTTGATTCATAGAAATTATGCTTGGGAATATAGTTGTATGCTAGACGATATAGGTGTGTATAACATGGGGAAGTTTTATGTGAATTGGTTCTTATTCCTCTAATTTCTAAGTATATAGGTTGTTTTGGTATGAACTTTAGAGTGCAGGGATTCCATAGGATAGCCAACAAAATAATGCATGGTAGAGAAACTAGAAAGAAAACATACACCCACTTAAATTTTAGGAAAGAAGTCATTTCGACCTTCTGGTGCATTAATTGCCAAATTACACCACTTGTGCCTACCCACACAATTGCATCTCAATCTCTTAAATAGTTTACGTTATTTGTATGCAGTTTGATTTGAGTGTTGGGGATGTGGCATCTACAGCCATGCAAAATTTGGTTTGAATATTGTGGCATGTTTTCTTTGCAATACCTAAGTGCAATTTTCCAATTTGAGCTTTCCACATACATACATTATGTTCTTGAATTCAACCTGTGTCTATTTGTTCGGAACAATTAACATACTCCATTTATGTTGGGACAACTCGATTATTTATCCGAAGTTAGATAGGAGTGCAATTGTGCAAATCAAAGTACACAAAACAGTCTCCATCTCTAAATCACTAACAAATTTATCTCTGTGGAAAACACCATATGAAAGTAGTAAGTGCCATGAATTTCGAATGAGATTAAAATCCTTGACCTCAAAACCTGCAACTATTTTCTTGTAGCTATGTAATTGCAACATACATCTTTATCCTCATTGAGAATAACCTGTGTGTAGTTTCCAATGAAATTGCATGGCATTTGGAACCACGTTTAAATTGTTAACCTCCATATCTGCATTTTCATTCATTTGTCTAGGCTTTTCTTAATAGTAGGTTGAACAGAAACCTGGGTAGATGGGTAAGGCCCTGCAGAGTCTGGGTACGGGTACATAAGTTCGAATGGTGAATATCAAGACATTTGGCTATGAATTATTATTATGTATTGTGGTTGTTTAACTTATTTTGTTTACTCTATGCATATGGACCAACCGAAAAGGGTATTGTTAATGCCAAGAGTTCCAGTTCGTCTGTTTCACCATTTAGATTCTTTTCAAATAAAGTAAAATTCCTTAAATAACTAATTTTTCTTCACAAATAAATCTGCAAAGATAGTTCATTTTTGTTATAGTAAAATTTGTATGCCAGACAAAGAAAATTAGCTACCCAGTTGCCAACCATTGTTCTTTTCAATTGGAAAACAGTCTTGACACTTCAAATAATTCATTTTTTTCTCAAACATTGAAGGCCAACGCCATGGCCATGTGGAAATCTACTTGTGAAACATTGTCTTTTAACTGTCTACCATAAAACGAGGCACATGTACAAAATAGATATACCACTTTGAAAAACTGTCAATAAAAAATGAAAAAACACTGATTACTTTTATGTTGCGTTAATTTCTTTTGTTTGGTTACCTAGTATCTATTAGTCCTGACTTTAGGAAACAAATGTCTCTCTGTTAGAATCAAGACATTCAAACTCCAACTAGTGTTGGATTCAGAACACAAAACAATCAAGAGATGGGAAATGTAATCTTTGCACACAATTAGATTATTCAAATCACCCCAAAAACTACACCAAAACATTAAGTATAGCCAAAGGCCAGCCCTCCATGCTACATATCATGTTTCACTGTTGTTGACACTTTAGTTGTTAATTTAAAGCTAGCCTTTGGAAGATACAAACTTGTTGTTTTGCTTCTCAAGTGAAGCCATCAACTGATTTTAGATGACTCTCATTTCACTCTCTAGGATAATGTATTGCCAAGCATTCCAACGTGCCGAGGATAATTTACATCCTTTTTATCTGGGAAGTCCATGAACACTGTTTGTGGACTGCATGTGCTAAATTCCATTGTCTTCTCGCTCATCTGATAAGGTATAACATTTAAGCCATTGAAATTGGATAAAAGTACCATGGTAGAGAGGAAATCTTTAAACATGGCCACAAGGAGTAGTGCAGTTTATTAATTGATACATTTGAATCTACGACTATAGATTTGTACATATGTTTGTCTCTAGACTTCCTGCACTTTCCACTTCTTTTTAGTTGTTTTTACCTGCAATGTTGGTTGATCATCTATGAATGAACTGTCAAGAAGGTCAATTTAATAGTTTGTTTAGCTTTTGAGGATAGTCAAGAAGATACAATTTTTTAATTGTTGAACATTGAAGCTATCTCAGATTAGCTTATACTTCTGCTAACTCTTGTTGTGGTTATTTGTGCTTCTATTTAAGATTAGAATGGTTAAGAGTATTTTTTAATAGGTTTAACTGTGAATGTGTTTCTTAAATATTTCATAGACCCAATAACTGAACTCTTCAATGTGTAGGTGAAGTAGACCATTTATAATATGTGAAGATTGAGTATGTTGCATAAAGCAAACTATTTTCTACATTCAGTCTTCAACAATGACATGTAGGGGCATGTACCTTTGCCAATGGCAGGATTTGGTGTGTTCTGAGGGGTTTTTGCCCCTAGGAGGCCGCATCAGAACGCTCCTAGTTGGGCGTTATACTGTCCATTGTCAAGGATTTTAAAGTTGCCTGCCAAAATCAAGGACAACAACATATTTTTCTTAGATTCCTTGTTTGTTCTCTGCAACAAAAAACAAAATATTAAACTTCCATTTCAGAGTAGATAATATCAAGGTTCCTTGTTAGCTAGCAGAAATGAGGACGCAGAATACAATTGTTATTCCTCCACATGGTGTAATAATCACCACTCCGCACTTGGAGAGGAAAGAAGATTTCAGCTGGAAAAAGTTTGTTGTCAATGTGCTCCATTGTAGGCAACCAAAGCCGCCAAAACCTGTGATCGCTGATTTGGTTAGAGAACAACTCCGCTTGCATCCTTCAAGTCCTCTTTATGTCTGAAAATTCCATACAGCCGGTCCCAATTCACGATGATTCGGGCTGGTCTATGATCTCTCTGAGGATGCTCTGAAGTACGAACCTACACACAATTGAAAAAATGGGGATACCGGGAACGAAAATACATGCCGGAGGGAAAAAGATTTGTGGTGCCAAAAAAATTGCTAATGTGACCAAGAGAAAAAAAGGAGATGGCAAGAAAAAATGAAAACTTTTTAGAGCATTTTTTGCTTAAACTTATGTACACATAAGTAGTTTAGATAGTTATACAGGGTAGACATCTACTATGTGTTGTTAAAGTTGCTCGATCCAGTTTATAGGTTGTTATGCTTTTGATACCTCTTACTTCCTAAACATTTCAGACTTGTTTTACTGTTCATTTGTTGCTATCTCAAACTTATTTATGTCAAAAAGTTTGGATGAACATAAGAATATACTCAATTTAAGGAAGAAATTACAACATATCTCATTTGTTTTAATGTTTCTTTGTTGTAAGTTTATGGTTATTTTTCCCACATGCTTTGATAACGTGGATACCAGTGCAAAAAAATAAGATGTTGCTACAGCAAAGTGTCCCATACCACAATATTTTATAAAATTTATATACATATTTATAATCCCCAAATTAATGTTATGGATTTGCAGCTTAGTGAGTGTTGAATATTTGTTGTATTTATTTAGTACCAATAAAAAAGCAATGTTTAGCCAGTATATTGTCTTTTCATTCCATTGTGGCAGGGAGTTCCTGCAACATCATTTTTCAAAAGGTTAGTGAAGCATCTATAAAAGATTACCAATTATCTCCGATTTTGAATTTCTGTAGGTACTCATTATTCCAACAAAATGTGGCAAGTTTTGAACTGTACTTATGAGAGTATGTAAGTTTTGAACTGTACTTATGATTTGTAAGTGGAAATGATTTACTTGTGTTCACTGTGGATCATGTAGTTGTCAATGATGGGTGGAACTGATTATTTGATAATGGAATTGGAAATTTTAACAGTATGATTATCAGAATTTTTTTGGGCATCTGATCTTTAAGTAGCTGATAAACAAGAGAGGGAAACTATTGCGATTTTTTTGGTGTGCGGTTGGTTTATGTTGCAAAATGGACATGCATTAATTAAACAAGACATGGATTGAATGCATAAATTAGCTACCCCATGATTACAACAACAACACTTCTCTCGTTTGAATTTATTTTGTATGACATTTGTACCATTTTGGCTATAAGCACCTTTTTTTAATGGTGCAGTGATGTATATATGAGTTGTAATTTGATTTTAGGATGCCTTATATTCCCTTTCTTTGTAGAAAATATGTAGTCTTATACAACAAAAACATAAAAGAAATAAACATAATACTTAAATAACTTGCATAAACAGATGAATATTTGAACCAAAGACTGTTGTGTGTAATCTCCATTAATAAAAGCTTCATCATACTCAGAGCTTCAGACTCTTTACAATCAAGTGCAGTGTGCACTGTGGTGCTTTCAATGCACATCCTTCCTTGCTTGTGCAGATTTCACACCTTTGTGTGTGCATACAAAGCAATTACAATTGTTGTTATTTAAATAGAATAACTCACCCACTAACAACTCTTCAACTGAGCATTCTAAATCTAAACTCATGCTTTAAAATAGTTGCATGCTATGCATGAATTAAAACATATTTATTTGAATTAAATCTAATCCTAAAAATAGGATAAAGTTGAGTTAACTAAAGAAAAACTAAATCTATTTTTAATATTCCTAAAAAAGCTACGGTTGGAATTCACTATGCATGGGCATGCATATTTCCAACACTCCCCCTTAATTTCAAACTGTAGCTTTCACTCTTCTTGGAGAGCTTCATTTTCTTTTTCAAATTTTCCATGCACAGGATCACAAACTCCCAAACAATCTCTCAAATATTCAAAAACTTCTTTTGCCAAAGCCTTTGTAAAAATGTCTACAAACTGATCTTCGGATTTGCAAAATTCAAGATGAATTTCCTTATTGTTTACCAGCCTCCACGATGAAATGATACCTTGTATCAATATGCTTGCTCCTCTTATGAAAAACATGATTTTGGACAACACTATGGCTGAGTTGTTGTCACAAAAAAATCATGTAGCTTCCTCTTTTTCTATTGTAAATCATCAACACTCTTCTTATCCAAACAACTTGACATGTTGCTTCTCTCTTTGCTACATACTCGCTTTATCTTGAAGATAATGTGACAATGGGTTGCTTCTTTGATGCCCATGAAACCACTCCTGTTCCAAAGTGAAAAGTATAGCCGGATGTTCTTTTCCTATCATCTATACTTCCAACACTGTCACTATTTGTATAACCAATGAGTTTGAACTCATCTGAACTTGAATAAAGAATTCCATGATTCCTTGTTCCATGTACATACCTCAAAATTCTTTTTCCATCTTGCCAATGTGAATATTTTGGAGATTCCATGAACCTTGATATGAGGCTCACACATGATATCAGGTGGCCGTCAAATACATAAGACTTCCAACCAACTTTTTAAACAATGTTGGATCCACAAACAATCCTTCATCCTCTTTGCTCAACTTCAAACCTACTACAACTGGTGTTGGCGTTGGCTTACAATTCAACATGTTAAACCTTTTCAAAACATCATTTGCATACTTTTCTTGTGAGATAAAAACTTCACCTTTTGATTGTTGAACTTGAATGCCCAAAAATAATGCATAAGACCAAGATCTGTCATCTCAAACTCCTTCTTCATGGCTGATTTGAATGACTTTGTAGATAGATTTCAAATAATGATCAAATCATCTACATATAAACAAAAATTAAAATTTTACCTTGCTCATTTATCTTGGTGTATAAGGTAGGCTCACTACTGCTCCTACTGAAACCATTCTCAATCAAATAAGAATCTATTATGCTATACCAAGATCTAGGTGCTTGCTTGAGACCATAGAGCTCTTTCTTCAATCAGTATACTTTTCCTTCATGACCTTGAATCTCATAACCTTCGGCTGATTTACATAAACTTCCTCTTCAAGGAATCCATTTAAGAATGCTGATTTAACATCCATGTAATAAATAGGCCATTTATTTTGACCGTTGCATTGCTAAAACCATTCTTACCGTGTCCTAACGTACTACTAGTGTAAATGTTTTGTTGTAGTCAACTCCATATTGCTGCGTAAAACCTCTTGTAACCATCCTTGCTTTGTGCTTATGTACTTTTCCATCAGCATTATATTTTGTCTTGTAGACCCACTTGACTCCTATCACGTCCTTTCCTTTTGGAAGATCCACCAGCTCCCATGTCTGATTGTTCTCTATAGCATCGATCTCATCATCCATGGCTTTTTCCCAAACTTTATTTTTTATAGCCTCTTCGTAATATACTAGATCTCGTAGCTTGAGAAAATAATGTAAAACTGAAAATGAATTAGTTGTATCAACATTATAAATCTCACTTAGAGTTCTTGTTTTCCACGACAGAGTATTCGATGCAGGATTGCTTTGTGGTGATGGAGTAGCTTTTGGTGTTCTCTGTGGTGTCTCTTGCATGGCTGAAGATGGCTGAAATCTTGGTGACCTCCTAACTGTAGATGGAGGTGTAGCTTGTGCTACAACTTGTGGTGCATGTCCAATATTTGTAGATACAAAGTACCTTATTGCTCTAAATTTTCATCTGTCATTTCATCATGCGGAATAGATGTTGTTATACTCACTATTTTCTCTATACTTCCATCCCATGCTTCATTCTTAATAAACTGTACATCCCTGCTGATCACAACCTTTCTAGTGACTAGATTGTATAACTTGTACGCTTTTGTATTCTCTTGAATACCCAACAAAATACACTTTTCTCCTTTGTTGTCTAACTTCTTCCTTAGCTCATCAAGTACATGTGCATACACTACACAACCAAAAATCTGAAATGTGAAACACTGTGTTTCCTATTAGTCCATGCTTGTTGAGGAACCATGTTCCTAACAAGTTTCGTTGGACACTTGTTCAAAATATAAACAGAAGTTGCTACTACTTCTACCCAATAGTCATTTGGAAGATGTTTTGCCTTCAACATGCTTCTCGCCATCTCGCATGATGATTCTAGTTTTCTCTCTCCGCCACACCATTTTGTTGTGGTGTATACCTGGTAGTAAACTACTTGTGTATACCATGATATCTATAAAAATTCATAAACTCATTAGAAACATACTCACCTCCTCTATCCGTTCTGAGAACTTTGATGTAGTATCCACTTTTCTTCTCCACTAATGCCTTGAACTGCTGAAATGTATCAAAGGCATCTGATTTATGTCTTAGAAAATATACCCATGTCTTCCTTGTGTAATCATCAATGAATGTCATAAAATAAATATAACCTCCAATAGAAGTTGTCTGCATAGGTCCACATAAATCTGAATGTACAATCTCAAGTGGTGCACTTGCTCTTACTATTTTGCCAACTGGTAATGAATCTCGTATTGCTTTCCCAAAATACAACCTTCACATACCCTTTCCAGCTTTCGAATCAATGGCAAACCTTTAACCATATTTTTTTATGTAATAAATTCAAACCTCAAAATTCAAATGTCCATACCTTAGATGCCAAAGCCATGATTCATCTTTCACGACTGAATAAAAAGCTGATTGTGTTCCTTCAAAGATAGACTCAACTATATTTACGTAGGAATCGGCGTAGACTCACTTGTAGCGCAGCCCCGATTTTCATTGGCACAGGACTCATCTGCTTGAGCGCAGAATCAACAAAAGACCTGATTTGTCTTAGTGCAAAACTTTCTTTGCAAACCTGAAAGCCGCTAATTTTGCTACAAACATATCTAATTTCTTCTTTTTCCAGGTTTTAAAATCAATGGAAACATCCTATTGCTACTCATCTTCACTTTTGCAATCAACTGAGTGCTAGGAGCTTTTCCACAATCACGCACTCATTATCTTCCGTATAGACTCATGTATTCGCCTGCATCAGTTGTCCAATACTCATAAGGTTATGTTTCAAACCTGCAACATAGTAAACATCTTGCATACTTGTTTGCTCCCCCTGTCTTGTTAGAATACTAACCATGCCTTTTCCTTTCACAGACACAATATTGTTATTTCCAAGAGTTACATCACTCTTAATTGAATCATCCAAACTAGAAAACAAATCTAGACTACCTGTCATGTGATTACTGCAACCCGAATCCAAATACCATACATCACATGGAATCTCTTTTGAAAAATTACATTCAATAGGGGATAAATAAGGTATTGCTTCGGCAATCCTTGTGCATGAAACAAACATAGGTTTAGAAATAGAACTTCCAACTTGATTTTGATTTTGCCTCTCCTGATCATATTTGTTTTTCTTGCAATCATAAGCATAGTGTCCATACTTCTTGCAATAATGGCACTGAACATGAGATTTATCTTATCTCCGACCATAACTCGATTCTTGATTCTCGTCCTCTTCCACTTGAGTTTGATGAACCACTGCCGCGTCCTCTAGATGGACTTCTTCCTCTGCCTTTTGGGCTAAAACTTCCTCTTCTTTTGCCACGACTACTTGCTGTCTAAGATGCAAAAGCTTGATCTACACTTGCATGTGATCTATTCATCCTCTGTTCATGATTGATTAGTGATGCATGCAACTCATCAATAGAAAATTGACTCAGATCCTTAGTTTCTTCAATAGCAACAACTAAAGGATCAAATTTCATAGAAAACTTCTAAGCAATTTTTCAATAATCCTTCTATCTTCAAGAGTCTCACCATGGGATTTGATTTGATTGACTAAGCCAACTACATAAGTAAAAATGATTCTACAAAATCAATCTTTCATTGATAAATTCTCAAAATCTCTACGAAGTAATTGTAGCTTGGCGGTTTTTACTTTCTCCTTACCTTGATATGCAACTTGTAAAGTATCCCATGCGGTCTTTGCTTGACTAGTTATTGCCACTCTTGGAAGAATGCTTTCATGCATATCCGATGAATATAGAAAAGAGCTTTGCCATCCTTCTTTCGTAACTCCTTCAAAGTATCTTTCTCTACTTGAGAAAGTGTAGTATATGTTGCTGCATTTGCGGGCTCTGTGTACCCATCTTCAATGATCTCCCACACGTCTTGAGATCTGAATAGCACCTTCATGGTCAACGACCAATATTCGTAATTCTTTCCATTAAATTGTGGCATCTGCATGCCGGATGTAGAAGCCATAGCTTGTTACCAATTTAATAAGCTGCTGGAATAACCTCGCTTTGATACCAATTTGTAGAAAATATGCAGTCTTATACAACAAACAACATAAAAGAAATAAACATAATACTTAAATAACTTGCATAAACAGATGAATATTCGAACCAGCACTGTTGTGTGTAATCTCCATTAATAAAAGCTTCATCATGCTCAGAGCTTCAACTCTTTACAATCAAGTTGTGCATGCAGCTGTGTGCTTTCAATGCACATACTTCCTTCCTTGTGCAGATTTCACACCTTTGTGTGTGCATATAAAGCAATTACAATTCTTGTTATTTAAATAGAATAACTCACCCACTAACAACTCTTCAACTCGAGCATTCTAAGTCTAAACTCATGCTTTAAAATAGTTGTTCATGCTATGCATGAATTAAAAAGTAATTATTTGAATTAAATCTAATCCTAAAAATAGGATAAAAAATTTGAGTTAACTAAAGCAAAACTAAATCTATTTTTAATATTCCTAAAAGCTATGGTTGGAATTCACTATGCATGGGCATGCATATTTCCAACATTCTTGGCCTAAAAACAAGCTGGCTATGCTGGAACTTAAAATGGACAAATGGTGTAGGTGGATTGGCAGTAGGATCCCATGGCACCACTGCCTTACTTTTGCATCAAGCACATACTAAAATTTAGTTGAAGTTTACTTTGCATATTTTCTATATCTATAGGCGTCCAACCATGCTTTCTTGTTTCAAAATATGATATTATGAAGCATGTAATTGTTTACAATTAACACAACAAATTAGACTTTTAGTGCCTGCAACATCATTGGTTTTGGCGGCATGTTGGCTATGATGCAGTGTCCTAAAAGGCTATTTTTACCTTTTCGTGTATTGATGATGATGGCACCCTTGGCACTCTCATGATGGATGAACGTATGGTTATGAGAAATCAACATTTCTTATACAATTCAAGTAGATGAGTAAGAGCAATAGACTAGATAGAACAGGCAATCTAGCACACTAGAAATGAACAAGCAGACTACGGAAATGCAGACAAGCTAGTAGTTGTGAAAGTGACTTCCATAATTTGAAACCTTAGTTAACGCATTCGCTGAATTCTATCCATTAAATCTGAAATTTGGCGAGTGCATAACGACAGTAAGAAAATTCGTTAAGGGATTAGCTTGAAAATCCGTTAATGGTGACTTGGCCTGAAACCAAGGTTACATGAATGGGCAGTGTGTGAGGATTACATACGATGCGTGTAAACAACAATCCGTGTGATGGGTGCGCCACAACATCAAAATTGAAACATCAAACTTGGAAATTGAAACTTGTATGTTCAGACGTACGACTATCATTAAACTTTCCAAATCAGATTTCTTATATTTCATAAAGAATTTACTATATTATATCATCGATGCCATGAAGTTTATCATTGAGTTATATACTTCTATCACATTCGATTGAGTTATATAATATCTATCATGTGATATACACCAATACATCGATACATGTCACAAAACAATAACATTTTTCTCCAAACTGCTCATTACTACAAACAAAACAAAAATAATTAATGTTTGTTATTATGTACATTTCTATGCGAAAATGATTTCTTAATGTAATAGTTGACTAGGATGCAATGTGAATGGCGTGTTAGGATGCCTTGGGTATTGGTTTGGGTATGTTATGCTCCCTTAGTGCTAATTTGGGTGTGGTTACTTGAACTAGTAAGAGGAAATGGATACTATTGGTGGGTGCTCGAAGACTGAGATGGGTATGCCAATTTTCAAAAAGTTAGATTCGCACCATGTTTTAAATTTGGCGGTCTCTTATGGCCCACAAACAAATTTCCAGTGATGATAGTTTATCGGTAGAGCGCTTGAAATCATGCACAATAGTAATACTATAATGATAATGATGAAATTTTAAACAATTTGTATATAATAGTTTCTTGCTTTTATTTGTGTCATGTCATTAACTTACGACATGTTTATATTGTAGTTATTGTTGAGTGGTCTTTACAATGCAGTAATACTACCCTTCTCGTTAGACGGTTCTCTTGCTGTAGTTAGGAAATGAAACATATCAAGGCATGTTTGAGCTCTCTTAAAATGCATTAATAGTGCTCTTTTCGTTAGATGGATCTCTTGTTGTAATTAAAAATGAAACATATCAAGGTTATATCCAAATAATACAATATTTGCCACAAAATATATTTAAAAAAACAAGTTAGACATTATATCAGTTGTATGCATATCTTATACATATATATCTGTTGGTGTCATTGCATGAGAACTATAACATTTGTCACTATTTGTTTTTGATTAATTTGCATGTTTTGAGCATTTGGCCTCAGATCAATTTCTTCAAGCCCAATGTGGTGCAAACGTATGTAGATGAATCTAATTTAAATTGGTCATATTTTGAGAAGTTGTGAAGGTTTTAGAGCCATCCAAATTTTAGAGTGTTTTCATATCCAATACTTGATACTTTTATTAAAGCCTTATTGGTGGAAAAGCATGTGTATGATTCAAATTCATATTGCTTGCATGACAACCGTTTTTCAACCCTCACAATAACATTTCTCACAATATCAATATTGCCAAACAATTTGAGGTGCATGTTGTTTGTTGTTTATTTGCCTCATATATTTACTTCAATATATTTCACAGATTCACCCTACCACCAAAAAGGATGCTGCATTTTTAAAACCTTTGTAGTGGAAACAAAGGTGCCTTTCTATGTTTTTTAAAGGGATTTTTTCTCTTCGCATTTTTTTTTTTCATATTCAACCTTATACTAATACAACAACGTAATCCTTTACAATACATATCAATGACCAGAGTTTTTAAATATTATCCTTTCAATTAGAAACCACTTAACATTGTACTGCTTTTTTTCACAATTACACAATGATGCATTACATTTATGCCATACTCCAAATTAACTTCCATATCATGAGTTAACATCCACATCGGACTCTATAACTCAGATGTCCCTACAATTTTGTTGAATTATATTCCACACAAATTGTTTCACCTTCTGATACTTCTTCCACACATTCCTTTTGTCATACTTCTTCCACACATTCCTCCTATGTCTATTTGATCATGTCATTCCATTATCTTCCATGATTTTCCACTTCTTCTTGCTCCTTCTCTTCAGTTCCCATTCTTTCGGCATTTTCATCGCACATCTCACGTGCGATTGCTAGTAATAACAACTACCAAAACATGCAGATTTGGCCCTCCTACTATTTCGGCCCACACATTTAGGGCGTCAAATGAGCTCCAAAAATTATTTTCTCTATCCCAGATGCTTGCCTATATTTTTAGGAACTCATTCATATAAGAATCATAATTTTTGGATGCCAAATCAACTCAGAAATCAGATCTGAAATCTGATTATAAAACTGAAAAAACCCTCTAAAAACCCTTTGAAAAAATTATGAAACTAATTGGCTTATTTCCCAAAAATATGTAGATGATTTAGCAATTAAAATCAGATCTAAATACCTCCAAAAACAAAGCCAAATCTGCCCCAACTGGGTCGATCCAATAGAAGATGAACTGCTGCAATTTTATTCCTCAAATGCCTTCAAATACACTGCTGGAAATGACTGAAAATAACACTGAAAATCTGATTACAATCAATGGGAATTTCTGAGTGAAAAACCCTCACAACTCTTGGGGTTTTCGTCCACAAGAGAATAAATTACTAAGGGGTTTCGTCCTTAGAATTTATTTGCAAAAGCTGAAGCTCAATGCAAAGGAAAATGACATAAAATATTTCTGGATGATGGAAGAGGCAAGTCGACTTCCCTTTTAAAGGAAAAGGGCCAACAACCAACCTCCAAACCAGCCAATGAAATTACATGCTCATTCCTAGACCAAGTCGACTTGTCCTAGGAATATTGTCACACATATCTATTTTTCCCACCCCTAGAGCTAGTCGTATTTCCTTGGGAGGAAATACATAACTAATAATATTTTTTATCCTTCCTAAATGTCATTATTCACTTTTGGCCCAAGTCACCATTATCCCCTCTAGGAAGAATATAATAACCCCTTTACAATGATATTTGTCCCTCGTTTTGACCATAGGGATTATTATTTATTTTTATTAAGCCAAATAAATTAATATTTAAGTGCTTTAATAGTTTTATTTTATTTTTTATAGCACTTTATAATAATTTATTGTGACTTAAGTCACCCTTATATTTTTCCTTTGGTCACTGGGTCGACAAAATATGTTAAAGGTTTTCGATTGGAAAAGGGGACATTATAGGGACCAAATTGAGCACATCAAACCAATATCAAGCCATAAATACATCGTGGTTTCTTCTAGTTCGATACGGACTCGAGATGAGGTTATTGTTGGGAAATCCTTTGCCCTCTCGCTTTTAGTTCTTTTCCTAATGGTGCTTCCACCCCCGCTTCCCGCCGATCGACTACTACCATTATTCCCCTTAATTCTCTTCGACCTTCTTCTCGCAGTAGCTCCAACCGGATTCCCTGCATCGAGCAACCGGTTCTCAAGTATTATCGAACTCTCTATTGTTTATCCAAAATCCTGGACCCGAACATATGGATTCTCCACATGTTGTTATAAGTTTACGTGGATATGGAAATTAATGGCAATCAATCCTCAACGGTGACCCTCGATGGATAGTCAAGTTAAAACAATGTCTTTCATTCTTGCAAGTCTCGCAACAATCTTTGAGGTGATTAAAACCTTGCAAGGCTTAACAGACACCTGCAGAGCTATCATTGATAAATAATGTGTCTTAATACTAACCCTATTGACACTCGACGAAGAAGATCGATACAAATACTGATTAGGAAAACGGCACAAGAACTCGATAAATATATTATGATATGTAATATTTATGTTATAATTTAGTTATAGGCTAAAGGCTTATAGATTTTGGTATGCCTATGTTATGATATATAATGTTTATGTTTCAATAAATATATGAGATACTCTTGTTTATGTTTCAACAAATATATTTTTCCTGTCAACACTTGTTCTTGTAGATACTCTTGCATTGCTACAATGTCGCGCATTTTGATTTGTCTTCCTTCTTGAAACACCAGAATTTGTTCTTCATTCTAGGTTATTTCAAATGTAAGCGTTGAAGCATGCTTGGCCATTTAACCTACAACCCCTGAACCCCCTACTCATATCGTGTGCTTGTCATGTGTGCTGCCCTTTAAAGATCATCAATCGTCATTGACTTTTATTTGCCTTTTCTTTTCAACTGTCACCGAGAAAAGGAAAAAGAGAAATCCTGGAAATGGATGATGATTTAATGTCAAAGAATGAGGAGCAACATGGAAATTGTGTTTTGTGGGATCATTCACTACCTCAAGATGTTTGGGAAAACATATTACTTTGGCTTCCGTTAGAATCCATATGTAGGTTCTCTCTAGTTTCTAAGGAATGGAAAGCACTCATGTCTTCCACGGATTCTTCAAAGCATAAATAAACACGTAACAAACATCCATGGATACTTGTAAATCATGATAATGGTCATCATTGATTGAGATACAACTATTACAGTAGGACATGGAAAATTCTCATCTTTTTGTGGTTATCATGCTTTGATGGGGTACGGTTTGAAGATTCACATCGAGGGATAATATTATTTTGTTCGATTGAACCGAGTAACATTTCAAGGGTATGTAATCCAATGAAGGTTGGAACCTCCTTTAAGCTTCCTCAAATATTATCACTAATGAATGGAACTTTTATATTTATGCATGGGGCATTAAGTCATGCGGATGACAACAAGGGGTACAAAGTGGTTCAAGCTGGTGCTAATAGATTTGGAGTTAGTGCATGCAATAATACTAAAGAAATTTATGATTCTTTTATGGGGACTTGGAGGATTGTGGCATGATTAAGAGATTGTTTCTTCTATGGATCCATTATCGTAGCAACCATTTTTATTCTTAATGTCATATAAACCTATGTTGGGTGTGAGAATTTATAACACTCAAGATTATGCTACCGTACATTTTGTGTTGTTACTTGTAAGATATGATAGAGACCATTTCCTTCACTATAGACCAAGGTTGGTGTATCTTAAGAGATGGTGCTACTTGCAACACCAATTGTAGATGGGGATCATTTGAAGGACATAATTGTGTTTGAGCTCGAGCTTGAGTTTGGAAGGAGGAGAGGCAATGTTTAGTCTTGGAAAGAAATAACAAGGATGCCCCACATAATGTGCTAGTGTATTTCGTGAGGAAAATGATATTCTTATTTAGTTGCAGATCATGTGGGAGAGCTCTTGTGTTTCAAAAAGGTGTTTTTTATAAATATCCTCATCCTTTGTTTTCATTTAAAGCAAGGTCTTGGTTGTCAGGCTGCCAAAATATATAAACACAATCGCCATCTATTATAACGATGGCATTGCCTTTGATCTCGAGCTGATTTAAGACAACTATAGATTTGTTTCCTAAAAAAACTTACGATTTGTAACAACTTTTCTTATTTTACATTGTTATGGTCTATCTTCTAAAATTCAAGCATCCAAAAAAATGGAAAGTTCTATATTTAAGGCACGATTACTCTCTATTTGAAACTAATTTTTCTCTTTTAGTTGTTATGTTTGTGGAGCCTATTTTCATGTTAGAGTGTGGTACACCTTCTATGTGTTACACTCGGGTATTTTTACTGGCGGTCCCACTCACCTGGTGAGCGGGTCAGGGGGTTCGGGGGCGAAGCCCCGAAGCAAATTTTCATGGGTGGTTTATTAACCCATGGGTAATGGGTAACCATTATGGGCTGTTTTTGGGCCCATGGTTTTTCGGTACCCATTGTTTTGTAAAACCGCCTCTTCGGCTACCCATAGGTTTATGGGATGGTTTTGTTTTTTCCCATTGTTTGATACCCATGGTTTTGTAAAACTGCTTAAGCAGTTGTCTATTTATATGGTCTTATGCATATGATAGATAGACAAGCAAATGTATTACGATGATGTGTTTTTGAATTCGGGTGTGTGAATTTTGTAGAGTTTGTTGAGCATAGCTCCAAATGGATCTCGGGGTATTGTATTGAGAGAGTGGAGGCTTGTAATAAAATCTCGAGCAAGTGATTCTTGGTGGACGTAGCCCAAATTGGGTGAACCACATTAAATCTTATCTCTCTCGTGTTGTGTTATTTATTCGCACTTTTAATTGAGATTTGTAATATTTTCGCATATTAGTTTCTACTATGCGATTCGTAAGGGATTATTCCGCATATTTTATCTCTTATTTCCTAACATTAGTGGCATGATTTTCGGTTTGTGTGTTTTTGGCATGTTTTTAGAATTTCTAAATTCTATTGCTTTCCATAGTTACATGCAAAGGCATACTCAACACTCATCTTTATCCCTATTCCCATGCATGTGGTGCTAACTGTGCATTTGAATATGACCATTTGGCATCTTTATTCGATTCGATCATTGATTATTGAATGATCTGTTGTTTTTGTGATTAACGATGAGAATTGTGCCAAGACCCTGTAAATACATGTGATTTTTAATTTTAGACATAGTAATTAGGCCCCCATACTATTTTTCATTATTTATCAAAAGACAATAGCTTTAACAGGATTTTCCATATCATGGCCTTATTAAAAAAACACATTCTTACTATTGCACATACTTGACATAAAAATTTAACAAATAATTAACAAAATAACGACGTATCCTTCATTATTAAATATAAGTTATTTTTTCCTTATTATTAAAGTTATTAATCCTTCCCGCCCATCGATGTAAACGTGGCGGGATTATAGGCCTCCCAAGTCAAAGGCATTCCCCGGACTCCAAGCCCGTGAAATGAACTCGATTCAATAAAGTTTCGGGTCCACGGTGTCGGTGAGGCAAGGCAGAGTGGCAGTGAGTAATCAGAAGATACCACATGTCATTTTCCTGTTCCTCCGAGTGGCCAAGTGTCACACATTCTAGGCACTTGAGCGTAAAGGTAAGGCATGCAAAAGAAATGAAATTTTTGGGCCTCATTATAGTCAAATTCGACAGAGGGTACTTGCCAAACAAGTTACAGGAGATTCACCATTCAATTTCCAACTATTTTTAATATTTTTACCATTTTCGCTAAAGAATGAAACATGTTAAAGGGATATTCACCAAAACCAAAAAACTGGTTACATGTATATTCGCCATAACCATAAAGCTCGGTTATAGTTATATTCACCATGATTTCTATAAGTTTTTTTTAGGGGGGTTCCTAAAATTTTCCCTGAAAGACACCACCGTGTGGGTTAGAGGAAGTGGTCCCTATTCCCTATATCAAGTTAAAGAAGTGGAATTTGTGGAAGAGTTGGAGGAATGATGCATGAGCATCACTATTGATGAATTTCTTCAATTATTTCAATAGTTGATGAACGAGGCTATTACTCCTTTCAATCGAAAGTCTCTAGATAAATTAGTAGATCTTCAGGATAACGTGAATCAGTTGGGATCCTATCTTGGGAAGGTGAGAGGAGGTTACAATGTTTTGAAAAAGAATTTCTCATGTTAGAGAAAAAATGGAGGCTACAACCAAGGTAGATAATAACACAATCAAATACATGAGAGATCAATATGCTATCTATAAAGAGAAGCATAAAGATGAAGAAGAAGATGTAAGTGAAGACAAGAGTAAAAAGAAAGATGAAGCTGAAACAAAAGCTACCAATCTAGAATAATTCTTCTATTTCTTCTTTTTCTTTTACTTTTTTTTTTCTTGTCTACTTCTTAAGTATATCCATTGTAAGACTTAACTAATGGGTAAGTGCACAAAGTTGGGGGGCCAAAAAGCGGACAAGAATCCAAAAAAAGTAAAATGCATACACGTTTTGTTAAAACACGCTCGCGTTTTAATTTTTTTGGCTCGGGAATCACCAAAGCATAACACGTACGCGTTACATAATACGTACGCATTACATAACCTCGTACGCATTATGCTCGCTATAAGCAAAAAAAGAGGCCCGAGCCTCTATCATTTTGCTTCCCTCAAATGCAAGTTTCAAAGCTATTTCATGCCCTCACGTTTTTTCATTCAAGTGGATGTCAAGCTAAAAGGATCGCTTTGGATCGTCGGGAAGATCCGAATCGGTTGATGGCGCCATGACGAAGAGGTAAGCACAATTATTTTCTAAAAATTACATTGAAATACGATAATTATAGATTAAAATTTGAATTCGATACATATTTTTATTTTTACGATTACATGGTCGAGGAATCAACCACAACCAAACCCTATTATTCCCTGACATCCCTCGAGTATTCAAGAAGATTTAGCATCCCAAATAGTTGAAAACAAATTTGAAATTGAGGATTTAATCAAAACAATGAGGGATGCACGATCTACGAACCCCCACCACACCTCTCAGTAAACACATTGGAGGCATTACTTGTTCAAATTTATGCGTAAACGGGGAAAATTGATCATGGACAACTTACAGAGAGGGTCAGAGGGTTTATTATTCCAAAAAATTGTCATATGTGGATGTAAAGAAAAAGAAATTTCAAAAGAACTCGTATGCGCCTTATTCACGGACCCTCGCACTAATTTTCCCTGTTCGTTGACATGTAAATGATTTCCCATCTATTGGTGCAATACTAATTTGATTAAAAATAATTTCGGGACCGATGGTGGATGGTGTTTGATTTTCCACCTCAGTAATAGCAATGAGGTGCCACTATACTTTCTAAGGAAACTCTATGCAAGTTTATCCTCAACGAGATCCCAAATTATTTGGATTTCTCGAGATTTCCAGAGCCGAGAAAAGGATCTCGCACTTCTAGATCGACCAGTGTGCACCTATTCAGCAGGTAGATTCCCCACACAGAAGCCCCCTCACCCTGAGATTGTCCCTCAAGCAGTGAAGGAGACAGTAGAGATTGATACACTCCACGCGCTTCAGGGGCTATCTGCGACCCTTGTTCGACATACGAGGGAGATTTTTTGAGCCAAATGCTCATGAGGTACATAGAGTATTCCCTCAGGGAGTACTAGCATGAGGCCACATTTTTGCTCGTCATGTGGTAGCATATGTTTGGGGCCCGAGGAGGACGATACTTTCATGCGTATTGATTTTGGTGCACCTGGTGCTAGGGGTGAACACGATAATGTCACTATGTCAGATGTCCTTTTGAGTGATACATCTAGATTACATTCATCACCGTCACCTTCGCAGTAAATTTGTTATGAATTGTTATGCGTGTTACAAAAAGTTTGGAGTACCGATTTACTTATATATGCTAAATTTTGAAATAATTATATTTGTACATGTATATGCATTGTTATTATAGCGCGCGGGAGGTGCATCTTCATCCTAACCACAGGCGGCGAGCACCATGCATACACATACATTCACAGAGGTAATTTAGAATGTTAATTATGTAAAATTTTCACATACATGTGTATATATATATATATATATATATATATGTGTGTGTGTGTGTGTGTGTGTGTGTGTGTATATATATATATATATATATATATATATATATATATATATATATATTAGTTTTGAAGTCAAATATATGTATGTTCTTGTATGTCCATCTAACTCACGTGATATACATGTTTGATAAAGATGTTGACTTCACTAGACACACCCTACCATCTCTACGACAAGTAGATAAAGGTGTTGCGCTTCGCATTGCGATTTTATCTCGCACGTGAAAGAACTCACTGAGGTATTCAAACAACACATAAATTTTGTTAAATTTCTCATGTAATTCATATTATGTTAAATTACATGTTAGTAATGTCTTTCATTGTAGAATTATTAAATTATGTTAATAATGTCCTTCATTGTGTGTATGCAGGAGTTACCTGTGACAGGGCACAACCCTGTTCATTTGATTCACAGGCATGGCAGGGGTAAAAACAATAGTTCTATATTGATAAAATTAGTTAAAATATTGTCATTATGTAGATACATGTACTTAGCTCTATTTTCTTAATTCGATGTTAGATTTTCTCGATCTTATGTGTATGTAGGGAATTTCTACCCCTCCATTTTGACTTCGAGGGCACGGACTCCTCCATCTCGCCGTAATCATACCCCCGTCATGTGCACTGCAGAGCTCCGAGACGACTCATCTAAGCGTGAGATGCAAATTCGGCGTGATCGAAAACTTGCGGTAAGTTTGTGTATTTATGTAAACACTTTCATTCTAGCATGGTCTTAAATACATGTTGAAAACACATATAAATTAATTTTTGACAAAAAAACATTGTTTGCATTTACAGGCTCATATATAAGCGAGTATTCAGTAGAAGAGGACTCGAAGCATGGGCTTGGACAATCCAAAGTCATCTCATGGATCTCCATCTTCGTTTAAGGGATGGCCTTCTTCGAGCAAGGCCAAGAGAGGGATAGATTTTGATGAGTAGGAAATATATATGTCTTACATGACATTGTTTTTGTATGCCTATGTGCATGACATTGTATGTAAGCCTATATGGCATTTGAACTTGATGGTATATGACCTATTTGGGCATTTTTGTATTTATTATGCACATTAAAATACTATTTGGAACTTGATAATTTTGTATGAGACCTTACATTTTTAGATTATTTTCACATGAATCTAATATGATGTGCACTTGACAATATTTAAGACATTATGGATTATTTTTTCATTTATTGGTGATGTACATGTACTAGCATTTTCAATGTATAATATGCATCAAACTTTGGAAATCAATATTTATATAATGTATGCATATAAAGAGTTACCTAATCTGAGTAATTATTCATTCAATTTATCAATGTGTATATGTGTATTTACCTTACTTGCGCTTCTTCTTGCTCATGGTCTCTTTGTACTAGTTCCTATCTTATCATGCACTTACTACATTCTTTTATGCTTCATAGTCTTCTCCTTGTTAAAACACCCGACATTCGTCACAATTTGATGCCTTTCATATGTTGATATTTTGAGAATGTCTCTCCATATACATTACTCCAATGCTTGAGAATGTCTCCAAATGCAATGACATTCTGATTCAAACACTCAATGATTCTTGATTGTCTAATCATATCCAATTCGTGTTACTACCTTTAAATTTGTAGGCATTTCAAGTTATTTGGAAATCACATCACACCCTTCACTAGGCTTGATGACTACCCCTATCCTTTTTAAGGTGCTTTTGAAAGCATCCATGGGTTTATCATAACATAAATTATCAATGAATGGAAGGTCACTAAGTCGTAGGCTAGCTGACTCCCATCAAGAACTAAACAAGAAAGATTTACTAGGTGATTGATAAATCTTATGTGTTCTTAGACATACCCCTATCAAATTCATTCTTAATCCAATCTAGTCATTCAGGGCTCTTAAGCGACTACGCTCAGATGGGGTAGCCCTACACTGACTCAGATTGCACTATTTCGCATGTTTGCAAAACAATAGACAACAAGAGAACCAGATGGAGACGGAGAAAACTGTGAGAGGATTTCGTAGAGGGCCCCGACATGGAGGTCTTGGATTTGACGAGATGTCTCTAGGTGCCACAGAGTCCGAGAAATCACCCGTCGAAGATATGGCGTGTTTGGGCCTTAGGGCTCTTAAGCGACTACGCCCGGACGAGGTAGCCCGAAAGCACGAGGAGCGTAGGGAACCAAAACAAAGCCTCCAATAGCGTTCACCAAGCCATTTTGATGTGTTGGCATAGTTGGTTCGTTCCCATGAGCTTCCGTTTGCAAACTACGGCGTGTCTGACAAAACCCTATATTGACTCGCACCGCACTATTTCACGCGTTTGCAAAACAATAGGACAACAAGAGAACCAAATGGAGATGGAAAAAAATGAGAGAATTTCATAGATTACCCCGACATGGAGGTCTTGGATCTGATGAGACGTCTCTAGGTGCCACAAAATCTGAGAAATCACCCATCAAAGATATGGCGTGATTGGGCCTCAGGGCTCTTAAGCGACTACTACTTGGACGAGGTAGCCCGAAAGCACGGGGAGCGTAGGGAACCAAAAATAATGCTCCAATAGCATTCACCTGGCCACCCCGACATGTTGGCGTAGTTGGTTCGGTCCCATGAGCTTCCATTTGCAAACTACAGCCTTTGACAACCCTACACTGACTCAGACTACACTATTTCTAGCGTTTTGTAAACAATAAGACAACGAGAGTACCAGATGGAGATGGAGAAAATACGAGAGGCTTTCGTAGAGGGATCTGACATGGAGGTCTTGGATCCGATGAGATGTCTCTAGGTGCCCAGAGTCCAGAAATCACCGTCAAAGATATGGCTTGTTTGGGCCTCGTGGATCTTTAGGGACTACGCTGACGGGTAGCCCGAAAGCACGGGGAGCGTAGGGAACCAAAAAAAGCCTACACTAGTGTTCACCAAGAGACCATGATGTTTTGGCATAGTTGGTTTTGTCCCATGAACTTCCGTTTGTAAATTACAGCCTCTAAGACCTCTACTGACCTGACTCAGATCGCACTATTTCTCACATTTGCAAAACAATAAAGACAAAGAGAACCGAATGGAGACAGAGAAAACCGCGAGAGGATTTCATATAGGGCTTCAATTTGGAGCTCTTACATCTAACAAGATATCTCTAGATGCCATGGAGTCTGAGAAATCACCCATCGAAGATATGGCATGTTTGGGCCTCAGGGCTCTTAAGGGACTACGCCCAGACGAGGTAGCCCGAAAGCACGGGTAGCGTAGGGAACCAAAACAAAGCCTCCACTAGTGTTCACCAGGACATATAGATGTGTTGGCCTAGACAGTTTAGTCCCACAAGCTACCGTTTACAAAATACAACATCTAACAGCCTTATACTGACTTAGACTACACTATTTCGCGCGTTTACAAACAATAGGACAACGAGAGAACCAGATGGAGACGAAGAAAACCGCGAGAGGATTTCGTAGAGGGATTCAACATGGAGGTTTTGGATCTAACGAGACATCTCTAGGTGCCATGAAGTCCGAGAAATCACATGTCGAAGATATAAGGTGTTTTGGTCTCAGGGCTCTTAAGGGACTACGCCTGATGAGGTAGCCTGAAAGCACGAGGAGCGTAGGGAACCAAAAAAAAGCCTCCACTAGTGTTCACCAGGCCATACGACGTGTTTACCTATATTTTTTGTTCCCACAAGCTACCATTTGCAAAATAAAGCATCTAACAAACCTTTACACTAACATAGACTACACTATTTTGTGTGTTTACAAATAATAGGACAACGAGAGAACCAAATGGAGACAGAGAAAACCGTGAGAGGATTTCATAGAGGGCTTTAACATGAGGTTTTAGTTCTAATGAGACATCAATAGGTGCCACGAAATCCAAGAAATCACATGTCGAAGATATAAGGTGTTTCGGTCTCAGGGCTCTTAAGAGACTACGCCGAACGAGGTAGCCCGAAAGCACGGGGAGCATAGGGAACCAAAATGAAGCCTCCAATAGCATTCAATAGGCCACCCTGATGTGTTGGCATAGTTGGTTTGGTCCCATGAGCTTCCGTTTGCAAACTACAGCCTTTTGGCAGCCCTACATTGACTCAAACTGCACTATTTCTTGCGTTTGCAAACAATAACACAACGAGAGAACCAGATGGAGATGGAGAAAACCGCAAGAGGATTTCATAGAGGGCTTCAATGTGGATCTCTTGGATCTAATGAGATATCTCTAGTGCCATGGATTCTGAGAAATCACTCGTCGAAGATATGACGTGTTTGGGCCTCAGGGCTCTTAAGGGACTACGCCCGGACGAGGTAGCCCGAAAGCACCAGGCAGTGTAGGGAACCAAAACGAATGCTCCACTAGCATTCACCAGGCCACCCCAATTTTTAGCATAGTTGGTTCGGTCCCACGAGCTTCTGTTTACAAACTACAGCGTCTCGGCCCTACACTCGACTGATCGAACTATTTTCTTTTCGCAAACAATAAAGACAACGAGAGAATTAGATGGAGACGAAGAAAACCGCGAGAGGCTTTCGTAGAGGGCCCCAACGTGGAGGTCTCAGATTTGATGAGACATCTCTAGGTGCCACGAAGTCCGATAAATCACCCATTGAAGATATGGTGTGATTGGGCCTCAAGGCTCTTAAGCGACTATGCCTGAATGGGGTAGCCCGAAAGCACGAGTGGAGGAAACCACCAATGTTCAATGATTTTTCCATAGGATGCAACTATGTAGACTATGAACTTATTTTTTTTAGGGAGACCACCAATGTTCCAACTGTTCATTTTGAAAGAATGAATATCTTCAATCAAACAGAATGAAGAGCCCGAATTTTTCGACATTACAAAAGGTTGTTTGTGCTCAAAAAGAAGCTAAAGCCCATATAAATATTCAGTTTTCATTTTTAGATGACAATGAACATTGTGAAGAAAAAAATTAGGTCAAGATGTCACTATGATTCAAGAAGAAATGCCTCCTAAAAGTCATAAAGAGTCAATTTGATTACCCAAAAACATCTGGAAGAACTTAAAGAGAATATACGAAGTAAAGGAAAAATGGGAAGCATGGAAGGATCACAACTTAATCTGGAATGGAAGATCTTTGTGATGTTGTTGATAGAATCATGGATAATCTTAAGGACAACATGCCAAGTTGATTATTTTTATTAATCTCAGCTACTTCAACTTCACAAATCAAACCAGGTAGTTCCAAAAGTAGCATATTAGCAAGAAAAATTACAATGAAGTATTGATAATTGAGCCTGAAACTCGTTTAGAATTGTAATTTATTTTTTGATTGAGCATTCACCCATAGTTTCTTTTTTAAAGGTAGAAATTCATTTTATATGTGAGAAATAGAATGCTGATTTAGTCTATTACTCTAACTATTTAGGTTAGATTTATGTAGTCTACGAAATCCTCTCGCGGTTTTCTCCGTCTCCATCCGGTTCTCTCGATGTGCTATTGTTTGCAAACGCGTGAAATAGTGCAGTTTGAGTCAGTGTAGGGCTGCCAAAGGCTGTAGTTTGCAAATGGAAGCTCGTGGGACCGAACCAACTATGCCAACACGTCGGGTGGCTTGGTGAATGCTAGTGGAGGCTTCGTTGTAATTCCCTACGTTTCCCCGTGCTTTGCTACCTCGTCGGGCATAGTCCCTTAAGAGCCTTGAGGCCTAAACATGTCATATCTTTGATGGGTGATTTCTCAAACTCCATCGCACCTAAAGACATATCGCCGATATGTGAACTCCACGTTGAAGCGCTCTATGAAATCCTCTCACGGTTTTCTCTGTCTCCATCTGGTTCTCTCGCTATGTTATTGTTTGCAAACACACAAAATAGTGCGCTGAAAGTCAAGATACATGGCTATCGAGAGGTGTAGTTTGCAAACAAAAGTTCATGGGACCGCAACAAATACGCCAACATGTTGGGGTGGCTAAGTGAACATTATTGGAGCATTTGTTTTGGTTCCCTACACTCCCGTGCTTTCGGGCTACCTCGTCCGGCGTAGTCCCTTAAGAGCCCTGAGGCCCAAACACGCCATATCTTCGATGGGTGATTTCTCAGACTCCGTGGCACCTAGAGATGTCTTGTTAGATCCGAGAGCTCCATGTTGAAGCCCTCTTTAAAATTCACTCACGGTTTTCTCTGTCTCCATCCGGTTCTCTCGTTGTACTATTTTTTGCAAACACACGAAATAATGCAGTTTGAGTCGGTGTAGGATCGCCAAAAGGTCAGTAGTTTACAAAAGGAAGTTCATGGGACCAAACCAACTACACCAATATGTCGGGGTGGCCAAGTGAATGCTAGTGGAGCATTCATTTTGGTTCCCTACGCCCCCGTGCTTTGGGCTACCTCATTTGGGAGTAGTCACTTAAGAGCCTTCGTGCCCAATCACGCCATATTTTCGACGGTGATTTCGAGACTTCGTGGCACCTAGAGATGTCTCGTCAGATTTGAGAGCTCCATGTTAAAGCCCTCTACAAAATTCTCTTGCGGTTTTCTCCGTCTCCATCCGGTTCTCTCATTGTGTTATTGTTTGTAAACATGCGAAATAGTGCGCTTGAAAGTCAAACAGTAGGGGTCGCAGAGGTCAGTAGTTTTCAAAGGAAGTTCGTGGGACTAAAGTAACTACACTAAAAAGTCGGGGTGGCCAGGTGAACACTAGTGGAGCATTTTTTTTGGTTCCCTACGCTCCCGTGCTTTCGGGCTACCTCGTCCGGCGTAGTCCTTAAGAGCCCTAAGGCCCAAACACGCCATATCTTCGATGGGTGATTTATCAGACTTTGTGGCACCTAGAGATGTCTCATTAGATCCGAGAGCTCCATGTTGAATCCCTCTACGAAATCATCTCACGGTTTTCTCCTTCTCCATCCGGTTCTCTCGATGTGCTATTGTTTGCAAATGCATAAAATAGTGCAGTTTTACGTCGAGCAACAGTAGGGCTACCAGAGGATGTAGTTTTCAAACGGAAGCTCATGGACCCAACCAAACTAACTACGCCAACACGTTGGGGTGGCGGTGAATGATAGTGGAGGCTTCATTTTGGTTCCCTACGCTCCCCGTGCTTTCAGGCTACCTCGCTCTGTGTAGTCAATTAAGAGCCCCGAGGCCCAATCACGCCATATCTTCGATGGGTAATTTCTGAATTCCATGACACCTAGAGACGCGTCTCATTAGATCCGAGATCTCCATGTGAAGCCTTATACGAAATCCTTTTGTGGTTTTCTTTGTCTCCATCCGATTCTCTCGCTGTGCTATTGTTTACAAATGTGCGAAATAGTGCAGTTTAAGTCAACAGGTGTACGGTTGCCGCAGAGGTCAGTAGTTTGTAAACTGGAAGCTCGTGGGACCAAACCAACTAGACCAACACATTGGGGTGGCTTGTTGACCTAATGGAGGCTTTTTTGGTTCCCTACACTCCCCGTGCTTTCGAGGCTACCCGTCTGGGCGCTATCACTTAAGAGCCTCGAGGCCCAATCACACCATATCTTCGACGGTGATTTCTCGACTCCGTGGCACCTAGAGATGGTTTGTTAGATCCTAGACCTCCATGTCACGGCCCTCTACGAAAGCCTCTGTGGTTTTCTTCGCCTCCATCCGGTTCTCGACGTGCTATTATTTGCAAAAACACGTAATAGTGTAGTTTGTGTTAGGTGTGGAGCCTATTTTTCATGTGTGGAAGTGACTAAATCAAGACCGTACACCAAGAGTCTGCATAATTTTCATGTATCCTCGCCGAGGTTGGGGCGGGCTAGGCCCCGAGCTGGGATCGAGGCGCAGCCCAAATTTTTTTTTTTAGGCGTAAAATTTTTGTCCTCGAAAATGCACCCAAATATCGGGAAATGTGCTTTTCATATGGATGAATTTTGACCCATAGGTTTATGGGACGGGTTTTGCCCATGGTTTTGATACCCTTGGCTTTGTAAAAATGCTTGCAGTTTATCTATTTATATGGTCTTATGCATATGATAGATACACAAGCAAATGTATTGCAGATGTGTTTTGAATTGGTGTGAATTTCAGAGAGTTTGTTGAGCATAGCTCCAAACGGATCCGGTATCAGATTGAGAGAGCGGTGGCTTTAATAAAATATGAGCAAGTGATTCTTGGTGGACTTAGCCCAAATTGGGTGAACCACGCAACATCTCTCTTTGTGTTGTGTTATTTTATTCTGCAATTTTATTTGAGATCTGTAATAATTTCTACATATTAGTTTCTACTGTTGTGATTTTGTGAGGGATTATTCCGCATATTTTATCCCTTATTTCCTAACAGTTGAAGTCAGTGTAGGGCTATCAAAGATCAGTAGTTTGCAAATGAGAAGTTTGTGGGACGGAACCAACTACGCAAACAAGTCAAGGTGGCCTGGTGAATGTTATTGGAGCATTTTTTTGTTCCCTATGCTCCACGTGCTTTGGCTACCCCGTCCGGGTGTAGTCGCTTAAGAGCCCTAAGGCCCAATCACCCCATATTTTCGATGGGTGAATTCTCGACTCCATATCACCTAGAGACGTCTTGTTAGATCAAAGAGCTCCATGTCGGGGCACTCTATGAAAGCCTCTCGCGGTTATTTCCATCTCCATTCGGTTCTCTCGTTGTCCTATTGTTTGCAAACGCGCGAAATAGTGTAGTCTAAGTCAGCAGATAAGGTGCTAGATGTCGTATTTTGCAAACAGTGAGCGTGTGGGACCGAACCAACTATGCCAACACTTCTAAATGGCCTGGTGAATGCTACTGGAGGTTTTTTTTTGGTTCCCTACGCTCCTCGTGCTTTCGGGCTACCTCGTTCGGGCGTAGTCTCTTAAGAGCCCTGAGACCAAAACACCTTATATCTTCGACATGTGATTTCTCAGACTCCGTGGCACCTAGAGATGTCTCATCGGATCTAAAACCTCCATGTTGAAGCCCCCTCTACGAAATCCTCTCTGCGAGTTTTCTCCCATCTCCATTCGGTTCTCTCGTCATTGCCTTATTGTTTGTAAACGTGCGAAATAGTGTAGTCTAAGTCAGTGTAAGGCTCCTAGATGTTGTATTTTGCAAACGGTAGCTTATGGGACCAAACCGTCTGGGCCAACATGTCCGTATGGCTTGGTGAACACTAGTGGAGGATTTTTTTTCATTCCCTACGCTGCTTGTGCTTTCGGGCTACCTCGTCTCGGGCGTAGTCCCTTAAGAGCCATGAGGCCCAAACACGCCATATCTTCGATGGGTGATTTATCAGACTCGTGGCACCTAGAGACGTCTCATTAGATCCAAGACCTCCATGTGAAACCCTCTATGAAATTATCTCACGATTTTCTTCATCTCCATCTAGTTCTCTCATTGTGTTATTGTTTCCAAACACGAGAATTAGTGCAAGCCCGAGTCAAGATAGGCTTCTAGAGGCTATAGTTTGCAAATGGAAGCTCATGGGACCAAAACAACTACGCCAACACATCGTAGTGGCTTGGTGAACACTAGTGGAGGCTTCTTTTGGTTTCCTACACTCCTCGTGCTTTCGAGCTACCTTGTCTGGGCGTAGTCCCTTAAGAGCCCTGAGGCCCAAACAAACCATATCTTCGACGGGTGATTTCTGACTCCGTGGCACCTAGAGATGTCTCATCAAATCCGAGACATCCATGTTATGGCCCTCTATGAAAGCCTCTCACGGTTTTCTCCGTCTCCATCTAGTTCTCTCATTGTGCTATTATTTGCAAACGTACGAGAAATAGTGCAATCGAGTCAAACAGTAGGGTCACGAGGTAGTTTGCAAAAAGAAAGCTCGTGGGACCAAACTAACTATGCCAAAACGTCGGTGGTGGCCTATTTAATGCTAGTGGAGCATTATTTTTGGTTCCCTACACTCCCCATGCTTTCGGGCTACCTCGTCTGGCGTAGTCGCTTAAGAGCCTTGAGGCCCAATCACGCCATATCTTCGATGGGTGATTTCTCAGACTCCGTGGCACCTAGAGATGTCTCGTTAGATCCAAAACCTCCATGTTAGGGCCCTCTACGAAATCCTCTCACAGTTTTTTTCCATCTCCATTTGGTTCTCTTGTTGTCCTATTGTTTGCAAACGTGTGAAATAGTGCGGTCCCGAGGTCGGTGTAGAGGTCATGTAGTTTTGCAAACGGAAGCTCGTGGGACCAAACCAACTACGCCAACATGTTGGGGTGGCCTGGTGAATGCTAGTGGAGGCTTCATTTTGGTTCCCTATGCTCCTCGTGCTTTCAGCTACCCTATCCGGGTGTAGTCGCTTAAGAGCCCTGAGGCCCAATCACGCCATATCTTCGACGGATGATTTCTCGGACTCTATGGCACCTAAAGACGTCGCGTCAAATTCGAGAGCTCCACATCAGGGCCCTCTCTGAAAACTCTCTCTGTTTTCTTTCCATCTCCATTCAAACTGAGTCAAGTTGTAAGGTTGTTCATGCACAATCACCCGAATAATATAGGTGGTTCATACTATATAGGTGGTGAAATGAGAATTTTAATAAGATATTTTTACAATATAGGTGGTGAAATAAGAATTTCTATTTGTTGTTCCTTTCTAATATTTAATTTTTCTTAGCTTCATTTGGCTTCGAGAATAATAAATTATCTACTCTGACAATTGCCAACCACGTGAAGGTGGAAGCTTTTTCGCACTACTAACCTACATAAACATGTTAGTAAACAATTAAATAGAATTTTAAATCATACAAAATTTAAACAAAATCATTTAAGTAAATATCTAAATTAAATTCATGAAGAACATACCTTTGCAAATTCAATCCAATGAACCGCGAGGATCAACTCTATTCTCGATAAGAGAGCAAAATTGCTTCATGATCTGATTCATGAACCTTCCACAGATTTTTTGTTTGATGGCCAACCTCGATATTTGATCAATTTAATATTTTTTGCAAGGACCAAATGTGAATAGTGAAGTATCTTTCGATGTACTTCATAGTCTTCAAACAACCAAATGTTTGATTTTTTGATAGGATATCGTCGAAGCCAAGTTCCAGTGACTACCACTGATCCAGTGGGATACTCAAGGTCTTCACCATCAATGACTGTGGAAGTCAATTTTTTCCCTCTACACAACGAGATAAGAAGTAGTTTGTTCCCTCTTCGTTAAATTTTGTCGCAATAACTGTAAAAACGTGCCCTATGTATCACAAAGTAAAACTGTTCAATCAATTTATAAATACATTAAGAGTTGACCATTTAATAATTTATAAATCTAAAACATGGCATGTACATATATGTATGTACCTTGTTGCACTAAATCATAGACTTGGTCAAAGTCAGGTGATGTTGTCATTTGATTCAAGACCCCGCAAGTTGTAATGCTCATGGAACTCGATGTGTGTGAGTGGAATTAAAGGTCTACAAGTCCATTCATCTACCCACCGCCGTGACTCACATTCATTCCACGCAAAATTAATGCATGATATATAAAAACATGTCATGCACCTACTATATATAGTTCAAGCATTTGCATCCGAACTACGGAATGAGTGCATATCACTTGATCCCGCAATTGTCATATAATATTCAAAGTTTGTCGATGTTTTTGCTTTATTAACCAAAAATATCTACGATCCGTTATCTCTCTTGAGATTCATGGCCCATATTCTTGATACACCAATCAACAATACTTTTTGATCAGTAAATTTAGCACCATCCTTGAACTTTAACTCTTCTCTTGCAAGTGCTCTTTTCACACATGCTCTTGCACCATCATGCTCTCCTTTTTCATGCCCTGCCTCAGTAAAACTCCAGATATGTTGTACATTTGTTTCTTTGCACTTCCTGCTTAGCCAATAAAACATCCGTGCTTTCTTGAATTGTGATGTGCAGTTGTCCGACCAAATGTAATGTTGATCGGGTTAATGTTCCTCTCATTCAAGTTCGCATAAAACACTGAAACACCCTTGTACATATTTTGTAGAATGTGTCCGATCATCACTGATGTAGAAATTATACTCTCTTAATATTTTTCAATCTTGCTCAAGTGCTTTCTGGAGAGTGCATGAATGTTATATGCACGAAAATAGAAACTTGCACTGAGTTATAATATTGAGACTGAACCTTTATTTGTGGTTGTAATGTGTAATTCTCTGTGAAGTCAACTACTAAAACAATAATACCAAGTGGGAATGTGTCCTTGCTTAACTTGAATTGTTCATCCAACCATCAAGCTCTATGTGTGTGCCTTGCATACTCATAAAAAAATTCCTCTCTGAATTTGACCATATATTCTAATATAGGTAATTGTTTTGTAACAAGCTCACACCTGCTAGATTCTTTTCCATCTTTTAATTGATATGCCACCGATTTATATTTGGTGAAATAAACCAATTGTTTTCCTATTTAATATGTACTCTCCTCGTGGATACAACTTTTCAGATTTGGCAAGCCACCGCATACATTGCACATTCCATCCAAACATGCTTGCTATAAAAAAATTGTCTTGTTGATTTTTCACAAAATATTGTCGAATAAATTCCCTTAAAGATTTTGTGGGACATTTATTCCACACTCATACGCAACATGATGTCGTATGTAAAACACTACATATTTGACAAAAACATCATAATGCATTGAAAATTCAACATGATGCCTGCAACAAGTGGTACGTGAGTGATTGATTTTCACATAAAAGGGTTTTCTCATTTCAAAGAATCTTTGGCTAATGTTAATTTGTGGATTTTCATTTTTAAACTTAGAGAACAATTCTATTTGAGTCATATCTAAGAAATGTTTTACACACAATTCACAATTACAAGAACCTATTCTTATTTTTATTATATCTCTTCTATTCGGTGACACCCTTGTGTTCTCATTCCAAAATTTTACAATTAATTCTTTTAGAATATCAAATGTATTCTTGTCTTTTCATGGAAGTCTGCTAGAGAAAGCCCAATAGTCAGTGTTATTGACTAACTCAAGATGTTTACGTCTCTCTATTGCTTTCATTAGTGTTTTTCTATTTAGCTTCAAAGCACTACTTGTTTTTCTAATCAAGCATTTATTAATTGTTTTATCACTTACTATACAATTAGTTAGTGCACGTCATGTAGCATTACTATCTTTGGTGTGTCTTTTGCCACCTATAGTTTGGTATGCTTTATGTATGTTTTCAACAATTGACGCATTTTGATCAACAACATTAGATGTTCTTAACCCCATGGTCTTCATTATAGGTCTCATCTTAATTAATTTCATCAATGAAACAAATAATTGACATCTTTGTGTGTCATTTAAATTCTCAAAGTAATTATCCCAAATTCCACTAGCTTTTCTTCTCGCATTTCTTTCAAACATTTGTTAGGCATTGGTTTTATAATGTTTTCATCAATTTCAATTAAGTGAATTGGTTTTCTTCGCGAAATGGAAGGAGGTGTTCTTAGAGGTGAAGATTTGTTTACAAGGTTACTTTCTTCATTCAATGTTTTCATACAAATTTTGGGGTTAACATTTAGATTCTCAAGTAAGGGTTCAACAATTGGATTCATATTAATTTCTTCATCCATACCAACATTATCATTCAATTCAATATCATTATTCATTGCAAAATCATTATTCTCTACATTTTCATTATGTATTTCATCCCAATTTTCTAATACATTAGCTACATTTGATATAGCGGATGTACCTTGCCCTGCTTGAAGTTTTTGCATTCTCTTCAATTTCTTTATTCTCTTCTTTTCCAATTGCTCTGGTGTCTTATTCTTGACTTTCCTCTTGTCCTTAGATCGATGTTTATCGCCATGATTAGAAAAAATCAACTAGTGGGGTAGGGGACAAAATGAAATACTAAAAATCGTGCAAGAATGTAGAGAATATTACAGACAAAATAGAATATTTGCAAAATTTCCGTGAAAGAGATGAAAGGGACGTTGGGGGGCCACAATATATAAAACAAAGAAAAACACATACACGTTTTACGTTTTCTTTTTCCCAAGCCATGCCTCAAGGCTTGGGATCCGGTTTGGATCCCCAAGCCTGAGGCATGGACCTACATAAACACAACAAACAACGAGTTTTTACAAGAAAATGTAAAAATGGCACTTCCTCTATGATAAATCAAAATAAAACAATCGATCCATTTTAAAAAATTATTCCACAACGTAGAGCGTAGTCTCTTCTTTCTAAAAATATAATTTTCCAATTTTTCTTGACTAATATAAGGTTTCCATATTATTTATTTTCTAACGATGCCTTTTTATAGCTATTTTTTGAAGTGTAAATATGTCTATCTTTCATGGTGTATCTTTTTTTTGGGTGATCGAAATTTAAAAAAATTATACCAACCCAAACTAGGCATAATTCTATACATATTAAAAAAAAATATAATTTTCGATATTTTTGAGGTAGTTAGGGGGGGCAAGGTCGGAGCTCCATTATTTTTCAAAACATAAAATTTTTGTACTAGAAAAATCATAAATAAAAAAATATTCGCTAAAAAAATCTTTTAAAAAATGGATCCCAAACTAGATGCTCCTAGCTATCTTTCTACCAAAGGGTTTTCAAAAATACTAAGTGGTGTTCAAAAATGGTGGGGGCACGAAAGTCACTCTATTATGTTTTTAACAAAAACAAGAGCATCTGTTGATATTTTAGTTATTTGAACCACTTAAACTTATCCGTTTTCAATAAAATTTAGTATCTTAGAAACTAGACTCAAAATTCTATGATTCATATTTCTACAACATCTTTCAATTTTGAGTGTAACTATTTTGAAAAATTCGTACAAGTTGAAAAAAATTTTCTCAAAAATGCGTCCACTTAAGACCCCCTTTTCGCCCCCCAACTTGGTGCACTCACCCTAATGTGGTGTACAATCACCGTTACTTTAAGTTTTTTGATAAATTCAAATACTTGAGAGTAGTTATAGAGCATTTTTTATGGTTTTAATGATCGAAATTTCTAGAACTATTAGGTGGCATAAAATGAAGCTTTAAGGAGAAAATTTCTCAACTCCTAACTGTTTATTAGTTATTCATTTATTAAAGTATAACGGATATTACCTCCTTATGCTTTTACTTGAATGACTATAAATAGAAGAACAAGTCTATAGGTCAAGGGATCGGAAATGTTTTGAGCAAGCAACTGTTATAAGTCATGCATGGTTATTTTAGACTTTGTGTTGAAATAAATTGATGTACTCATTGTAAGCAATTGACAACTTAATAAGAAGGAAGAAAGACTTTTGTTGAACTTTGTGTCTACTAAAGTCTAATTGTGCCATTTGTGAGTGTTATAGATAGACTTTGTGTTATCTTAGCTTTCATAAGTGCAAGCTTCTTTTTAATTTGCTTAAAATTTGTGAGGGTCAACCAATGTTTGTTTATTGTGTGTAAGTAACTCGCTCTGAAATCTACCTATTACAAAGCACATTTCCTGCATTTCATACATCCTTTCTCATTTCTATTCTATGTTTTCCATCTCCTTTCAAATTACATTCTAGTTACCATACAACTGCTTACTTCCTGCCAAATTATTTAACTGTGGTGCATGAGTTATTCAATTAAAGTAATACCAAAAATATTTAGATATGTTGTAGAATAAACAAAAAGCATACGGGAGCTTCACCGTTAAATGAAGGGGATTTTTCCCATGACTGCCTAGGTTGTATGTTTAGCCAAGCATAAAATCTAGCCAACATAACTTGTTAGTAGATTGATAAAAAATATTAGCACCATATTTAAGTTTTTCCAAAGAAAGTAACTTGATTTCATGATTTTTAAAGTATGACATAGGTGCTCAAAAGAGCGAAAAGAGACAAAGAGAACACATTCTTACAAATGAAATAATAGGCTTTGGATTAAAAGATCTTGCAATTTAGATTCAACCAAGACATTGTTCATTTTAGAAAAATTAGTCTTATAACACAAAACATAGTCACTAAGATGTTCATTAGTTCCTTACCTCATTTTGGCCATTTGAGCATATGATATCTTCGTTCCAATATTCATATATAAGTGAGCCAAAATTAAAAAATGAGCTGCATGAAAGAACAAAAACTTCTATTAAAAAGTTGTGATTTTAGAGAATGTTTTGTATCTTTCTTCATTTTTCCTCTTCAAATATCATAAAAAATATTGTTATATTAATCAATCTAAAGATTTCAAACACTAAATTAAAATTTATGTAAACATTAAAACATTATTTTGAATTATATTAAAAAAATAAAATAATTAAAAATGATGAAAAAGATCTATTAAGAAAAATCTTATAACTATATAGGCAATGATTTTCAACTTCACACTTTCAATTCCTAATTTGTTTCAACTTTTTAACCAAATCCAATGTCTATAGTCTCCTTTATATTTAGATCAAACAAATAGAAAAATATAATTGTGGTCAAGTGTACAAACAACTTAAATCTATAAATAATGAATTATTTTAAAGCCTTTTGTATAAGGCGTAAAGATAAGCCTTGCCCATTTTCATCGTAAAGAGTCTAAGCTCTTCCATTTTGAAGATAATATATGTAAGTATATTTTTGAGTTTATTCTTATATGCCCTTTTTTTAATATAAAAATAATAAAAATAAAATAACATTTATGTATGTATTTATAAACTTTAAACATATATATTATTTTCATGTTTAAATTTTATTTACATTTTTATAATAGTTATATTTTTAAAATGGCTGTATTTTAATGTTTAAAATAATTAACATTGTCTAAATGTTTTAAAGTAAAATTGAACATTAAATTTTGAAAATAATTGTTAATTAAAAATAAAAATTACAAGAAATGACTTGAAAACTTCTCTTGCAAAAATATCAAATGAACTTTAAATATTATATTGCAAAGAATGGCTACATAGGATAATATGAATGAAACCTAACTAGCAATGGCATGAGGTGTACCATGTTAACGCGAAACATTAGCACTCTTCCAAGAGATAAGATCAAGAGCAATGTTACCAATTACATAGTGTTATAACTGAAGTAGAAAATGAAAATTTATTGGCCTTGTAGTGCAAATATTGGCCTCGTCACATCTTCACAATTGTATCTTTCAGTTGCCTTCAATCAGTAAAAAAACAAGTGATGCCTAAATTGTTAATTTATGGGTATTATTGATTGCAAATTTCACTCATTGTGTCACAATCTGAACTGCAAAAAATCAGATTATTTCTTCCACAACTTGAGGCATCGAGCCCATAAAAATCCAGGTACAATGAACTCCTTTTAATCAAACAGGGTGAAAACAATCCCTCCTGAACATTACTTTGAATGCAGATGAGCATTCAACTTACGCATCATTTGATCCATTTGATGCAGCTAAATGTTGTTATATTTATCTTGTAGGGCAGAAAAGGAAATTGTTCCAAATAACTCAGGACAAATTTGAGAAGCATATGTTGTATACAACAACCAAAAATCAAATTATTGCTCACACCAAATGATATTGTAAATGGACCCTAAAAATATTTTTTCATGAAGGCATGGAGACAATTCCGAGTCTCTCCTAAATTCAAATCAAATTTACACTCGGTGCCGATAATTCTGTTAAATATTTGACAACTCTTGTACACATCTTTATTACTTATCCTGTATCCACAAAATTTAGACCAACTTGAACAAGGTTCAGGCCACTTGAGACAGTCATGAAAACTCGCAGTAGATCAAACGTTTTTTCTTAGTAGTTTGGCCTTCTCTGCTGTGAAATTCCCAGCTACAAACTTTTCTGCACAGATCTCCTCCTCTTCATTCTCTGCGGGTTTTCCAGCCGAATAGTCTTCTTCCTCTGCCCATTTCTCATCAGGACTCCGCCCAAATATTGGAAGCCACCATTTCGTAGATTGCGACTCCTTTCTTCTCCTCACTGCTTTGTTTCCACCGCCATTCTTCGTCTGATTCTCTGAATAATTAGTATTACCGTATGAACAAATACTTACCAGAGCCCTGGTAGATCCATAACTACGAATTTTCCGCAATAAGCCACTGAAATCCAGTAAAAAAACATTACATGCAAAGACTAGAAGCAAATTTAAATATGGTAAACCCGCATTCTGCAGAGGATCGTCAAACCATCAAATTTAACACAGTCGTAGAAATATCTGAAGGACCTTTTCCATAGGAGGAACACCTTCCCTAACAATTTACTATTTTTAATATTTTTGACAAATTCTTTACACACAAACTTTATTAATGGAACTTTTCACGTGCTTATTATATTTTAATTTTGATATAATTGAATTTATATATCTAATAAAATATAATAAATTAATAATATAAATATAAATTGATAATATATATACCCACATTAATTTTTTAATTTTAATTAATAATAAAATAAATAAATTGATTTAATGAATAAGTCACCGAATGATGGGAACTAGATTGCCATATTTTTTACGGAGGCGTTTATGAAGAAGGCATTGTTGGAAAGTGTCAAATTCCGGTGGCTTAACTTTACAGGTTGGATTTTAGATATTTTTGTAAGTCATAGATATTTACTATTCTTTGACTCCACATCCTTTAAATGACATCATGAGTGACCGCGGTGTTAACTCATGGTCACTTTTTTATACACATAAAATTCAAGTGTGTGTGCAACTCATTTGCAATTTTAGAAATATTTTGTAAGTCATAGATATTTACTATTCTTTGACTCCACATCCTTTAAATGACATCATGAGTGAATGCGGATAGCGTAACTCCTTGCAAATATAAACAATAAAACAAGTAGATTGTGCTTGAATGGCATCTTCATTCCTTTAAAATTTAATTTGTTGTTGCTTTCATGTCACATTCAAGTTTGTGTGGAAGAGGAAAAATTAAAAGCTACCTAAAAGAATTGACGAGGACCGGATACCTTTCCGAATATAAAAATGTGTGCATTCTTCGTCGAGGTTGGTAAACATGTGTAGTTGTAAAGTCGAGCCCGTAGTAAGTGTCCATATTGAAGTTTGCTACTAAATTTAATTTAAAATTCCCTTCAAAGCCACTCTCTTACCAAATTTCAATATTGAACAATTCTTTTTCTTTTCTTTTTATTTTTATAGGTGGTCACCTTAGTTGGTGGGAGGATCCCATTTGGGAGTATAGAGCCACATTTTTGGTCAATTTAAAATAATTATTAGTACAATTTAGCTATTAATTTTTGTTAAGTTGAATTTTCTCTTTGATTTTCATTTACGCCCATCTTCGGTTTGGAGGGGTTAAGATTTATTTTTGCAAAAATTACAAATATTTAAGGGTTTTGGAGTACATTTGATAAATAAGTATGGAGTAAGATGATTTTTAATAGATACATGATATGGGATTAACTTTTTTATAGGTAAACAAGGGTTCAAGGGTTCCTTTTCCTTTACATACCAATTTTTTTTTTTCAAAGCTTACAAAATTTGTGTTATATGCACTACTAGCGATCTATCCCATTACATCTATAAGTAGATTTACAACTATTAGAGATAAAACAACTACTAACAGACAATCTTAGACATTTGAATTTGACGAAACATCAATGACCTCATTCACCCTAACCTCCTCAACTTCAACAACAATGCACAACATCCGCCTCCACCAAAGACTCCAATCCAACCACAGAGGCAAGCTAGTATAACCCATAAATGCCGAGCCACGAAGCTCCTCCCACCAATAAGGAGAAGAAATTATCGAAGTAGAGAGGGCCTCAAATCCAAACAAGGAATTCACAACATGTTTCTTCTCATGCCTTGCAAAATGAATCACATCCCCTGACAAAATCGAATCAAGCTTGATGTGAGGAGGACCTCTCTTTTGCACTCGTATTCATCATCATCCCATCTAGAGGTACTTTAAACCCTCTCATATTGGAGTTGCTTATTTTCTTGTTGCCATTTCACTAATCTGAAACAGGGACGAGAAGACCGGTTCAACACGCTAAGTGAATGTCTAAAGTAGCACTAGGAGTAATAAGAGCTCGAGATTCCAGATGAGTAAGTGCCAAAGCCATGGGGTTATCATGAGGATATGTAGGAGTAGGCACACTAGTGATATAAGTAATTGAGGGTGTAGCAATAATAAGAGTGAATGATAAAGGAGTATGTGGTGGAATGCCTCGAATAGTGATAATGTGATGCTCATGTATAAACTTAAGGCATAAGTGAACTATAGAGGGCACAAATTTGGCAACGTTAAGCCAAGGGAGTCCTACGACCATGTCACAATGCGCAAATGTAGATCTAATAATAACAAACATAACTATAGTGAGAGCCCCAACAATAATAGGAAGAATGACATGTCCATGAGATGTGGGTGACCTACGGGTCATATGAGATAATGAAAAACCAATAGCTTGCAATAAAGATTACATACATTACACTTATAAGTAGGATGCACCATAACATTTTTAATAACATGAGGACCAATATAAGCATCAATGTGTAATCTATGTGATGAAAAAGAAGCATGAAAATCAACATTAGTAAAATAAATGATAGGTGAGAGGAAGATCAGTAGTACCAACAAGAAATCCAAGAGGATGATATGAAGATGAAGGAGGAGGAACAACATGATAAACATGATTCAAAGAGGATTTAGGAGTTGTTTTTTGTGCTTAGGTAGTGGATCATTGAATATTTTAAGCTTGCCATTGTCATTAGTATATTTAGAAATAGAAATAGTAGATTCAAGCAACTCAATTTCATGATTGTCAATTAGATCTTGGATTAAATGTCTAAGTTTGAAACATTTGTCAATAGAATGGCCATTGCATCTATGATAATCATAATGTGCATGTTCATCAAATTTATTGCCATGAGGCCTATTAGGATCTAGCTCAAGAGGAGTTGGAAGATAAATTATATTTCTTTCTAGGAGTTGAGGAAACAACATATGTGGTGGATATGGATATCTAGTAAAGATGTGGCATGTAAGTTGCAATTGTTAGATTCGTAAGTTGAGATATGGTATTGACAATAGGCTTAGTCTCACTAGCTTTCCCTTAAATGTAGATTTTCTTGGGAACTTGGTGTCCCCAAGATTTCTTTTAGAAATATTGGGGTACCCCTTTGGAAATTTTAAGTTTTTAGGACTTGTGATGAGTTGTGTTCATGTTTGTTTGTGGCTTTAGGTGTTTAGTGAGTATATAGGTTGTTGCTTTATGTAACATCCTGCTATTTCTAATTATTTCTTTTCAGCAATTTAATTAATCCAATAAATATAAAAGAATGGAAAAATGCATGTTTATGCGATTAAATTTTTTTACGGTTGACAACTTAGTTGTTTAAGTACTTAATTAAAAATTAAGTACCCAGACAACTAAATACCACCAACTGGTATTATTCTACATAGTTTGTTTTATTACGGAACCTTGTTTATGGTTCCGATCATGTCGTTGTGTTTGTACTTTTCGACTACGGAAAGCATTTTAAGTGGATATGGTGGCAAATCCCTAAGGCTAATGATTAAGTAAATGTGGGGGCATAACGCCACACCCGTATAATTCTAAGCAATGGTTGAATGTATATACCTTTTGACTTCAAAAATAATAATAATGAATACCATGATGGTAAGTAAACTCAAAAAGGATTATTATTATTGTTGTTGAAGTCAATTTAAAAAGGATTATTATTATTGTTGTTGAAGTCAATTTAAAAAGAGTTAATGATTTTGTTTGTTTCAACTTTTAAAGTGGGTAATGATAACCAAACTTGCAAGTATAAGTGATTAATTATTACAAAGACCACAATGTGGCATCCACGTATAAAGGGAAGGAAAGTATTTTTGTGTGCAAATATTCAATGTTTTAATTATTCCTTTATCCACCTTAGTGGACACTCATGCATGATTTGGGGAGACTTAGATTATTGTTGAATATGTAAATTTTTATTAAAAAGAGTCCCCACCCACGAAGGCATGAGACTTCTCTCACCATCCAATTGGTAGATGGTGGGTAAGGAGATTAAATACAAACTAGGGTTTTCTCGGATTATGTGGAGAAAATAGAAAGGAAGGGGATATCGAGTTTTATTGGCATTCGACTTGTGAGAGAGCTCCCACCTTGGAGTCACTCTGCTGAAATTTTTCCTGTATGTGAGGGTGGAGGTTTTATTCAAACCCTTTTTTAATTAAAGAGTGCATTGTGGAAGTGTGATTGGGTTTGGAGAAGCTAGAGCTTAAGCACCCAGAACAAATTGGCTAGGGTTTTCAGTTGGTTTGGAGGCAAATTAAACAAAAAGAAATCGACTTACAGGCAAGGGTTTTCTTCCTTGCTCCCCTTTGTTTTGATTTCTAATTTGATGGGTCTCTCTTCTCTCTCCATTTTCGTTTGTGGTTGCAATGTGAAGAAAATTTCAGGAATGTAGTTCCTTGTCTGATTTTGTTTGTTGCATACTTTTGTTGGTAGTGGGTATTTTGTGTGGCTTTATCAAGTCAATTTGGGTATTTTCTCAGTGTAATTTTTAGCAAAAAAAAATATAGTGCTGGCTGGAAGTAAAAAGTGATTTGGGTAATTTCTCTGTGAAATTTTTATCAAAATATATAGTGTTGGCTGGAAGTAAAAATTGATTTGGGTAATTTCTCTGTGAAATTTTTATAAAAAAATATTGTTGGTTGGTAGTAAAAATCGATTTGAGTAATTTCTCTATGAAATTTTTATTAAAAAAATAGTGTTGGCTAGTAGTAAAAGTCGATTTGAGTAATTTCTCTATGAAATTTTTATAAAAAATAATAGCTAGTAGTAAAAGTCGATTTGAGTATTTTCTCTGTGGAAATTTTTATAAAAAAATAGCTAGCTAGTAGTAAAAGTCGATTTGGGTATTTTCTCTGTGAAATTTTTAGTAAAAGAATATAGTGTTGGATGGAAGTGAAAATCATTTTGGGAAATTTTCTCTGTGAAATTTAATGTTAAACTACAACTAGTTTTTTTTAAAGGGAATATTATGTGATTGGGTTGTGAAATCTTTCATCTACAAAGGAATAGTTTGTTTAAATTTGTTATGGCTGCCTTGTGATTATTATCTCTACTGAGTGTTGCTCTTTACTTGGTGTTTAAACATTTTAATTCAATGGAATGTGGTATCCTTGATTGTTGTATTACTAACATTTGAAAAATTTGAAAGGAGTTGGGTTTGAATGATTTACTTCGCTTCTAAATGTTGCATGTAACTTAACTCGTTGTTGGTTGTGAAGTGAAAGAAAATGAAATTCTTGCTATAAGCTCCAGATCAAGATGGTAACTCTATTGCAGGAACAAATAATTATGAAATAGGAAAGCTTCTAAGGTAAAATAAATTATGTTGTTAAGCTCAATTGGTTATGTAAATTTCCTTTGATTAGATAGATTTCATTTTCCTTTCATATCCCGAGATTTTCTAGCTCAAAGGGTTGGATCACTTGATCCACATTTTATTTTAAGCATTTATTTCATTCGTGTATATGTATGATTTAATTTGAATTGCTGGAAAATTTTAAAAGTGAAAAATACAAGGGGAAACTTTGGCGAAATTTTTTCCAGAAATCCATACTTAGCCATTTTTGGGTGAAAATATATATGTTTGACTTTTATGTTATGAGAAATTAAACTGAAACAGTGTTGGATGCAAAACAAATTTTATTTCCTTGATCCTTATATGTTAAATTCTTTGATTGGAATGTTGTTGTGCGTGCAATAACAACAAATCTGACACAGTTCGGAAACTAGTGTCCCACATCAATCACACAACTTGTGATTGAAGAGGCGGGAGAAACATATGGAGTGTATCTTGGGGCACTTCATATATATTTCCCGCATCTCTTCACTTGCCAGCTTTGGGATTGTTGGAGGAATCCAGTTCCCTAATTATCGCGAAGCATTGCTCTACTATGGGGTGAATGAGTTAGTTTCGTAGACCAATCTTAATTAAGAGTCAAAACTTAGAGTAGCAAGTAGGATTACTCTTTTAATTCATTGAACTGACACCCCTCAAACTTATAGTGTCACAAGTTAAATAAGGTTGGTTGGATCGTTTCACTCTGGCTTGAGGAAGTTTGCATTGATTGAATGTTGTAATACGGATCTTGGATCCAATTGTAAATGTACTATGGATATATGTATTTGCCTTGGCAAAGTATTCTTGTAATAGTCCTTAGTGGATGTAAATTGTTAAGTATTAATAAAGTGAAGAATGGATTTGTACCAAATTCATGGCAGCGTTGTGAATGTATTATTTATGTCCATGAGCGGTTAGCAAACGAAACGATTGATATGTCAAGATAAGGAAACTTTCAATTAAATATTTTGTGCTTCTAATGATAATAGTTATGAACTAAAAATGGAGTTATTTATCAAGAAAGCTTTCTATAAATTTATAACATTTCAGGTTATAATCTAACTCAATATGATGGGTGGACCTTGAGATGATTAAACGAATCTCTTCAAAGAATCTAAGGTCATTTTAACCTACATTTTCATGAATAAATCTGGTTGAGCTAGGATATTAAGATGTGTTATAAGAAATTGTATAAAACTACTACCTTAACAAGATAATTGCGGACACAATGGTTGGTTCATAATTGAGTTTAAAGGTTATTTTCTTTAATGGTCTAACTTGCAAAAGTATTATTCTTATCTCTTAAGTAAGAAGGCTTAATATGAGTAATTGTCTTGGTATTTTCCATTAATCACATTACAAGAAGTAAACTTGAAAGTAATGTAATCAAGGTATGAACTAAAATAATGCAGCCCATATCTATAAATTCATTGGGTCTATAATATAAGCTTAGGGTATGGAGGTCTAACCTAGCTAGGGATTAGTCTCATGCAAGAAGTGTTATTAATCTATTCTACACTTAGGAATGGCTAAAATCTTAACTAATGTTAAACAAGCTAAGATATAAATCTGCCTCGATTGACCTTTGGGAATAATGAATAAGGGGCAGTCCTTGAGATGTCAATAATACCTTAACTAGGAGGGTAAAAAGAAAGAATAAGCTTGTTGCGATCAATTAAGCCTGTTGGACCTAATGGGAACCCCTTTAAGGGTATAATACCACCTTCCTTAACTAAATGTTTAATAATGCATTTAGGGGCAGCAAGGTAAAATAAACTCATCGTGACCCTAGTCTCCAAAGCATGGTAACTAAATACTTACATTAATATCCGATAGGCAAGGAAGTACACATGAATGATTATGATGCTTGTAAGAACTTGTGTACCAATGCACGGTGTAGGATGCCTACGAGTAGCCTTTGGATACCTAATATGGAATGTATTAAGCAATCGGATAGGCCTCCCATAGGTAACCAACAACGGGCATTGGGGTTCCTCGGGCTTACGTAAATGAACTTGTTAGGAATTAATTGAGTCATAACATGTTCATCTACTTAAGCTTATAAGATCTAGATAACTATGATGAAAATAGTGAGGTGATGGGAAGACAAGTTTAGATGAGTTGTGCACTCGTCTAATCTAAGTGTACATAGTACAACTAGAAAACTTTGGCCAAAGTATTGTACTTGCTGGGTACATTGTCTAATCACCATGATTCCTCAATCCCGAAGTGTAGGATACATGATGGAGTTACTAAGTGACTCTAGGTAGACACTAGAGGATCAATCACGAGATCTCAATACCATGCAATACGGTAAAACTAATGAAGCTAATTACGAACATTCAATTGAATGTTAAGGGTGATCGTGGAGATCAGGGATATGAGACCCTTACAGTGCACATGTTTACCACTAAGTTATAAGATGGATTAAATTGTTAAGACTTGCTGCATAAACTAGTTTATCTAGTTTCAAAATTATTTATATAGAGGAATGTCTACTCATTTGTTAAGAGAATATGACTTGCTTGCATTAACTAGTTGAAGCTAGTAATCTGATTTGTAATGTAGAGGAATGTCTATATGTTGTTATATACTCATAAAAAAAAATCTATTGAATTGGGTTCGAAATTCAAGGTTGTTACATTTGGTATCAGAGTTGTAGGTTTTCAGCTCTTGGACCTTATTAGTCTGCTTCGCTAATCTAAACTTGTTTTACCTTTATCAAGGAAAGATGGCCCGTAAGAAAAAGGAACTACTAGTTGCAAGGGAAGCCTCAAGCAATGTTGAAGGCCCTCCACCTGTTGAATAGTTGTAAGAAATTCTTGAACTCCTCGGAGACACTCGGGATTGGATGGTTGTTTTAGAACAACACGTTTCTGGTGATCACGAGCCTCCTGAAGAGGAGATGATTGTGGAGGATGAACCCCATGAGGAACATATTGTTGAAGAGGTGTAGTGTGAGAAAAAAAGGCACGGTTGGTAGAAATTTGTCCCGTGATATTAAGAGGATAACTCCACCAAAGTTTGATGGAACAACCTTGGGAGATGGGGTTGAATCATGGTTGAGTGAAATGGAGAAGTATTTTGAAATAAGATACTTCTCTGAGGAGACTAAAATAATTTGGGGAGCTTTTCAGCTTTCCCAAGAAGCATCGTCATGGTGGGATAACAAGAAAGTTGAGCTGGGACTAGACACTACTATATCATGGGAGCAATTTAAAATTTATTTCCGTCAAGCTTGGCATTGAACCACTATACTTTGATAAAAAAATGACCGAGTTCTAAAATTTACTCAAGGGAAGCTTAGTGTAACCGAATATTGGGAGCAATTTACAAGACTGTTGAAGTATGTTCCCAATATCAAAAGGATGAAAATTTTGGGATCAGGAAGTTCATTATGGGACTCAACCCCATCATAGGGGTGAGGTGGATGTGCACGGTCCATCTACTATGGAGGAAATATTTGAGAAGGCTATTAGGTAAGAGAAAAAACTAAAATCTATTTTTGTTAATAGAGAGGAAAACAAAAATAAATTTAACAACACTCCTTCAATTGGTTTTGTAAAAAAACCATGGGTTAAAAGAGAGGGTAACAAGCCTAGGTTTGGCCAAAGAAATGCAGTAAATAAACCTGTTATAAACAAGAATTCTAGGTAGTTTAAGGCTGTAAATAACACACAGAAAACTGAAAATAAAGGGCCCATAGGTGGTTGTTTCAATTGTGGGGGTCCACACTATGTAAACTAGTGCCCACATGAAGAAACAAGAAGCTAGTTTCCAACAAAAAAATGTTGATCAAAAAATTCATGCAATTGTAGGTAATCGTGAGGCTGAAAAGAAAGCTACACTAGTGGAAGTGCCGGGTAAGTTGTTTGGTCATTCGTCAAATTTTTAATTGATACCAAAGCAACTGAATGCTTCATTTCTAAATTTTTAGCAACAAAATTGCATAGGAAAGCTAGTGTTATGGAAAACTCATGGACAATATAGTTTGGAAACAATGCTAGGCACAAGGTAGAACAATGCTTGCCTATGGCAACATTAGAACTACCCAATTTCACAACTAAAGTGAACCTGTATGTAGCTCCATTAGGGTCCTATGATGTGATAAATAGTTAATTGAATGTTTGAACATCAAGTGTGGTGGATTGTGCAAAAAAACATGTAAAATGCCTTGATGATGAGCTGAAACCAACCACCATTCAAGGAATAAAAAGGGAATTTTCAGTAAGGTAGATTTCAGCCATGCAGCTGAAAAGGGTGAAGAGGAAGGGTTGCACACTCTTTGTTATTAAAATTGATGATTTAGAGGAAACTACTAAATCACCCTTGGCTGATTCGCCACTTTTGCAACGCTTTAGTGATGTCTTTCCAGAAGAGTTACCTAGATTACCTCCAAAAAGGGAGTTTGACTTCATAATTGACATCAAAGCAGACTGAACCTTTGTCAAAAGCACCTTATCGCATGACAACAAAGCTAATTGAGTTAAAGGCTCAAATGCATGAGCTCATCACAAAGGGTTTGATAAGACCCAATGTGTCACCATGGGGTGCACCAGTGATCTTCGTGAAGAAGAAGGATGAAACCCTTCGACTGTGCATAGACTATAGGATGTTGAACAAGGCAACAATTAAGAACATGTACCCCTTTCTCTAGATTGACGATCTCTTTGATCAAATGAGAGGTGTCATGATATTTTCTAAAATAGACCTAAGGTCGGGATATCACCAATTGAGAATCAAAGAGGAAGATATTCACAAAATGACGTTCAAAACACACTATGGGCATTACGAGTTCACGGTTTTGTAGTTCAAACTCACTAATTCTTCAACAACATTTATGAATCTCATGAACAACATCTTTCGTCAGTATCTCGACAAGTTTGTACTTGTGTTCTTGGATGATATACTCATCGACTCCAAGAATGAACAAGAACACAATGCACATCTAGAAACTGTGCTATTTTTTTTTTTGAAGCGGAACAAGCTTTATGGAAATTTGGATAAGTGTTCTTTTTATCAGAAAGAGATACAATATTTGGGTCATGTAATCAATGAGAATGGGATCTCCGTGGACCCTACAAAGATAAAATCCATTGTAGAGTGGCCAGCACCGAAGGATGTGCATGAGGTAAGAAGCTTCATGGGTTTGGTGGGATACTACCACAAGTTTGTGAAGGAATTTTCAAGATTGGCTAGTCTAATAATGTCACTTCAGAAGAAGGACAAGAAATTTGTGTGGATAGATAAATGCGAGCAAGCATTTAATCAATTGAAGGAGTGTTTGACTACTACTCTAGTGCTAACCATTCCTGATCCAAACGAAAATTTTACAGTTGTTATTGATGCATCCAGAGAAGGATTAGGAGGGGTTTTACTATAGGATGATCATGTTGTGGCATATGAGGGGAGAAAACTGAAATTTCATGAGTATAATTATGCCCCTCATGATTTGGAATTGGCTGCAATAGTTCATTCATTGCAGGTTTGGAGGCACTATTTGATGGGTAAACCATTTGAGCTAAAAACCAACCACTTGGGGCTGAAGTATATCTTCACGCAACCCAATTTGAATGCACAAAAATAGATATGGTTGGATTTTTTGTCTCAATACAACTTTGATATCAGTTATATCAAAGGTAAGGAAAATTGGGTAGCGGATGCCTTGAGCCATAGGAAGTACATTTGAGCTGTCCTAAACTTGCACACGAAATTCAAGGAAGAAGTAAGCAACTCTAGAAGTTGATCTGAAGGACAAAGGATATGTTGGTTTTAGTTTTGTGACTATAAAATTCTACGTTTTGAAAATAGAATTTATGTTCCAAAAGGGAATGGACTTAGAACTAAAGTGTTGCATGAATTCCACGATGCACCATACTCTGGCCATCCTGGAATAACCAAGATGATAACAAACATAAAATGACAATATTTCTGGAAAGGAATGAAAGGACATTACGTCTTATGTTTCTAGTTGTTTAGAATGTTAAAGGTTTAAGGCGAGCACCCACATCCCTGTTGGTCTGTTGTATCCGCATAGTATTCCGCACCAAAAATGACAAATCATTAGCATGGACTTCATCAAAGGTTGCACATGACCAAAAACTATTATGATATACGTTTGGTTGTAGTTGACAAGTTAACAAAGGTAGCTCACTTCATCCCTAGGAATCTTATTAATGATTCCCTAGTGCTTGCTAGAAGGTTTGTGAATGATATATTTCGATTGACCGTGTTCTAGAAACGATCATTTTCGACCGAGATTCAAGGATGACATCTCGATTCTAGCAAACATTAAATTAAGGTTTTGGAACTAAATTAAATTCTAATTCAGCTTATCATCCGGAAATGGATGGTCAAACTGAGTGTGTAAACGAAATGTTAGAAGACATGCTTTGCATGTAATGCATGGATTAATAGTACAGTGGGAAGCGTACTTTGCCTTTAGTTGAGTTTGCATACAAGAACTCATATCACTCTTCGCTGAAAATGGCACCATTTGAAGATTTCTATGAAGAAAGTGGCGTACTCCTGTGAGTTGGGACAATGTAGAGGATAGGGAAGTGGTTGGGCTAGAAATGCTAACAGAAATGGAAAAACAAGTTAAGAAAATCCGGGAACACTTGAAAGAAGCAACAATATCGTCAAAAGAGTTATGCAAATTTGCATAGGAAGGAGAGATTGTTTGAGAAAGGAGACTTTTTCTACGTGTTAAGCCTAAAAAGAGTTCAATAACATTTGGGAAGGTTGTCAAGCTTTCCCCACACTATGTTGGACCATTTGAAGTTCTTGAAGTTCTTAGTTCGGTTGCATACCGACTAGCATTGCCTCCCTCATTATCAAAGTTGCATGATGTTTTCCATGTTTCATTATTAAAGAAGTATGTAGTAGATTTGTCACATGTACTTAACTAGGACTCACTATAGGTTATGGAACCTAGAATCATCGCGGTGGAGCCCATTAGAATACCTGGAAACACATAAGTTCTACTTACGAGAAATAGAGAAATTAACCAATGCAAGGTCATATGGGACCAATACTTTGAAGACAACGCAATTGAGAGAATCTAGAAGAATTTAAAACTTCTTTTCCACATTTATTCATTTATAAAATTTGTGATGAAACTATTTAATTATTGAAATACTAGTAATTATTTTTGACTGTTGAATAAACCTGGTTTATCAACGATGAAAGTGGTGAAAATATGATATATTACAATTTATAAGACTTTTTAGCTATGTCTGCTACTTTTTAGTAAATGGGATTCTGAAATTTGGGATACTAAATTATGGTATGTTTGGTAAAAGTTTCAGTTGATTACTTTTCTGGTTATGTGAAAGTAGTACTTAATTCATCAGGGACGATGAATCATTTTAGCGGAAGGAATGTAACATCCTGCTATTTTTAATTATTTCTTTTCAACAATTTAATTAATCCAATAAATATAAAGGAATGGAAAAATGCATGTTTATTCGATTAATTAATTTTTTGATTGACAGTACTTAGTTGTTTAAGTACTTAATTAAAAATTAAGTACCCAAGCATAACAACTAAATACCACCAATTGGTATTATTCTACGTAACTTGTGTTATTATGGAACCTTGTTTACGGTTCCAATCATGTCGTTGTGTTTGTAATTTTCAACTACGGAAAGCATTTTAAGTGGATATGGTGGCAAATCCCTAAGGCTAATGATTAAGTAAATGTGGGGGTGTAACGCCACACCCGTATAGTTGCTAAGAAATGGTTGAATGTATACCTTTTGACTTCAAAAATAATAATAACAAATACCATACCATGATGGTAAGCAAACTCAAAAGGGATAATTATTATTGTTGTTTAAGTCAATTTAAAAGGATTATTATTGTTGTTGTTGAAGTCGATTTAAAAAGAGTTAATGATTTTGTTTGTTTCAACTTTTAAAGTGGGTAGTGATAATGAAACTGCAAGTATGAGTGATTAATTATGACAAAGACCACAATGTGGCATCCATGTATAAAGGGAAGGAAAGTATTTTTTGTGTGAATATTCAATGTTTTAATTATTCCTTTATCCACCTTAGTGGACACTCACATAAATTTGGGGGAGACTTAGATTATTGTTGAATATGCAATTTTTATTAAAAAGAGTCCCCACCCATGAAGGCATGAGACTTCTCTCACCATCCAATTGGTAGATGGTGGGTAAGGAGATTAAATGCAAATTAGGTTTTCTTGGATTATGTGGAGAAAATAGAAAGGAAGGGGAGTATTGAGTTTCATTTGGCATTCAACTTGTGAGAGAGCTCCCACCTTGGAGTCACTCTGCTAAATTTTTTTCCTTTATGTGAGGTTGGAGGTATTTTATTGAGACCCTTTTTTAAATTAAAGAGCACATTGTGGAAGTGTGATTGGGTTTGAGAAAGCGGAGCTTAAGCACCTATAACAAATTGACTAGGGTTTTTAGCTAGTTTGGAGGTAAATTAAACAAAAGGAAATCGACTTGTAGACAAGGGTTTTCCTCCTTGCTCCCCTTTGTTCGATTTCTAATTTTATGGGTCTCTCTTCTCTCTCAATTTTTGTTTGTGGTTTCTAATGTGAAGAAAACTTCGGGAATGTAGTTACTTGTCTGATTTTGTTTGTTGCATACTTTTTTGTTGGTAGTGGGTATTTTGTGTGGCTTTATCAAGTCGATTTGGGTATTTTCTTAGTGTAATTTTTAGCAAAAAAATATATAGTGTTGGCTGGAAGTAAAAATTGATTTGGGTAATTTCTTTATGAAAATTTTATAAAAATATATAGTGTTGGTTGGAAGTAAAAATCGATTTGGGTAATTTCTCTGTGAATTTTTATCAAAATATATAGTGCTGGCTGGAAGTAAAAATCGATTTGGGTGATTTCTCTATGAAATTTTTATAAAAAAATACAGTGTTGGCTGGTAGTAAAAGTCAATTTGAGTAATTTCTTTGTGAATTTTTTATCAAAAAATAGTGTTGGCTAGTAGTAAAAGTTGATTTGAGTAATTTCTTTGTGAAATTTTTATAAAAAAAAATAGTGCTGGCTAGTAGTAAAAGTTAATTTGGGTATTTTCTCTGTGAAATTTTTAGCAAAAGAATATAGTCTTGGTTTGGAAGTTAAATGTTTTGGGAATTTTCTCTATGAAATTTAATGTTAAACTACAACTAGGTTTTTTTGTAAAGGGAATATTATGTGACTGGGTTGTGAAATATTTCATCTATAAAGGAATATTTTGTTTAAATTTGTTTTGGCTACCTTGTGATTATTATCTCTACCGATGTTGCTCTTTATTTAGTGATTGAAACATTTTAATTCAATATGCAATGTGGTATCCTCAACTGTGTTGTATTACTAATGTTTGAAAAATTTGAAAGGAGTTGGGTTTGAATGATTTACATCGCTTCTAAATGTTGCATGTAACTTAACTCGTTGTTGGTTGTGAAGTGAAAGAAAATGAAATTCTTGCTATAAGCACCTGTCAAATTGGTAACTCTATCATAGAACAAATAATTATGAAATAGGAAAGCTTCTAAGGTAAAATAAATTATGTTGTTAAGCTCAGTTGGTTATGTAAATTTCCTTTGATTAGATAGATTTCATTTTCCTTTCATATCTCGAGATTTTCCATCTCGGAGGGTTGGATAACTATATCCACACCTTTTATTTTAAGAATTTATTTCATTCGTGTATCTGTATGATTTAATTTGAATCACTGGAGAATTTTAAAAGTGAAAATACGAAGGCAAACTTTGGTGAAATTTTTCCGTAAATCCACACTTAACCATTTTTTGGGTGAAAATATATATGTTTGACTTTAATGTATGAGAAATTAAACTGAAACAATGTTGGATGCAAAAAAATTATTTCCTTGATCCTCATATGTTAATGTTTTGATTGGAATGTTGTCGTGCGCACAAGAATAGATCCGACACATGCTTCGTGGAAGGTGTCCCACAACAATCGGGCATACCATGATCAAGAGGCGGGAGAAACATACGCAGAGTGTATCTTCTGGGCACTACACATATATTTCACATGTCTCTTCACTCACCATCTTTGGGATTGTTGGAGGAATTTTTCCTAACCTGTCACAAAAGAATTGTTATTCATGAGGTGAATGAGTTAGTTTCAGTAGTAGACTAATATTAATTAAGAGTCAAAATTAGAGTAAGTAAAGTAGGATTACTCTTGTCAATTCATTGAACCCACACCCTCAAACTCACAAAGGTGTCAAAGTTAAATAAGGTTGGTTGGATCATTTCACTCGGCTTGTGGAATTTTGCATTGATTGAATGTCAGATATCTCTGGATCTTGGATCTAAGTGTAAATGTATTATCGATATATGTATTTCCTTGGCAAACTATTCTTGTAATTTTCCTTAGTGGATGTAAGTTGTTAATTATTAATAAAGAGAAGAATGGGTTTGTAGCAAATTCATGGCAATGTTGTGAATGTATTGTTTATGTCCATGAGTGATTAACAAATGAAACGATTGATATGTCAAGATAAGGAAACTTTCAATTAAATATTTTGTGCTTCTAATGATAATAGTTATGAACGAAAAATGGAGTTATTTATCAAGAAAGCTTTTGAAAAATTTATAGGGGTGGACCTTGAAATGATTAAACGAATCTCTTCTAAGAATCTAAGGTCATTTTAACCTACATTTTCACATGGATAAATTTGGTTGAGCTAGGATAATAAGATTGATCCATAGGGATCCGAAATGACTCTACTTCATCAGATCAGTTAGCATGAAGAAGGAAAAGAATACACAAAGTTTCTATCTTTATAGTAATATGACCGCCGCTCTTTCCAGAGTGGCGTTAGCATGTAACCGCCGCCAACCAGTGGCCGTATTCCTAAGACCGTTGGTCTCATTGGGAAGGCAAATGTCCCGGCTCATTGCAGTAACACAAAATTATGAAACGAACAACCAAAAAATTGAAAGGTTGTTTATGTCTCTTCTCCTACATGACCTTTCCCATTCTCCAGTGCACCGGAGGACATGCGAAAGGCTATAAATGTATGTTTGTAGAAGAGAATAAGATCATCAAAGCATGAAAGCAAGTGAGTAAGAAGTTCTTAGTGTTGGAATTGTGTTTTGTAGAAGAAAGGAGTGTTGAGACAAAGCAAGAAAGTAATTGGGAGGAAATGTGAGATATTATCTACCGATCTTTCATAATTATTGTAAATTTCAGTACTTATTGTTTTTAATTGGCCAATAAAAGTGGGAAGAAAGAGCAATTACCCTTCTCGACTAGTTTTTCCTCCTCTGGAGGTTTTCCAGGATTAAACTTGTTGGTGTTTATGAGTTTATATTATTTCCTTTCATGCAATTGTGGGTTTTAAGCACAGAAAAATTCATTCACTAGCTATCTCTGTCATTTTCTAATAGAAATTAGAACATCAGCATTTAATTTGTGATTCGTGGATAATTCCAAAGTTGAAGAGCATAAAGAAGAGACTTCAAACGTAAGAGAAAAGGTAAAATCTGACAATACTCCTTTTAAAGTTGAGACAAAAGTTGAGATTAAAAGCTTTGAAGGACAAGTAGATGTAGAGTTGCTTGATAAATGGTTAAAATAATTAGAAGTCTAATTTAGCATCCATAATGTCACTAAGGCACAAAGGATCACCTTTGCATGTCTCAAAATGGAGGGACATGCTCTGGTTTGGTGGGAAACCCATCTAACCACTTGTGAAAAGAAGAAGCATCCTATTGTGAAATCTTGGAAAGAATTTAAAGAATTACTTAGAGCTAATTCTATCCTATTGGCCACAAGATTAACCAAATGATTAAATGGTAGTATTTTAGACAAGGCAGTGGTCAAAGTGTGCAGGACTATACTACGGAGTTTTGGAGGCAAGCCATGTTGTTAAACATGGACTTGGAGGATGAGGATATTCTGACTAAGTACTTGGGAGGACTTCACACTCACCTTCGAAGAAAAGTCATCTCCAAAAATCCCAAATATCTCAACGAGGCGTGTGTGTAGGCATACTACATAGATGATGAAAAGAAGCAAGGAGAAGCAGATCCAAGGGAAAAGCAATCAACAAATCAATAGAAAAAGAGTATGGGAAAACAAGTAACAAGGGTAAGTGGAAAGGGAAAGGTAAACAAGTTGCCACTAATTTAAATACTTGTAAAGATCCCAAGAATTTTTGCAAGAACTATGATATCAATGGTCATATTGACACTACATGTTGGAAGTTGCATCCGGAGTTACATCCAAAGAACCAAACTAAGGACTCAAAGAAATCCATGACAACTGTAAAAATAGAAGGGGAGGTGGAAATCGAAGATGACTCTGATGTAGACGAGAGGCTTGGATGCACGGACACCAACATGGACAGCCAGGAAGAGGAGATGATTAGACTATTCCAGATCAAAATCCAAATCAAGAGAACTAAGGTAAATGCTTTGGTTGATACCGGTTCTCAGTATAACTTGATTTCTGAAGCACTTGTAAAGAAGCTTGGTCTTGAGACTTACAAGCATCCACACCCTTATCTTTTCGGTTGGGTGAAGAAGGGTGTTGAAATTTAGGTAACAAGAAAATGTAAGGTCAAGTTTGGGATAGATTCTAGTATATTGATGTTTTGGAAGTCGATGCGTTATTCCACTTGATGTTTTTGATGTTGTATTCGAGAGTCCTTACTTGTATATTAGGGATGCTATATTTATGAGAAGAGAAAACCGGTATAGACGGGTCAAGGATGGGATCAACTACAACATCCGGGAACACCAACGTAAGTCGCGTGTTACTATGATGAGTGTTAACCAAGCAAAACAACTTATTCAGGAAAATCATAATCAGTTTTGTTTAATTTTGTTAAAGGATAAACAAGATGGGGTAGAAGTTTCAGATATTTATAACCAAGGAAAGCATGATTTGGATAGTATTATTCAGTCTTTTTAGGAAGTATTTCAGGATCCCAGTGGGTTACCACCAAAACAGGGAGTAGAGCATGAGATTTAGCTATTGCGCAGTCCCCTCCGAACATTGGGTTATATAGGCAATCCTTGCTTGAGAGTACTGAAGTAAAGAAGCAATTCCAAGAACTACTAGACCAAGGGGTGATACGTACGAGCACCTCACAATGTGGTTTACCTATTGTGATGGTGCCAAAGAAGGATGGTTCTTGGAGAATGTGCATCGACTACCACATTTCGAACAAGATCACCATAAAGAACAAATATCCACTTCCCCACATAGATGATCTCTTAGACTAGCTTCATCATGCCAAATTCTTCACCAAGTTGGATCTCAAGTCGCTATCACTAAGTTAGGATGAAGGAGGAGGATATATGGAATACTTCCTTTAAGACAAAACAAGGTTTGTATGAATGGTTAATACTTCCTTTTGGGTTATGCAATACCCGCTACATTTATGAGATTGATGAATGATGTATTGCAGAGTTCATAGATTCATGTGTCATTGCATATCTAGATGATATCTTGATTTTTAGTGCCACATGGAAAAACATCTAACTCATTTACACCAAGTCTTATAGTTCTCAAGGAGAAACAAATGCTTTGTAATATGAAGAAATGTGAATTTTCCAAACAGTCACTTGTCTATCTTGGGCACGTGGTTCGAGGAGGAGAGCTACAAGTGGATCCAAAGAAGGTGGAAGCCATCACTAAATGGCATACACCAACAAGATCCACAGAGACTAGGATTTTGTGGGACTAGTATAGTAGACATTAAAAGTTCATTTCGGGCTTCTCTACGATTACAACACCTCTACACATAGTGGCCGCAAAGAGTAAGGGTTTTTACTGGGGTAAAGAACAAGACAAATCCTTTGATTTATTGAGATACAACATTAGTCATGCTCCAAGATGCTTGCTCTTCCTAATTTGCAGCATCCTTTTGAAGTAAAGACAAATGCTAGTGATTACGCTATGGGTGCAGTGTTTCTTCAAGGAGGTAAACTCGTATGCTATCATTCTAAAACTTTCACTTCAGCATAGTTAAAGGATATTCAGTATATGATAAGTAAATGTATGCACTAGTTCGTGCAATTAAAAATGGAAGCATTATTTTTTTGTAAAGAAACTATTGTGCACACCGACCACAAACCTCTCCAAAGATTTGCAAACACGGTCTAAATTGCAGCATACAAGGAACTACAAATTGATGGGGTTCCTTTAGTAGTTCCATCGGTGATCAAATACAAGAAGGGTAGTACAAACTTAGTGGAAAACATGTTGTCTAGGTCATCTACATAGGAGAATTTTTCTTGTTTGGCCACTATCTCTCAGATTGAGCCCTTCATGAAGGAAGCTTACGAAGAAGCATATGCCTAGGACAAAGACTTTGGGGTAACATTTCAGCAGTTGCAGTCCCAAGGGATTGAAAGGACATGGATTGAAGATTGTTATCTCAAGGACAGGCTGCTCTACCGATGGGGGAAGCTTTGCATGCCTAAAGAAGAAAGAGTTCTATTGACGAGGGAAGCACATACCTCGAAAGTAGCAGGACATTTTGGTGTTGGTAAGACCCTAGCCCACTTGTAAAGGTATCTGTATTGGCCTAATATGCAAGAAGAAGTATCAATATTTACACGTGGATGTAAAATTTGTTGTACCAAAGCAGAAGCCTAAGACTAGAAAGGATGGTTTTTATATGCCTTTTCCAGCACTCAACTCATATGTGGGAGGACATTTCTATGGATTTTGTAGGAGGATTACCTATGTCTAAACATGGTCATGACTATCTCTATGTTGTTGTTGATAGATTCAGTAAGATGTGTATTCTTATGGTATGTAAAAAGACAATAAAATCACATGTGGCAACAAATCTTTTCTTTGCTAATGTATGGGTGCATTTTGGTTTGCCAAAGTCTATTTTTTCTAACAGGGATTTTAGGTTCTTGGGGAAGTTTTGGACTACTTTGGGGAAAATGGATACCAAGTTACTGAGAGGAGCACAAATGTCCATCCACGACATAGATGGAAAGATAGAGGTAGTGAACAAGACTTGGTACAGTTGATCAGAGGGTATAACAACAAATACCCAAGGACTTGAGATGAGTCCTTAGCCTACATTCAACATTCCTATAACCGGGAAGTACACACATCCACTATGAAGCATGGTTGGGATATCTACCTACAAATTTGCTTAGACATAGCAGTTGGATAGCAAGATGAGGAGGAGACACGTGACACAGAGGTGACTAGAGAAAACAAATTCATTGAGAGGATTTGGAAAATCCATCTCAAAGTCAAAGAACAACTAGAGAAATCTCAAGCCAAGTATAAAGCTAGGCACGATCAACATAGGAGGGAACATAAGCTTCATGTTGGAGATAGAGTATGGCTTTACTTGAGTAAGGAGAGACTAAAAGGTCAAGCACGGAAGCTCAAGCCACTACGATATGGGCCCTTCACCATATTGGAGTAGGTTGGAGAAAATTCCTTTCGACTTGATTTACCGTCATTTATGAGGATGTACTCTGTAGTAAATTGTGAGAAATTACACCTATATGAGCCATCCATGTTAGATGAAGATGAAGGACTACAATTGCTACCTTCCATTGAGGATTTCATCTTAGACTCACGAGGTGAATTGGAGGAGGATGTAGTGTGCAGTAACAGAAGTTCAGAGAGACTAGGAGAGGTCCACAGGAGTCTTGGCAGATTGGAATGAAAGGAAAGACACCAAGGCAGGCTTGATGGTACTCAAAGGAGAAAGTGAGGGAATTATTTCCTCATCTACTCCCCCACTAAGCTTTAGTGGGACCAAAAGCCTCTTAAGAAGGGGATGTGTGATCCATAGGGATCCAAAATGACTTTACTTCATCAGATCAGTCAGCACTAAGAAGGAAAATAATACATGGAGGTTTTGTCTTTATAGTAACAGGACCACTGCTCTGTGCAGAGCAACGGTTATAGAACTACCTCCCAACTAGGGCGGAAGTCCTAAGACCACTAGTTTGCATTGGGTGGCGGTTCTGGCTCTTTCAAATAGAAAATAAAATTATGAAATGAATCACCACAAATTTAAAAGGTTGTTTGTGTCTCTTCTCCTCCATGACCTTTCCCATTCTCCAGTGCATGGGAGGACATGAGAAAGACTATAAATACATGTTTGTAGAAGAGAATAAGATCATCGAAGCATGAAAGCAAGTGAGAAAGAAGTTCTTAGTATTGGAATTGTGTTTTGTAGAAGAAAGGAATGTTTAGACAGAGCAATCAAATAATTTGGAGGAAGTGTGAGATATTATCTACTTCTCTTTCATACTTATTTTAAATTATATACTTATTGTTTTGAATTGGCCAATAAAAGTGGGAAGAAAGAGCAATTGCCCTTCTCGACTGGTTTTTCCTCCTCTAGAGGTTTCTAGGATAAAAATTGTTGGTGTTTATGAGTTTATATTCTTTCCTTTCCTACAATTGTGGATTCTAAGCACAAGCAAAATTCATTCACTAGCTATCTCTGTCATTTTCTAATAGAACGTAGAACAACAATGTTTAATTTGTGATTTTGTGGATAATTTCAAAGTTGAAGAGTTTACTGAGATCAAATATATGCTATAAGAAATTGTATAAAACTACTACCATAACAAGATAATTGCGGACACAATGGTTGGTTCATACATGAGTTTAAAGGCTAGTTTCTTTAATGGTCTATCTTGTAAAAGTATCATTCTTATCTCATAAGTATGAAGGCTTAATATGAGTAGTTGTTGTGGTATTTTCCATTAATCACATTACAAGAAGTAAACTTGAATGTAATATAATCAAGGTATGAACTAAAATAATGTAGCCCATATCTCGCAAATTCATTGGGTCTATAATATAAGCTTAGGATATGAAGGTCTAACCTAGCTAGGGGATTAAGCTCATGCAAGAAGTGTTATTAAGCTATTCTACACTTAGGAATGGACAAAATATTAAGTAATGTTAAACAAGCTAAGATATAAATCTACCTCGATTGACCTTTGGGAATAATGAATAAGGGCAATCCTTAAGGTATCAATAATACCTTAATTAGGAGGGTAAAAAGAAAGAATAAGCTTGCTGCGATCAATTAAGCCTTGTTTGACCTAATGGGAACCCATTTAAGGGTATAATACCACCTTCCCTAACCAAATGTTTAATAATGCATTTAGGGGTAGCAAGGTAAAATAAACTCATCATGACTCAAGTCTCCAAAACATGGTACCTAAATACTTACATTAATATCTTATAGGCAAGGAAGTACACATGAATGAGTACGATGCTTGGTAGGAACTTATGTACCAATGCACGGTGTAGGCTGCCTACTTGTAGCCCTTTGGTTTCCTAATATGGAACGTATGAAGCAACGGATAGGCCCTCAGAGGTAACCAACAACGGGCATTGGGGTTCTTGGGCTTATGTAAATGAACTTGTTATCAATTAATTGAGTCATAACATGCTCATCTACTTAAGCTTATAAGATCTGGATAATCGTGATGAGAAAATAGTGAGGTGATGGGAAGACAAGTTTAGACGAGTTGTGTACTCGTCTAATCTAAGTGTACATAGTACAACTAGAAAACTTAGGCCAAAGTATTGTACTTGCACGGTACATTGTCTAATCACCACAATTCCTCAACCCCGAAGTGTACGGGATGGAGTTACTAAGTGATCTCTAGGTAGACACTAGAGGATCAATCACGAAATCTCAATACCACAATGCGGTAAAACCAGCGAAGCTAATTCTAAACATTCAATTGAATGTTAAGGGTGATCGTGGACATGTGGATATGAACCCTTAAAGTTGCACATGTTTACCACTAAGTTATAAGATGGATTAAATTGTTAAGACTTGCTACATAATCTAGTTTATCTAGTTTCCAAAATTATTTATGTAGAGGAATGTCTACTCATTTCTAAGAGAATCGAATTTTTGCATTAACTTGCCGAAGCTAGTAATATGATTTGTAAAATAGAGGAATTTCTATATGTTGTTATATATTAAAAAAAATCTACTAAATTGGGTTTGAAATTCAAGGTTGTTACATTTGGTATCAGAGTTGTAGGTTTTCATCTCTTGGACCTTATTGGTCTACTTCACTAATCTAAAATTTTTTACCATTATCGGGTGATAGATGGTACATAAGTGAAAAAGAATTGCTTGCAAGGGAAGCCTCAAGCAATGTTGAAGGCCGTTAACTCGCTAAACAGCTTATAAGAAATTCTTGAACTCCTGAGACACCCGGGACTGCATGGTTGTTTTAGAACAATAGGTTACTTGGTGATCACGAGCCTCCCAAGAGGAGTTGATTGTGGAGTTTGAACCCCATGAGGAACATCTTGTCGAAGAGGTGCAATGTGAGAACAAAAAGGCACGGTTGACAATAGAGTTGTCCGTGATATTAAGAGGATAACTCCACCAAAGTTTGACGGAACAACCTTGGGAGATGGGGCTGAATCATGGTTGAGTGAAATGGAGAAGTATTTTGAAATAAGAGACTTCTATAAAGAGAATAAAACAATTTAGGGAGATTTTCACCTTTCCGAGAAGCATTGTCATGGTGGGATAATAAGAAAGTTGAGATGGGACTAGACACTACTTCTATATCATGGGAGCAATTTAAAATTTACTTTTGTCAATGTTGGCTTCCCCAACTATACTTTGATAAAAAAATGACTGAGTTCCAAAATTTAACTCAAGGGAAGCTCAGTGTAATTGAATATTGGGAGCAGTTTACAAGATTGCTGAAGTATGTTCCCAATATCAAAAGGATGAAAAGTTCAGGATCAGGAAGTTCATTATGGGACTCAACCCCATCATAGGGGTGAGGTGGATGTGCATGGTCCATCTACTATGGAGGCAGTCTTTGAGAAGGATATTAGGAAAGAGAAAAAAATGAAATCTATCTCTGCTAATAGAGAGGAAAATAGAAAGAAATTTAACAACACTCCTTCAAACTGGTTTTGTCAAAAACCATGGGTTAAAAGAGAGGGAAACAAGCCCATATTTGGCCAAAGAAATGCATCAAATAAACCCTGTTGTAAAAGGAATTATGGGAAGTTTAAGGCTGTAAATAACACATAGAAAAATGAAAATAAATGGCTTAGAGGTGGTTGTTTGACTATGGGGGTCAGATCTTATATAAACTGGTTCCCACAAAAGAAACAAGGAGCTGGTTTCAGCAGAAAAGAATAATAGTTAGATAATTCATGTAGTTGTAGATAATCGTGAGGATGAAAAGCAAGCTACACTGGTGGAAGTGTTAGGTAAGTTGTTTGGTCATTCCGTTGAAGTTTTAATTGATACCAAAAAAACTGACTGCTTCATTTCTAAAGTTTTAGTAGAAAAATTACATAGGAAATCTAGTCTTATGGAAAACTCATGGACAATACAGTTTGGAAACAATGTTAGGTACAAGGTAGAATAATGCTTGCCTATGACAACATTAGAATTACCCAATTTCACAACTAAAGTGAACATTTATGTAGCTCCATTAGGGTCCTATGACGTGATAATAGGAGTCAATTGGTTGTCCAAACATAAGGTTGTGGTGGATTGCATGAAAAACATGTAATATGCCTAGATGATGAGTGAAACCATCCACCATTCAAGAAATAAAAAGGGAATTTTTAGCAAGGTAGATTTCATCCATGCAGTTGAAAAGGGCGAAGAGGAAGGGTTGCACACTCTTTAGTTAAAATTGATGATTTAGAGGAAACTACTAAATCACCCTGGCTGATTGCGACTTTTACAATGCTATAGTGATGTCTTTCCAGAAGAGTTACTTGGATTACCTCCAAAAAGGGAGTTTGACTTGATAATCAACATCAAACCAGGAACTGAACCTTTATCAAAAGCACCTTATCACATTAAAACAACATAGCTAATTGAATTGAAGGCTCAAATGCTTGAGCTCATCATAAAGGGTTTGATAAGACCCAGTGTGTCACCATGGGGTGCACCAGTGATCTTCGTGAAGAAGAAGGAAAAAACCCTTCAACTATGTTTAGACTATGGGATGTTGAACAAGGAAACAGCTTAAGAAGAGGTACCCTGACATACGAGATTGACGATATTTTCGATCAAATGAGAGGTGCCGCGATATTTTCTAAAATAGACCTAAGGTCAAGATATCATCAATTGAGAATCAAAGAGGAATATATTCAGAAAACGAAGATGGACATTATGAGTTCACGGTTTTCATTTGGACTCACTATCACTTCGGCATCATTTATGAATCTTATGAACAAGTAATTGGTAAATTGGGTCCGCTTTACTTCTTTTAAAATTTAAAAAGTAAAGTTTTTCAGAAAAGCCACATAGAAGAAAGAACTGACGTGGCAATTATATGGTCAACATTTAATGATGTGGAAAATATAAAAACTTTGAGTAATTCCACCTAGGATCCATGCATTCACTTGTGAAGAAGAGAGAAGTTGTCGACCTTCCAAACCCCAAGCGACTTCCAGTGATTGATTGAAGAATAATTTACACAAATTGACTCCAACCCATTTGTGGGAAAGGTTAGTAGATTGTTTTTCTCCTTTCTTTTCTTATTTTTCTTTCCTTTGTGTTGTGTTTTAGGTTTAGTTTTTGTTTCTTCCTTCGTGTTGGTGTTCTTCTATTTTCTAGGGTTAATGGTTTAAATTTGAGGCATTTTAATTAATTGGGATTAGGGTTTAGATATAATGTTGAATTTATTGTTACCACCGAGGAAATGCCATTGAATTTTTGCTATTTTTATCCCTAGCTTTGTCCTAGGTATGTCTCCTCTTCTCTCTATTAGTTTCTTTCTTCGTTGTTCGGTGTTTTGGGTTATTTTTGCTTCTCTTGCGTTCGAAAAAGTAAAGTAATGTGTGAAACCACGTAACTTCCTTTTCTTCTTTGTTTTACGTTGATCCAAATATTCTTTGCTTCCCATCCACAGCGTCGATTTTCCTTTTCTTCTCTTAGTGTTCGATCACTTTGCGGTGAAAGAAAATCCATTTACTCACTATGCATTGAACCGAAAGACTTTTACTTGCTTTACATTGTGAGTAAAGTAGAAGGAAAAGAATGCAAATTACATTCCCTATATTTTGCATCATTTTTGTTTGCTTTTACTTGCACTAATTCATACTTCTAGTTCTCGGTCAGTTTGGATGTACTTTACTTTTTTTTTATAAAAGAAGTAAATTAATATGAAATCACTACAAAACATCCCTTCCCATTCATTATGTTGATTCAATTGTCTCTTACTTTCCTTGGTAAAAAGAGTAAAGTATTATGAAAAGACCAACCATATTCCTAGTTCGTGTTGATTTGGAGGTGCTTTACTTATTTTTGTAATAATAGTAAAGAAATATGAGATCACCACACAACATTACCCTTTGTTCATTACGTCGATTTGATTGCCTATTACTGGTCTTGTTTACATAAGTAAAGTAATATTGGATCACCGCAAAGTATACTATCTACTCATTTCATTGACTTGTGTTGACATTACTTCCTCCATTCATTGCACAAATTGATTAATTGTTACTTCTTTATAGTGTGGTGAATGAGATTGTTATTACCTCTCTTACTATACTTGTGCTAAACCAAGTACTTATTGCTTGCTCATTCCCGTGTTGATTTGTGTCGTTATTACTTCCTTTCGCATTGTGTTACAATGAATAACTTTTGCTACTTCAATGATTTGAAGTTAACCGATGGGTTGTTACTTCTTATTCATGTAGTAAATCAAATGATTATTTCTTCTCATTCATTGCGTTGATTTGAGTTGCTTATGCTTACCAACTTCTAGTCTTAAACAATTATACCCTGAAAGCCACAATGAACCGTAGAATGAACTATTACTTCCAGACAACCTAGAACTTGACTTCTAGATGATTTTAATATCTCGCACAAAGAAATCAAGTCTAAATCTTTACACATGCAACTAGAATAAGTGTGTATTGTTTTAATGATCATTATTTAAAGAGGAAAAATGGTTGCTAGTTTTCATTTTTGGAGCACTTTTGGTCACAAAGAAAAGAGTAGATGTTCAAAACAAGAGAAGAGCCAATTGAAGTAAGTGATAGATCTGGGGAAGAAGAAGGAACTCGCTGCATGATTACAGAAGACCCAAATTTGGATATTGAAGAGACTTCTAGAGAAAGGAAAGGCAAGGGAAAATCCAAAGCTAAGGAAGACAAGATGAAATATGAGTATAAGGGATACCCTATGGAGTCATGTATCTCATCTAAGCTATCTAAAATTGGAGATACTGACATGGGTCATGTATCGTAATTGAATTAGTAGAGAGGTCCAAGGCCAAGGATCAAACACCTTTGATGAGAGCATTAATCAAGTGGTTTAATTTAGGAAGTTTTTTTCCATGTACTTTCCAATTGTTAGAGTTTGTGTTGGAGTGTGCAAAACATTATGATCCATAAACTAGAACAGCTTAAGAATGATGTAGGTGACCTGGTGGCAAGGATAGATACTCATTTCTTCAATTTCTTCTTGAAGATCCCTACTATGCCAAATACATTAAGTATTAGCATGGAAAAAGTAGTGGGTATTGGAAGAGTAAAACAAAATATGCCATGAAGATTATGAATTTGAAGTACTTAAAGGAATCAAAACAAGCTTTTAGGTTTTCTAAATATATCTTGAGTTCGATTTGATTCGGGAGGTCGATGACATCACTCAATTGCTTTGCAGAATTAATGGTGAAAGGAATGCTAAATAATTTTATACATGGATGTATTATTTCTTAAGGGTGATGAAACTAGAAATTCATATAATTTAATCAATTGGGTCGAAATCATCGGTAGAAAATATTGATTTTCAATTAAATAATGTCATTCAAACTCTAAATTTTTTATCCCTACCAAGATACTTCAAATAATATAAACAAGTTAATGACTTCTTCTTCTATGAGGTCATTTGTAGGCTTAATCCTGATTTGAGAGCCAGGAGAGTGACATATGAACATGGAATGTAGTTCAAGCATATGGATGCATTTTTATCCAATTATCTCATTTCACATACTTAAGAGTTTGTGGTTTCTCAAATGCTCCACTCAAGTTGCCAAGATACCCCAGTGATAGATGGATTTTGAGTTATGAAAATAGTTGGAGGTGCTCCATGACTTACAATGCAGACTCTTCTGGATCAGTGGTTCATTTTCTTGTTGTGATTGGGTATACCATTGTAAAAATATTCATAAAGTAAGAAATGTTGAGAAAGAAATATATCTTTGTTATACTCAGATCTCTTTTAAGGTGAGGTGAATTTTGACTATATAAATATTGCCAAGAGATCCTCATTAAGTTATTCACACTTGCTAGCATTGGAAGATTTCTGGGTTGATTGCAGGGATGAATTTGAAGTAAGGAGAAGATATTACGGTTGACTGACCGCACAACAATTTTTTAAATTTGGATAGACAACATTCCAAAAGAACTCACTGATGATGGACATGTAATTTTTGGTCCTTACTATGATGAAGGAGGTGATAGCACTCCTCTACTTCCAGTTACTCACATTTCTAAATCAATCATGGAAAATACATCAAAAGTATTGCTCTATAATTCTAAATGGTTGATTAGTCAAGGTTATTGCCTTGAGGAATCAATAATGAAGGATATTACTCAGACAAGCACTAAGAAGAAGGAAGGTGTCAGTGAAAGCAAGAAGAGAAAGGAAGCTCCAAGGGAGAGTAGTGGGATGGCTACAAAGTTAAAGCCAATCAGGAAAGCATAGACAAAGAATCCATTAATTTCAAGAGCTATTCCAGAGGATACTTCCAATTTATTGACATCATCATTTGTCACTACCCTATTGGTGCTCGAATTAGTATCACCCCATTTTCATTGAAATTATTCGGGTTTTGGGATCTGCATGTCGTGTTTTCTATCTCCTCGTATTGATGCATGAAAACTATGTCCTCCATTTTGGTTACCATGATTAGTCCCTTCCTTGGTCGAGGATCACTTAAAAGTCCAGAATTTGTTTTTCGTTCCTCTGTCCATATGAAAGAGTTTGTAACTTGGGCGTAAAACTCAGGTTTTTCCTTTTCTTCCGTTTTCCATAGTCACATTTTGTTGTCCCTATCATTTTTGTCCCAAATATTTGTGAAAATGTGATTGGATGCGGCTCGGTGGATTGTATTTGGGCCTTATAACATTTCCAAATTCTCTGTCCTTGAAGAAAGATTCATTTTCGGGCTCAAATGATGATTTTCCTACTTTTTACGGTTTGACGTGTGGTTTTTCTTGTCAAAATTACATCTCAACATCTGTGGAAACGTGGCAGGCTAGTGCTTGTTTGGGGCCTCCACTTTTGGGGACCATCTCAAAATGCACCATTAAGACACGTGGAGGGACCGCGCATGTTTGGGGAATGGCCCCTAAGTTTCATTTTGAAGAAGCACCAAGAGGACACTTGGAGGCTTCCGCTCACTCTACCCTTTGCTTGGAATTTTCAATGACTAAGGAAAATTGTCGCAGACCCTAGACACATGGCACCTTTCATTGATCCTTCAACTTTCTTAACAATTATTCCAGACTGAGACATGTGGTGAACCCGCGCTTGTTTGGGTTCTCTATTTTTGGGGACTATCTCAAAATGTGCCATTGAGACACATGGAGGCTTCCGCTGGCTCCTTTTTACTGAGACTTTTTCAAAGGAAAAAGGCATTTTCTTGGGCCTAGGGCACGTGGAAGGCCCGCGCTTGTTTGGAAACCTACCTCATGTACCTTTCATTTGTGTTCTTTGCGCTTAAAGGAACACGTGGACGACTATGATATAAAGTAGAAAAGGGGCAGAATCAATGGTTGTTGTGTATTGCATTTTTTTTCGCCATTTTTGCTCCAAGACTCCTGGAGATGTGAATACGCACTGTTTTTCATCATTTTTGATGAAATTCCTTATCGTCTCTATCTATAAAGTGCCATTGAATGGATTCAAAACTTAATTTGTGAGTCCAAGAATTGTTAAGATTGATATTTTGAAGTTGGAATTGCTCGGGCACTTGCAAAAATGGGAATTACCAGAGAAGCTGGATGCGGGACAGAGTTGTAGAGGGAAGAGTGGGAAAAGATAAAATGATGAAGGTTATAGGCGCAAAAGGTGAAAAAGGTGTTGCCTCGAGAACGAAAAATATTACCTGTCAGATCCAGACAGAGCCTCCAAAAAATGATTAAAAGGGGATTTATCGCATGACATAATCAAAATGATTAAAAGGAGTGTCAAAATGGTTGTGGCATGGAATCCTAGTCATTAGTCGAGGGTCTGAGAAATGTGATCAACTCATGATTTGTCCACCTGATAGATGCGGGTGTGAATTTGTTAAACATCACTTTCTGTAACAAATTAGTAGCAAGCAAAGGTCCCTCGAATATTTTTCTTTTGGGGGCAAAATTTGGGATGAGTGAAATGTATAAATGCAATGAGAATACTCTTACAAATGGTCGGGGGTTGAATTCTTGAGAGAAAAATTGAGAAAAGTCGTCTTCCTGAGAGACCAATCCGAGATAACCTGTTAATTTCTTCGTGTTAGATTTTCTATCATGTCAAGTTGGTTGCGAGTGTACAACCATTGACAAGCTCTGAGACTATTCTGTGTAACTTTCCCCGCTGATGAATCTAAGCAATTTTGAAATCAATTTGTGTTCATCTTGGAGAAATTAGTGTCTGCTTTGTTTCAGAATGTCTGCAAGTAGTTTTACTCATTCCTATTGCAATCTTTCATTGAAATATTTGTGAAATCACACAAGATCTCATCCCTATGACAGTTTAGTGGCATTTGCAATTTCATTTCAAGAAGAGCCTTCATCCTGTGATGAGATAAACAAATTTAAATTCATTGCACTGTCATTTGTTGATAAAGATTGTTTGTAAGTCTTTGGGTGTACCTTAGGCATGATTGATCAAAGATTTTGGTGTTTAATTGAGTCTTTTAACTCAAGCCTTCGTGTTAGATTCTCAAAGGTTGTGTGAAAACGTGTTAATCTGGGCCTCCATTGAAGCACACCTTCTGGTTGAAGGAACATCTTAACTATCCTAAAGCTTTCTGTTGTTGAGTTGTCCATTGTTGTGAATTTTCTCAAAGGTCTGGTATAATCAACTTTATCCTACTCAATCTCCCACCAAAATCATTCAAAAAACCATGAATCCATCCTGAACTACCCTTGTTTTCCCTGTATATCAACAAAGGAACAACATCTATTTACTAAAATATGCAGAACAATCAGGATTCCATAATGTCTTTAGTAACCTTAGCCTTGTGTTGAAAATATCTCCATATTCTGGAAGTGACAACTCGTGAGAGTCAGATTTGGTGTGTTGATCATATTTTCCCAAGGTTTTCTTTATAAAATTTGTGCAAAAGAAAGGTATATGTGTCTCCTTCAATAACAGAGGTTACAAAATAGGTTCTCTTACCTTGGTTGAAAGGCACAACCTAAAATAGTTAGGATAAGGTCAAATCCTTTTAAGGTGCTACCCACTTCTTAAGGCCTCGAGTGCTAAAAAGTTAGATAAATTGCTTCCCCACTACAAAATGACATACATAATCATTTATCTGCTTTTGAGTGTCCTATCAAATCCATGATGCTGCTTTCGGTTTGTGAAGAAGAGTAAATCTGGGTACCAACAACTCCTACTATCCAAGACCTTCCTTCTAAAGAAGAAATTGTGATGCCATCCCTTAAGCCAGCTTCATTCATATTTCCTTCAACTGCTACAAAAGTTGCATCCCCTAGACCTCCTCCATGTTCTCCACCATTTACTCCTCCCCCTCCTCCGTCTCTAGAGGAATCATCAGTTGTACCACAACAGGGGACACATGATGTTGCTTCTCTTAAAGAAGTATCTCAAGCATTAGATAAAAGTGAAGCACAGATAAAAGATGCAGAGGTTAAATAAGGGGAGATTACAAAGGAAGTCGGGGTGATGTGTGTGATCAAACAATTGGAAATTATTCGGTCCCAATGCAAAAGGATATTGAAGATATTGATGTAGGAATGAAGAAGAGATAAAAGAGGAATTGATAAAGAAAAATATGGTTGAATTGGGAGGGGTTTTACAACAAGAATATACTACTGAAGAGCCCGAGAAGTAGTTGGAAATAGTGACACTTCCTCCTACAAAGGAAAGTGGTAAAGAAATGATTGTTCATCCCAATTCCCAAGCTCTTTCAGGAAATATTTCACAAATTGGTTGGCCAAGCAGTCTCTTCCCACTTCTAAGGAAGTAGTCAATTTGGAGGAAATGGATCTTCAGTTGTTAAGGAGTATTGAAAAGAAAAGGAAAAGATCAAAAGTTGCTAAGGTGACTTCAAAATTAATCATTGATTCTTCAAGAAGGAATTTTGCAAAGATATTTACTCCGGGCACCAGAAGAGCAAAGGAGAATTGGCCAGAAGAAGATTTGGTGATCACAAAGGTACCCTTGGGAGAGGTCACAACTGAAGGTTTAAAGCATGACACACAAACATTAATCAATAGCCTTTTCAGAATCTAGATGAAGAAAAAATGAAGAATGCTAAGCTAAAAGAGCAAACATCTAAGCTTTGTAACATTATCATGAAGGTTGGAACCTCAACACATCTAATGCTCATGGGGAACATGTGAATCCGTAGGTGATTACCATTATGGAAGAGATAGGTGATATGTCAAAGGTTGTAGAGGAAGATGCTTAATATACTCATCGATGGAAAAGGGGTATTCCCATTATTTCAATAATCATGATGCTAAATTTTATCAACAATTGAGAGCTTGGTGTCTCGAAACAATAATGGGAATACCTCCAAGGTGTGGGACACTTGGATCATTGAGCTAGACCTCCATATAAATATGAATCTTATCCTAACCACTCTATACTCTCACTAATATGCTCTAATCTAGCGACTTGTAAAAGAAAAGGGATGATAAAACACAAAATAAAAATATAGTGATGCACCAAGAAGAAAGGGGATCACCCTCCCTATATGAGTTATAAAGAAAGAGGAAAAACATAGGTATAAAGGGTGGAAATGTGCTACAATAGACCGAATCTAAATCTAACTCCCACTCTTTATAAGACTCATTGACTAAAAACCTTGCAAATGCTACACATAATAAGCCTTAAAGATAATAGGGGGTAAGGGATTTTTTTAATTGGTAAAATTTGGTTGGAGGGTCCCTCACGCTTATATTGATAAACAACAAGGTTAAAAAATATAATTGTAGTAAAGATTAGCCACCTTCATAGGGTCAAGCTAAAAATTGGAAAAAAATACGAAACACTATGTCATGGTACCATGTAAACAAAAAATACCTTTCCTAAGGCTTCTAGATAAAATAACATCTGTATGCATCAAAATTTATAACTATAGTAAGAAATGTTTAGCCTTTTCTGAGCCAAAATTTTTACACAAGAAATGGGTGTATGATCCGTCCGTAGCTTGAGTAACCACATGTGATATTTCAAACCCCATAAGCTTGCTTCAACCAAGAAAAGAAAAAAGAAGCTGTCATGTTATAGCTAAATTCATAATAGGGTAAATTTTAGTGGCAAATATTCATCAATTCACGAATATTCGGTTTTCAAAATTTACATTTGGAAATTTTTTAGGTAGGAATTGAGACCGAATCGTCTATTTTTTCTAGGTAGTACAAGTTAATTTTATGGGTCAGTTCTCCTACCATTTACACCAATAGTCGACTATTTTAATTCAAATCACATTTAGTGTGAAATTGAAATTTTCCATATTCGCCTTCATATATATACTAATTACATATTTACAATTCCGTATGTAAATTTTGACTATCAAATATTTCTCAAAATTCCTTTTTCTTTAAAGATCGAGATCAAATGGATATTACAACCCTGCATTAAGGTATTTTTAATTGTTATGGTATTGTATTGCATTTGTTTAAAAAAGGTGCAAATCAAAAAGGCACTGCCGATAACACTATATATACTACTGGATGGTAGCATTGTTTATACCATCTTGAATGATAGTATTAACAAGGTTACCGTCTGGTAACATACATAATGCTACCAGTTGGTACCATTATGTATGCTACCGACCACAATTATTCACTTGGGTAGCATGTAAAATGTTATCGGACGGTAGCATTGTGTATTCTATTGAATGGTAGTATTGTGTATACTACCAACCTAAGTGGTAGCATGCACAATGCTACCGACCTATAACATACACTATGCTACCAAATTGTAGCATTGTGCATGCTACCGTCTGGTAGCACTATGTACTCTACCGAAAAAAAGTGGTGCAAAGTGCTAAGATTCAAACACTTATGTTTCACTTGTCGTTTATAAATTAAGTAGTCTTATTAAAAATGACCTATTTGAAAATTACACTTGGATAGGTACAATGGACTCTGTGAATAATGAAAACAAGGTAGATCAATTCAAAATAAAAAGTAGCATATTAAATTATTTCAACCAAAAAAGAAATGAGGACCAACTTGCATCCACTGCAAACATTAACATAGGTAATAGATTATCATTAACTTTTTCTTTTTTTTTTGTTAGTTTAGTTTAAATTTTTAATATATTTGTCATAGTTAAACCTTTTTATGTTTGAATACAAAAACCCCTATTATTAATTGTATTCCACATGAAATAATTAACCAAAACATATCCCCTAAAGAAACAATTAACATTTCAGTAGATGAAGATATAATTGATGATGACATGCCAGAGTTAGAAGACAATCCTCACTACCAAATGCCTCCAATAGATGAATGTTATAATGAAAATATTCAAGTAGAAGATGATATTCACAGTACTCTTCAAAAAAATAAATTTATGCGAAGGAATAAAACTACCTGGACAATTGGAAGGTCTTTTAAGGTAGACTAGGCAAAAATATCCATTCATTGAACATGTAGAGCCAAAAATGGTAATGATACTCTAAAATAATGTAGATGTACAATTTGTGGTTGGAAATTAGGAAAATAACATAAAATGCAACTAAAATTAGACACAATTGAGAAACATTGTGGCAAAGTATATGTGATAATTAAGGAAAATGATGGAAAAATAACAAAGACACATAGATGGAAAATTGTGAAAGAGTGCATGCATGTAAGAGGAGTATGAAAATGAGTAGAAACATTGTTGAAATATTATGGAGAAAGGAGGAACAATTAATTTAAAATTTGGAAAAGCTCTAAATGACAATATTAAGGAAAAACACATAATTTTCAATTGTATTCTTCATTCTTAAAATGGGCGACCTATTTCAGTGTTTTTAGAATTTAAGAAATTGTTTAAGTTTAATGGGTTTCCTAACCTTCCACAATCACATTGGTCAAATAGCAATGCTTGGGAAATGGAAAAATGTCTTGCAATGATTGAAAAGGAGGATTTGAAAGAGAAAGTCAAGAATGCAAGTTTTATCTCCCTTTCCATTGATGAGGGAAAGGAAGAAGATGGTTGATGCATGAGTATATGTAGGCACGTCAATAGGTCAATGGTCATAAAACCACTCATTTAATAACATAGGTAAAACTACTTATCATGTCCTGGAAAATACATAAAGGGGTTCCAATTATACATGTAAACTCTAACCGAGTGTAATGTAAATCGTGAAAAATATACAATACATTTCTAACAAATTAAATATTTACTTGATAAATTAAAATTAGTTTTATGTTCTCCTTACGATTCTTGATCTCCTTGTCTCTAAATAAATTATAAATATAAACTTCTTAAATTCAAATTATAAATATATCTCGGCTTTTAGGGTTCGGTTACGAAACTAGGGTTCGCATGCCGAGAACAACGAGTTCATCTGCAGTGAGAGATCTATTGCCATTAACGCATTTATTCAGCCTCTTTTCTAGAGCCTAGCCGCTTGGTGGGCTTTAAATATGACTTCACACGACTCTAGTCTAGTTATTTCAACTGCGACGGAGAGTGGCGATTTTGTAAACAATGGCTCCGAAACACCCTCGCAAGTTCGTGCCGAAAGTATTCCATGAGGTAATGACACTTCCCCTGATATTGTTTTACCGCTTTCAGAATTTGATTCCACCTGTAAATGGCTAGAACAATTATGTTTAATAGGGTATTTTGTTGGAAGGACTCCCTCTGAAAGTATGCTTAAATCATGGGTCCAAACTGCTTGGACGGCGCATGGTATTAAACTAGATTCCATCCAGAACCTAACATGTGGTTTTTTTGCCTTCGATTTGTTGATCCTAGTCATGCTTCCCTTATCTTGCATAAGCAGCAAACCTGGTATGTAAGAAGCTCCTACTTTGGTTTTGTCACCCTAGACCAGAGACTTTGTTGTCTCTGACTAGACGACTCTTAAGGTCCCCGTTTGGGTTGAGTTCAGGGCTTCCTATGCCTTGCTTGGCATTTTTAGAGTGTATTGCTGCCACTCTCGGCCATGTTATATACAGAGCCTACTAGGTTCTTTGCAGCTCGTCGCAAAGAGGGTTTACATAGAACTGGATCTTTTGAAGGACCTAAAAGAGTCTATTGCCATTCAGGTTGGTGATGTGTCTTTTGCTCAGAAGGTGGTATACATCAATCTTCTGAATACTTGCTTTCATTTGTCAATCTTTTGAGCATAAAATTTGGGACTGTCCCTTGTTGGCCACTCGCCACGCCGCTTCAAAGCCTATGGGCGATCCTCGCCCTCAACCTGAAGAGGAGGGTTGACACACTGTGGGTGGCCGTAAAACCAACAAGAACAAGGCCACTCATGTCGGGCCTTTGCAACATGGTTCAACTATTCAAGCTAGAAAGGTTCCTCCAAATGCTTCCAGCTCAGCTGCAAAGCAACCTTCGGATACCAAGTTGCCTCTAGCTCATACGAAGGTATTGGCTAGCAGTATGGTTGGTTCTTCAAGCAAATTGGCACCTTTGGCCTCAAACTCTCAGCCTGCTCTTTTGCAGCATGAGGGTGGTCTTCAACCATTACTCGTTTTAACAAAGTGGTTTCTCCATGAAAGCAAAGGTAGTTCGGCATTCTTGCAGCCCTCCTCGTGAGCGTGAGGAAGGGAGTATAGCCCTAACAGCCAATGGCGGGCTACTCAATTGTCGATTTTTTTCAGTTAACCAGCAACGGTTTTTGTAGAACAATTTTGGGGCCCTTGATGGTTTGAGTGAGCTAGACTCAGAAATGCATCTGGACAATGTTTCCTCATGAATTTCTACTCATGGAATGTTTGGGGTCTCACAGACTCCACTCGCAAATACATAGTGTGAGATTTTAGGAAAAGCTTCCCGGATATGGATATTTTGTGTTTACAGGAAATCAAAGTTTAGGTTTTTACTTGATTCTGTCGCAAGACTATTTGGCCTGATAGTTTAGCTATCTCTAGCAACCATGTTGCTGGCAGAGGTGGAATGATCACATTTATTTCTCCGAAATGGTGGCGCATTACGTCAATCATGGATGTGACCCTGACAACCGTATTCTCTGGGTGCTATTCAATATTGAAAATCTCTCCTTTGGGATTATCAATGTTTATGCGCCTAATGACATCGTAGAAAGGATGCTTTGGCGGTGGGTGGCTGATGACCTTCCAAATGCGCACTGGCTAATCAATGGGGATTTTAATATGGTGGAGCAGCCCAATGATAAATTGGGCCTTTTACCCATGAGGTGGCCAGCTGGCGAAAGGGAGGCTTGGTTTTACATGCATAATAAATTTGGGTTTTATGACCCTAATTATTTGTGCCACACCAACACGTTGCCATGGTACACTTGGTCTAATCTTAGAAATGGCCAAGATCGGGTTTTAAAAGGCTGGATCATGCCATGATCTCCTTACAACCTTTCTTTAAATTTTCTAGTTGTTATTCTCTTCCGGTGGAAGCATTTGCCGGCCGTTGTCCTTTCCGACCACATTCCGATCCGGTTCGTATTGAATGGAATTTTCAACTACCAAAGATTAAAAAGACGTAGTTTTATTTAAATACTGCTTTATTGCATCATGACCCCACTTTGCGCACATCCACCAAATTTGGAACCTTGCACCTCACCCTCTTGGTAAGGTTGGATGGATAAGTTGGTGGAAGGACACTATAATTCGGCTCACTAAATTCCTCCGGATGTACGGTGTCCAACTCGCTAAATTCCGGTGGTGGGCTTATTCCACCACCTCCGCCGAGCTGAGCCGCTCGATGGTGGCACTCGAACAGCTCCTTTCAATGTGGCTCTACAACTCCAAGTTGCTAAATTGCGGAAAAAAATCTGCATTGTTGATGATTACATAGCTCGGGGTGCCCAGATCAAAGCTTGGTTGCACTGGCTTAAAATTGGAGACCGTAACACCAAAGAGTTTTACCAGTGGCTCAAAGCCAAGCACATGAACCAGAAAATTTCTACTATTGTTGATGTTGGTGTTTGGATTACAGACACTCCTCAGATGGTCCAAGCCTTTGTTAGGCACTATGTTCAGGTTTTCAAAGCGTAGGAGGAGTCTCCTGAGCGAAAAGCCGCGCTCACTGAATGCCTCTCGGTAGTTCCTTGCAAACTTTCACCGGCACACAGAGTTGTCTGTGACAGATTGCTTACTCTAGAGGACTTATATGAAGTTGTTTCCCTCATGGCCAATGATAAAGCTCCTGGAATGGATGGTTTTCCTTGTGAGTTTTACAAAGCCCTTTGGGACATGGTTGGTCGGGATTTGTCTGCAAGTCTACCTCGAGGCTCTCCACTCAAGGTCCCTCGGTGCCCTTATTAATCGGGGTCACATAAAGTTCATCCCTAAAGTAGGAGACCCAGAGCTCATCTACAATTGGCGGCCGATTACCTTGCTCAATGTCTCATACAAGATCATAGCTAAGGCTTTAGCTCTTTGGCTTTGGCCCATCTTGCCCATTATCGTCAGTCCTGAGTAGACTGGTTTCATACAGAGTAGGTACATTTTGGATAATATTTTGGTTATCTGGGAAGGTATGGAGTGGGCAAGAACCTCTAAACAACCAGCCATGTTTGTCAAAATTGACTTTGAAAAAGCTTATGACAGGATTGAATGGCATTTCATTTGGCGATGCTTGAAGCGTTGGGCTTTGGTTCGGTTTTCATCGCCTCTGTCAAAATGCTTTTTGCAGATGCCACTGCCTCTCTATCTGTAAATGGTCATACTTCCGAGTAGTTTGGGCTTTTCCGCTCTATTAGGCAAGGTTGTCCTTTAGCACTGCTCTTTATGTGCTTACCGCTGAAGGTTTTGGGTTTCTCCTTGCCCATGCTCGGGATCAAGGGCTTGTGAGAGGAATTCAACTCCCTTCCCCGACTCCCCTTCACTTGTCAATGGGCATTTTGCAGATGACTCCTTCCTCATGCTCCTGGAGGAAGAAGCAAATATCAACAATGTCATGCAATGTTTGGACACGTATTGTTTAGCTTCAGGTTCCAGTATCCAATGGAGAAAGACCCAGTGCTTCAGGCAATCTTTTCTCCCCAAGCCTGGTTGGCTTAATCGTTATGACTGGAAATACATCCAACATGGAGAAATTTTTAAATTTTGGGTATCCCCTTTGCTTTTGATGTTGCTCCCAGTCAACTTTGGCAGTATGTTATTGACAGGGTCTCCCGCAAGTTGGAGTACTAGATTACTAAACCCCCTTTCAGTTGGTAGGAAAATTTCAGATTTGCTCCAAGATATTGGCTGCCACGCATGTTTATTATTCTTCGTGTTGGTGTGGCAAAGCCTCTTACAAGAAATTGGAAAAACTTCTCAGAGATTTCCTTTGGGCTAGCTCGGAGCTTGGAAAAGGCTTTCACAGAGTTGCTGGGAATATTGTTGCCTCCCTAGGGATTCTGGCGGTCTTGGTCTGACCGACATTGGCCGCCAGGGACTACGTTGGCAGCCAAGTGGATCATTCGGGCTGCACTGGCAACGAAGCTTGGAAAGTGTTGATTCGCAACTGTATTTGTCAAGGCTCCCCTCAAGGGCACAAAACTTGGCAAGGGATGGATTTTCTAGATTTACTCATTCTCAAAGCCCCGGTTAAGATTGTGGGCACCTTTGTTGTCAAAAGCATATGGAAAGCTTGGGAATTGCTCAAACCCTTTTTAATCTGGGAAGGGGATGGTTTCCGAAATGGGCTTTCCATTAATGACCACAACATCTTGGTGGTCTCCTCTCATCAATTTTCATGATGTGCCGCTTGCCCAAGTGCCTTGGGTTCATGCTCTTAAGTTATATCGTCGAGGCTTGTGCACTCTTAAAGACATCTTTTGCAGGTAGTCAGACTGCTTCTCACTTGGCCTCAAGCTAAAGCCAAGTTTCGGCTTGCTTCGATTGACAGAGAGTCTTATCAGGAAGTTCTTGATTCCATTCTTGTTGAGATGCTTCACAAAGTTGGTGTTGTCTCTCTTAGGCCTTGGTGGAAGGATTGGAAATGGTTTCCAGATACCCCTTTCTTAAATTACTCCCCAGGCAAAGGTTATGCTCTGCTCACCCCCAGGCTGCCAATGGTGGCCTTGCTTAACTCCAGATGGTCCATCAATTCTGGATGGTCCTCCTGGGAAGCTAGATTTCATACAATTTGGAAAGCCATCCTTCAGCCCAAGCTAGCCTATTTTTTTGGTGCCTGCTTTTTCAAGGCCTCCCTCTTGGGTGTAGATTAGCTCATTATGGGATTGCTCCTCGGCTTTGCCCTTTTTGTGGGCATATTGAGACGCTCATACATCTGTTCTGGTATTGCCCAAAAGCTCAAGCTATTTGGGCCTGGATCCACGATTTCTTTGGCTTTGTTTAGACCAGCTCCATTTCTTTGGCAACATGCTTTGCTAGGGGATTCTATTTCCATTCCCCATGCTTTTGCACAAGTGTGGCATACTTTCAGAGTGGAGATCCTTTTTTTATATGGAAAGAATGCAATTATGTTATTTTTGCTAATTCCATAGTTTCTTGCATTCTTTCGCATTATGATAAGGCCATGCTTATCTCGAATGTGTTCTTACAGATCTAGGACCAAGCCCACAAGGTGGAGCTGGAAGTGCGGCACCTTCAGACCCTTCTGGATCATTGGGCCAACGCTCCTTGCACTATGGCACGGGAACCCCTACCTCCCCTTCTGGGAGTGTTTGTTCGAGAGGACGTCGTGGCCGAGGCCGGTCGGTTGACCGTGCTCATCGTCATCGCTCTCCCAGTGGAAACCCGAGCATCGCGGAGCCCTATCAACCGTGGTGGTTGGGGGTCCCCGCATCGTTCCGCGCAACACAGTGGTTGGGGCTCCCGCCACCACTCCCGCCCTCTACGTGCAATGGGATGGGTGGGATTCTGGCAAAGTCCCTCGGTTGGCTCTTGCCATTTCTCCTAATCAACAAGGACGAAAAGATGAAGAAGTTGCTTTAGGTTGGCCGCCCCTTCCAGATGGCAATGATCTTCTGGTAGTAACCTGGAGGATAAAGGGCCTCCACCGCCCCTTGCTACCTCTATGTTTGTTGTGACAGCGGCTAGTTTGTTTTCCTTTTGTTTTTTGGCATTGTTGCTATGTTTTTGGTTGCCCCTTGGGCTTGATACTTTAGTCTCCTAGCCATCGACTAGTTTGATCGTGGGGTGTGTCCTTTACCACCCATATTTTTTGTGGATAGACTGTAATATTTTATTAAGTAATATAGACTATTTCATCTTCTTCCTCGAATCTAAAGCGCGGAAGTAGAATGAATATTTCCGTCACTTGCCATGTCCCTGCCAGAACTTTCCGAAATACCTTCTGGATAAGGCCGCCATGTAAGCAGACACGTCAGGTTTCCACGCAATCTCTTTTCCAGGGGTGTCTGAAAGAAGCAAGTCGTATGCGACGTCCGCCTGCCAACCTTATAAATATCCTCCCCAAACCCCAACAAATTAGAAATAGAGTTGCGTGTATACACGACCAGTTTACTTCGTCACTGCAATTTCCTTTTTTATCTGCGAGTGCGATCATGACGATTGGATCGCCCATTGCAATCAGCGACGGAAATCTGGTTATACGAGGGAAGGTGGTGCTGACGGAGGTTCCCCACAATGTCATTCTGTCAAATGACGGGACGTCCAATTCCGCATTCTTGGGAGCCAGATCCTCTCAGACCAGAAGCCGCCATGTGTTCAAGCTTGGACAACTCCAGTACTTTCAAATCCTCTCCCTTTTTTTCATTTAAATTTATCAAGTTCTGGCAAAATTTTTTCGGGCATATATTGTTTCCAAACCTATGGAATTCTTCTGAAGCAAAACAAAGTTCCTTTTAAGAACCACTTTTCTGTTTGCCTGAATATTTTCCATGTCGTTTGTTATGTGCTCCAGAATATATTTCGTAACCATTTTAACAAAACTTGCCTTACGAACCTTTATCATAAAATACAGTCCATGTTTTAGGAATCTCCCAAATGAATGGTTCACTAGCCGTAATCTTTCTAAGGGTTTTACAAATGGAATTGCAAACTAAGCTGGTCCAGTATTTTTTTTAGAGTTTTGTTAGTAAGCATATATGGTTCTGAATAATATTGGTATTGTGTAAGTCCCAGTGCTTCCTCCATGTAAGCCTACATCAATGAATACCTAGTGAACCCTTCAAGCTCGTGTGATATTGGTTCTCATGAGCCGGATCTAGATCAGAAATCTACTGGATATTGTAGAAACTTAAATGTGTTCCCGTCATTGAAATTATTCTATAGAAATTGGAATTCGTGGAGGGTTGAGAAGATTGTGCCGTTTATTGGAAACCAAAAATCTTGGGTCTCATCTCTTCTTCAAGTGGTTTTCAAATTCCTTGACTGTCTTTGCTTAGGAGATCCTGGGTAGCATATACATTTTTTTCAATACCTTGCAACCAATTTCGTTGGTGTGTTTTTCAACTGCCATATAAATGTGGGGAATGATCAGGTTGTGAGGAACTGGAATCTGATTCCTTCTTTTTCTTTGTCTGTTATGCATCCTTGACATGATGGTTCTTCACCTTCATCTCTTTAAAGTCAGTAGTATGGCCAAGTTCTATCGAAGTTTTTCACCAAATTCCTTGTTTTCAGCCAATTCTTGTTGTAGCTTGTGCCTAACTTGGTTGGATCTTTCCTTTTCTCGGTGTAATCCTTCAAAAACAAGGTTCTTGAGCCGGGAATAATTCTTCTGCATATCTATGATACGCTTCATGATTAGGCTAACATTGTTCTGCAACCATCGGATTGTAATCTCTTAACTGTTGATTTTCTTCAAAGGGTGACTCATGCTTGTTTTGGTGTGCTGAAAATAGATCCATGTCTCAGACTTGTTCATCTTGGTGCTTCTTCCTGCTTGCCTTCCCCATGACTGTTGCAGGATGTTTGCAAAACCTATTATATCCCTGCTCTGATACCACTGATCCAGATTTGGAAAGGAAATCCTGTGGAAAACAAACTAAATTGTTGGAACTTAGGTGTGATATAGGCAGAATCAATTAATTACAATAACTGTAGCATAGAGATAGTTATAGAATTATAATTAAATGGAGACAAAAATATATACAAAGAGAATAAATGTTGATCTGAAGAATTAACACTTCATTGATATGAGAGGTTATGTACAGGCCACGGCTATCTCTGAGAAAAATGTAAGCTATTTTTCTCTGATTCTTACAAGGTGGCAATCTCTAAGAAGAGATGTGAAGCTACGATACCACAACAATTCCTGTGTCTCTCTGTCAGATGACAATTCCTTATACATTCAGATGACAATTCCTTTATAGCTATTTTAGTAGGAAATTAACAGTCTAACAATAAAAATGGAGTGATTCACCTTGAAAATTTGAAATGTGAAAAGGTATGTGACAAACATTCCCCAAAAAGCAGAGGTTTTTCGTGACTTGAAATTCATTAAAATACAGGATTACAGTTTTCCTAGTTTTTGCAATTCGCTAGATTTTTGTAATTTGAATTTTCCTATTTCAAGCCTCTTAGTGTGGTTTGCGGGGTCATTTTTTTGGATCTTTGTACCCTTTCAGCATGTTGTAAATGTTCTAGCCTTTCGACGCTTATTGATCTGGGTCATTTCCAGCAACAGTTGCAAAGTTATGCTCCCGATAATGTGACCTTCCAGTTTTCATATACGTAGTCAGAAAGTTGGTCTGAACTGCCACCTGGATCATCTCATGAATCACTGTACATAAGATGGGTCATGAAGATTGACTCGGTACTAACTTGAGACTGACTGCAGCAAATGATATTGCATAATAATGCACTGGTAAAGCACCAAATGCATAAAAAACAATATTCTATTTCAGCTAATTGAATTGTGTAAATTTTTAATGGTTTGCAGGGGCTATAGACTGATGTGCTTATTCCGCTACAAGATATGGTGGATGTTGCCTCATGTGGGAAGCCGTGGCAAGGACATACCTGTGGAGTCACAGATGTTGCTGTTAGAGGTCAAACAGAAGTGTGCCGTGGATCAGAGCGATGGGGACGATGCCTCCAACCATGTATTTTATATCCTGTTTTTGCCTGTCTTGGAGGGCCCTTTCAGAAGCAGTCTGCAGGGTAACCAGTCAAATGAGCTAGAGTTATGTGTAGAAAGTGGTGAGTGCTTAGTTTGAAGTAGTGAGCTCAATCATCCACAGTTTTAAAACTGCTGTCTTAATGGAAAATGATTCCTATTATTTATAACTGGGTTGTTACTTTTAGGATATGTATGGCAAATAACACATGGCCCATACACATGTATTTCTTATTTATAGTTTTTCCATCCATATATCGGTAAAATAGGGGCAGTAGTCTACACAAGGGTCTTAAAATAAGGAGCAATATTTGAAATTCTATGGAGGCATGTGTTTTGGATATATATTACCCTGCAATTTTGTGATTATTTTGTCTCTGTCCAGGCGACCCTACTGTGCAGACCACACAGGTATTGCAGGCTGTGTTCGTGAATGCAGGAGAGAATCCATTTGAGCTTATAACTGAATCTGTCAAGTAAGCCCATGAGATCAAATCTTATGTTTTGTGATATTTGAATCAGGAATCTGCTTGAGAATTGTTCTCTCAGAACGAGACCCACCCTCTCCCACTTATCAATCTCAATTTAATGACAGGGCTCTGGAAAAGCAAAAAGGCACATTTGTTCACCGTGAAAGGAAGAAGGTATGCTCAATTTACTGAACTTATGGAGTGTCATTTAATGGAAGAGAAAGATTGAAGGGTATTGAAAAAAATTGTGACCATGGAAACCATATTTCTACCGTAAATCTATGGAAAGGATTTAGAATGACAACTGTGGAAGCTTTCATAATCTGAATACTCCATAGACACATCTTTGATAAATTTGGGTCTAGTTTGGTAATTTTTCCACTTACATTGAATTCATATTGGTTCCATTCAACAGATGCCAGGAATCATAGATTGGTTTGGGTGGTGTACTTGGGATGCATTCTACACCAAAGTCGATCCAAAGGGAATTGGTCAAGGTTTGAAAAGGTAATCCTTAATCATTGACTATTATGGCTATAACCGATACCACAGTCCTGCTTTTGCTTTTCATAGCTATGAAGTTTTTACCATTTTTTGCCTTTTGGTTTTAGTCTGGATTTAAATAAAGTTCATCAGTTCACCATTGGCTGTTATGAACAGCTTGGCAGAAGGAGGTACTCCAGCAAAGTTTCTCATAATTGATGATGGCTGGCAAGAAACAATCGATGAATTCAAAACAAGAGGAGAACCATTTATTGAAGGCATGCAGTAAGTTTCCTACACTGCTTACCAAGGGAAATATTTAAGGTCTAACTTAAAGCAGAGTTGTCTGGCATATGAATACATCCTATCAAGCAGACAATATCGAAAGAATGTTCATTTTAAATCTAATTAATATATAATACATGGTAGAAATATTACCATCAACACTTGTAAAAATAGACAATAATTTTTGAAGAATTGGTCACTGTTGTGATTGCTTATCTGAATCAGTGAAATGATAGTCAATAAAAAAAGCAATCAAATTTCAGCACTCTCTTCTCTAGCCTTGTGCTTTAAAAGAGCAGATAATTATAAATACTATCCCGGAGTCAAATTTTGTAAATTGTGTATTCGCAGGATTAGTCTATCCTTGCTTTATTTGGCAGAGCTTCTATTTTAAATCCCAACGTTTGAAGCAGTGCTTTTGAATGACTAATTGTTTGCTGTTTTTGGCTTCCCAGGTTTGCAGTTAGGCTAGCTGACATCAAGGAAAATAAAAAGTTCCGTAAACACGATCAAGAGGGTTCTGATGAGTTGGTTGATGGTTTGCATGATATTGTTAAGCATTTCAGAGAGACCTATGACCTTAAGTAAGTTATGCTTGTTTTGAATCCCTTTATATTAAAAGAATCTGGTGTAAAAATGACTTTCAAGTATTACCAAAATTGCAATTTTTTTTTGGATCAATATTGAGCTGCTTATATATAAAGTTTGCAGGTATGTATATGTATGGCATGCCCTAGCAGGTTACTGGGGTGGCCTTCTGCCAAATGCTCCAAATCTGAAGAAATATGAAGCAACCTTAAATTATCCAGTACAGTCTCCAGGAAATGTAAGCAACCTGCGTGATATAGCCATGGACAGTATCGAAAAATATGGAGCCGGTATAATAAACCCTGATAAGATTGGGGAGTTTTATAATGATTTACACAGCTATCTTGCTTCAGCAGGAATAGACGGTGTCAAGGTAGATGTGCAAAATTTAATTGAAACTCTTGGTGCTGGATTTGGAGGCCGAGTATGTTTAACTCAAAAATACCAACATGCTCTGGAAGATTCTGTAGCCAGGAATTTCCCTGAGAATGCTTGCATATCTTGTATGAGCCACAACACTGATTCAATTTACAGGTATCTATTCTTATTTAGTCATTGTATAGACAACAATAGTACTCTTCTCTTTATATTGTTGAACATTGTGGATGGGAAGTTTCTATGGAATGAATTTCTATTGACCAAAGGTCCTCGGGTTCATGTGCCCTTTGTGAGTTATTTCTTTTCCACATCTGTTTGGGATGAAAAATTCTTTACTATTATAGAAACAAACTCTTTTAAACAAAGGAAACAGCCTAAATTGTGCAGAGGATTTGCTTCCTACTTATTTCTTTTCCATGTCTATTTGGGATGAACAATTCAAAAATTCATTACTATTACAGAAACAAACTCTTTTAAACAAAGGGAAACAGCCTAAATTTTGCAGAGGATTTGCTTCTTACTTGATTTAATAACCTGGAAAATTATAACATAAAGGAGGTAGCTTTTTTCTCCTTACCTTCCTAAGTTCTACATTTTTAGAATCTGAAATCTCTGCTTCAGATACATGGTGGAGGATAAGATTTGTTGTTTATCTGTCCTTTAGTTTGTTGAACCATTGTATTTCTACAAGCGTCTAAACTCAAAATCAGATTTAAAATTTGTCCTTAATTTTTACAGCTGCTGGAGGAGAGACTCAATCCCTGCTATCTTTGCAAGAGCATAATGAAACTATTTTTTTGGGGGCCAGTTCTACTTTTTGTTGGGGGCAGTGAATGAGGCTTGTTTAGTCTCTAATTATTTGTTGCTCGTGTGCTGCTGCTGCCTTCAATGCCAAGCCCTACCTAATAGCTGCAAACACTTTACAGTCTCCCTTCTTCCAAACAAACATATATTTTTGATAATGAAGGGATTAACACGATTAACTATTTTCCTGCCCAGAAGTACACTTAATACTATAGAGAAGCTGTAAAACTTTCTGTAATATTCGTCATAATCTCTTCAGTAGCAGCTTCCAGATTTACACTACTACAAAAGAAAGCTGTTCTATTATAAATTTTAGATAATGCTGGGATAATTGTTGACTAATTAAGCACAATTTCAAATGTGTTTTTTTAGTTCAATTGGAGATTAACTTTTAAGAAAGTTTAATTCATCTCAAAAGTTTAATTCATCTCAAATTCTCCGGCACAGTTGTCATTCCCTTTCATCACTCATATGATATTTGTGTTGCTTGTGACTCTACTAGGAATGAAGTTTAAAGGGCATATCGTCATGTCTATGAAAGCTTCCATGAAGTATAACCAAATTTGAAATCCTTAATTTTGAAAACTCCAAATACTATATACATAAATGAAATATATAAGTTGTGTTTCTAAATGAGTAAAACTCAGTTGCCATCTTCCATTTGAATGGTGGGACAAAATAATCTGTGACAGAAAAACAACACATTTTGAGGCTGTTAGTCATGAATGTAATCCTTAGAAACAATTTTTCTGCAGTGTTCATCATTTTATGATTTTTCTTGTCACAACATTTTTTACTTCTAATAATCCAACCTCATTAAAGATATAAATTGTTAAAGGAATTAAGATTGTTTAACACATGTAATTAGAAATCTCTGACTCTGACGAGGTGCCTGAGCAGTTCCAAGCAGACTGCTATTGTAAGAGCATCAGAGGATTTCATGCCACATAATCCAACATCACAAACTCTCCACATTTCCTCTGTGGCCTTCAACAGCCTACTCTTGGGAGAGGTTATGTTGCCTGATTGGGATATGTTTCATGTAAGTATGGATTTTAGATGGCATTGCCCCTGTAATTTAATAGCATTCAATCTAAACTAATTCCTGACCTGATTAGTCTGTCATCTGTATTGTAGAGTAAACATGTTTCAGCAGAATATCATGCTGCAGCACGGGCTGTGGGAGGCTGTGGAGTCTATGTCAGGTATGAAGTTATTACTTTCTGCCCACTTGTCACTTTAGATTATGAGCTGGTAGGGTTCACTGTTCAGGGCTTAAACTACAACCTACACTTATTATGATGCTTGAATTCAGACTTGTCAGTGCCCTGTTGATACATGCGTGTACTTGCAAAGACTTACACACTAGGTTATTTTAGATGGGTTTTCAGAGAATGGATGAAAGTTCATGTAACCAGCAAATCTTTTGAATTTTACAGCGACAGACCTGGTGACCATGACTTCAAGATCCTGAAAAAGCTAGTTCTCCCTGATGGATCAGTACTCCGAGCAAGATTTCCTGGAAGACCCACCCGTGATTGTCTCTTTGTTGATACTACAGGGGACAAGAAAAGGTGAATTTGATATCACATACGAGCCATGGGCATTGTCTCTAGTTTATGTATTATACTGCTTATATTTCAATAATTGTCTCTCATTTGTTTGAAATGTTGTTATGGGTTGGTTTTACAGCTTGCTCAAGATATGGAACATGAATAAATGCACAGGAGTTGTAGGAGTGTTCAATTGCCAAGGAGCAGGATGGTCGGATGAGGACAAATGCATTAAGGCCTATGATGATTCTCCTGAATATGTTACAGGGTGTGTTCGTCCAATAGATGTGGAATTTTTAGGAGATGTTGCAGATGCAGGATGGAATGGGGATTGTGCAATATATGCCCATAATACAGGTCTGTCATTACAAAATATTGTCTTTCTTTTACTCCATTTTATGGTCAATATTAGTTCTCGATTGAAAGATACTTTTCGACATGTCAAAGGATACCAACTTCTGACTTATTGCCAAAAAAGAGAACTGTTTTTTAAAATGGAAACATATACAAATTAAATAGCTTAAATCGATTTGTGATTAATATGTAGAAGCACAGTCGGTCAAAACCCAAAACCAAAAACAAACACCAACCATTCATTTTCAACGATTTTAGAGAAATCAATGCATTAAAAGGGTTGTTAACTCGTTCTTTCTTTGTTGTTTCCTTTACAGGGAGCCTCACCAGACTTTCAAGAACAGGATCTTTGACATTATCACTTAAAGTTCTAGAATATGAGGTTTACACAGTTAGCCCCGTAACGGTTAGTTGTCTCTAGTTTTCCTCCTGATTTTATTTCATTTATGCAGTGCTCAACTTTAAATTTAATATTACATGATGTAATGAGAAACTAATTTTGTTGTTTTAATTGCAGGATTATAACCATATTGTTTGCTTTGCTCCTTTGGGACTCATTGATATGTACAATGCTGGAGGTGCTGTTGAGAGTTCAGATTATTTTGATGAGGACAACAAATGTTTAATTAAGATAACGGTGCGAGGATGTGGGAGATTTGGAGCATATACAAGCAAGAAACCAACACGGTGCCTTCTGAATATGAAACAAATAGAGCATTCTTATGAAAGCGCGAAGTGTTTACTAATTCTCATTATTCCAACGTACGTTGGTTCAAACAAAGTGGCCAATCAAGAAATTAGAGTTGAGTTTTGAATTGTACCGATTAATTAGTGATTAATATCCTCAACAAATCCGGAGTATGTGTTGAGGGTTTCGTGTGTGTTGTTCTAAGTGAAATTTATCAGTAGCATTTGTATTGTGTTAGAGTTGCGCTCATTGCAATTCGAGAGCATTGGATATTCACTGTTCCTTCCAAATTATTTTAAAAAAAAAAATTGACCAAGAGTAAGGAATTTTAATATGCTGCAAAAGGTACCGCATTAGGGAGGCAGGCATGACTGACCTCAAAAGGGCTTTGCTTTTTAATTTTTCGTTGCAGAACAATTTTAAGAATATTTGTAGTGAAAATGGTTTTAAAGTGTTAAAAACCATTTATTAAGAAATAATATTTGAAATTGTCATATTTTTCGCTGATAGGTCTTTTAATGTTAAAATTCTTGGTAACCATTTTTTCATTGTCTTAATCGTTATTTAAATTTTTCAATTATTATTTTTTAGGGATGAATTCAAGATAATGTTTTTGTTGCATGTCAATTGAATCATATCTTTAACTCCCAATTCAAAACAATATTAAAACAAAAGTAATAGACGGTGACATTGTGGGTTAGCCAATGGGGGCAAAAAGAACATCAAGGAATTAGAAATGATTTTGTCTTCCATATTCTCTTTGGGGAGAGGGGTTAGTAGTGGTACACCCTAAATTAAGGGTTCACAAAATCAATTGTTTATCATATGGGATTGTGATTTTTTTCACTAATATGTAGTTCAGATTTGTGCTAACTTATATTTGTTTTTTGGAATGTTCAATTGGAGGGAACACCGTATTTTTTAATTGATTTAAAATAATAAATTTGAGTTACACTACAATCATGGTGGAAACCAATACTTGAATATAGGTGAAAATGCTTGAACATTGAATTTTTATAGTTGTACATGGGTGAGAGGTCTTATATGTCATGATGTGATTGGCTATTCTACATAATTATTATGTCAAACATAAATAACTACTATAGGGTACTATGACAACTATTGGGTATTGTGTGATCAATAGTCATGTCAACTATTGGACCATGTTCACCTATTGGCCCCTCTCCTCTAGTTGGAAGGGTAGTCACAATGTTAATTTATAGTTGCATGCCATCTAATGGGAAAATACATTCAATTTAATTTGTATTTATATATTACATTGCAATGGGACACCCAAATCCAAATTTGTTATAGTTTTGATTAATATTTCAAGCCGCAATTGTATCCATTACAATTTAGTTTTTAAAATTGATTTTTCTTTGGTATTTGAAAGTTTGGTTGTTCTCAAAACTTTTTAGGCCGATAGTCTTTCAAGTCTTAAAATTTTGGTTGTATTATTTTCATCTTGTTAATTGTCATTTTTTAATTTTAATTTTCATTTCATTGTATACGAATAAAAATAAATTCACAATTTTATTTCTATTTTAATTGTATTTTATTTACTTATATAATTTCATTTTTGTTGGTGATTGGATTTTATTGGTAGTTATAGTTATAAAGAGAAGATGAATGGATTTTGGGAACATGATCGATTTTGTTTCATCATATCTTAAAAATGTTAGAATATCTTTCATTATTTTTATTATGAGTTCTATCTATTTTGTTGTGCAATATATATTCTTGATGAGGTCATCCAATACCACCTCACATATCATTGCAAATATATTTCTTGTTCTTTTTTATTACAACTATTTAATTTTCACCTATCTCCACATTCATTATTCTCTATATAATTCTGCGGAATAAAATAAGAGACATAATGACCTTAAATCCTTAAGGCTTATGTCATATTCTACTATGTATATATCCTCCAATAAATCATGATTAATTTTTTTATCTATTCATATCAATCTTATTCTAAATTCTAGAGTGTTTATCATAATGTATGGCCTTGTCCAAAATTGTGATCCTAAGGATAAGGATAGGGGCTAAGGCAGGACCAAAACATTTCTCACAACCAATGACCAAATCATCCACTTATTAAAAGATATAGACTTTCTTCCCAAGAGTACAATGTCAATGAGGTGGTTAGGGAAATTATAGGAAATATGGGGAAAATTGGAGTAACATCTTATTATCACCCCTCAACGTTGGAATAATTCCATAGCCTATGATATGATCAACAAATATATAATGATAAGGCTAGGCTAATATTAGTTACCGGTTAGGAAAATCACATCCGAAGCATTAGATGTTGAGTAGCTTAGTTTTCGATTTAGATGGCCACTCTTCTTCTTCATGCAATTAGGAACCCTTTTCTTATGTTGTTTCAAAAACTGGGAGCAATGCATGAATGAATTTTGTTACTCCTATGGGATATGCAATAGCAAAACAATTACATGGTGTGCCCTAAGCTTGATAGGATGAATTGGTGGATCAACATATTGCGTCGTTTCTCACCTACCCAAAGTAGAAGAGTAAAACTCTATATCAATATAAATGTTTCTCCAAAAATAAGTGAATTCATAAAGAAGGTATTTAGGCTATTATTAGTGCATCACCTACCTCTATAGTGAGGGACCATCCATATTCTTCCACCCACTAAAGATAGATACAACATAACAACTTGGAAATACAAACATTATAGTTTTTATTGACTACACAAAGAGGATTTTTGATTGTGACCCCGTGGAGGAGGGATGCCTAATTTATTGTAGACGTGTTGCTTAGAGTGGTGAGCACACTAAAGAAAATATAGTTGATAAATTATAAGAATTCATGGTAAATGCCAAAAAAAATAGAGCCTATATGGGACAAGAGTCTATAAGATGACCTTATCGATCACACATAAAAGATGTCAATGAGAGGTTTCTATCTACATACCTCTATTTTCAAGTAATGTGTCTCATTAAATTTTAGTGTTGGGGTAAGTAGCGTTCTACTTTATCATCACTTGGGAATGCATGAAAGGATTGTGTTAGATCCTTTCATGCATGCTAGTAGGTTTAGGTTGATCCTTACATACATGTAATGGTACCTCGTCGCGAAAAAGATCCTAAAATTAAAGTATATTTCAAGCAACACCTCTTGAATGTCTTGAAACATTAGTTTGGAAAAAATTTGGGCTTAGGTATTTTATAGGCAAATATTGATTTTCTTTTTATAGAGTGTTGAAAAAGAAATTCATTACACATGTCACTATATAGTTTTTAGGATGAAAATTCTCTATAACACGTCGCTTTAATTTATCTTCATATCATTGACCCTAAAAAAGTGTCCAACATCGTGAACCTTAGAATGAATTTTCCTTCACTTTCATCATTATTAGATGTCAACTTCATAATGTATTAAGTTCCAAATTCTTTACTAGTTTAACAAATAATTGTCTTTTTCGACATAAAATTAGGTAATTATTTAAATTTTCCAATGCTCTTTTTCCATAAAGTTAAACATACATGTATCATCTAAATTTAATTACAAATTATCTACCTTCATGTTTAATCTATTTTTTCTATTGTCAAATCCTAATATATAAATATCAAAAAAAGTTATGATCTTGGAAAAAAAAATTATTATTGTAAAATTATATATCTTTAACAATTTCTATATGATTTTGTTTTTAATAATTTCAAGATTTATATTTCTAAGAAGTGGTTATCCAAAATTCTATATGCATAATCAAATAGTCTAGATGCACTATGATACGATTAGGGTGCATCTACACCATTTTATAGTTACATTCCTACATGGCAGAGTGAAAAATGTTAAATTCAATTAACTTATCCACATCATTATTTCTAGATCCCTTACATGTCAAGTCTAATAAAAGAAGATGTGATTTAAATAGTATATTTGATTGTAGAAATACATTTTATACTAAGGTTTTGGATACTTTTAAGTGAATGCAAATAAATGAAAACAAATTGATAATTAATATTAATGTAATTAAGAATATATATCCAATAAAGAGCAACTAATTGAAATCAAGAAACAAGTACTATTAAAGTATTTTAGTATGGTTGTGATGTAGAGTACTTCATGCTTCTTATGAGTTTTTTACATTTTATTCTAACAATGTTACAAATAAATGTATATTTTCATTTGTGTATTGTAAGTTGAAACTACTTATACTTTCTCAATTTTATAGAATGCATGTACTAATTTTTCTCAAGTTTAATACTAGATAAAAAGAATATGCATGCTTCATTTTTTTCATGCTTTGAAAAGTAGATTTCATACCTATTGTTGGTGAAATAATTTGTCATATGGCAAATTATTTGATTTCCACCAACACTCACGGGGCTACACCCCTCCTTCTTGTGTATGGGGAGGCTCCCATTATTGAATGTAAACTAATATAATCTTATCTATTGTTGTGGGGTGGCAAAATAGGTGGGGATCACACATGAACACTTCACTGAACCTACGAAAAAGTGCTTGTATGGGGTACAAGGGAGGAAATTGCAGTGGTGAGGGGTGAAGGAGAGAAATTAGACAAAGGAAGGTTATTGTTGTGAGTAGGCACAAGCAAAATTCACACCTAATAACCGGAGTAGTTCAACATTCAATTAGAGGAAAACAACAAAGAATCCATTTAGTAAGACTAACAAATCAAATTACACAATTCCTTACATTCATTCATCAAGAAAACCAAGTTCCTTCTTGATCACCATACTTGCAAAGTTACAAAAGAGAGAATAGAGGAAACATGAGCAAAGGAAAAGGAAGAATGTAGCTTTCATTTCTTGTGTAGTGATGAATACAAAACATCAATCAATCTACAACAATTCATAATTGCTACCAAGAACTAAAATTTAGGATCCTTTGGAATGGAGAAGCCATCCCAATTTATAGCCTTGTGAATTGACCTTTCATCTCCCCACATGACTCTTCATGTTCCTATTCCACTTGTGACCTTTCAATTTCCCCTAGAAGAGAAAAATTTAGTATCTCTCTTATAATTTTGAGAGAATAATTTTACAAATTACAAATATTGTCACTTAAGTGAATATGAAAAATACAATAATTGTGTAAAACGAATAATTAGAATAAAGGGAGAGAGAAGAAGGAAAGGGGATTGCTTGAACTTGTTGAAGAAGATCCTTCTGATGGAGAACTTGCTGATTATAATCATAATCTCCTCCTTTTGCATGATGCACAGATACCTCGAGCTGTTGAATGAGTGTTTAGAAACATTGTTCAAAGATTCCTTGATGTGAGCTCAAGATGACCACATGAGACATTGCTCATGATAATCCTCTTGATGATTGATTGATCAAATCCCCTAGCTCACTGATCTCACTCCAACTAACTCATTTGAAACCACCTAGATTACCGGCTCACCCATCTCATCGGCTCACCCCAATTGAGATCAAGAAGATGTTTCCAAGACCCCCGATGGAGGTTTAATTTCTCTGTTTGAACTATGGGATTATCTTACAACGATGCTTTCATTCCTTGATGTTTATTTCATGTCTGGAGGAAAATGAATGTCATGAATTCACATTATTCAACCACTTACTATTTTTAGTCATGCCTCACCATGGGCACATGCTATTTTTAGCAAGTACATCGCAGGTGTTGGATTGCAATAAAAAGGTCTTGAAATTTTGGGTTTCATTCCAAGATTCCCTGTTCTAATTTTTGGATGATTTATTCATCTGAACAAGCGAGAAAATGTATTTTTATCAAAGAGGGCAGAATACCGAGAAAAAATTAGTCCTCAATATCTTGAAAAATCAACAACTTCATTGCATAAAAACTAGTTTAAATGAAACTAGATTTTTGAAGACCCTTCCCTTTGAATTTTGGATGATTTCGCCTATTGGATATTTGAGAATTTGAAGATTTCTTCAAGGAGGGAATAATTTGATGAAAAAATAGTTCTCCATATCCTTAAAAATAGGGACTTCATGGCACAAAAACTAGTTCACGCGAAACTAGATTTTTCAAGGATTGTTTCCTCCAATTTTCGCGTGATTCGACTATTGGATCTCTGGGAAGTGAAGAGGTGACTCGCTGCCATTTTTTTGATACATCATGGAAGCCATTAATGTAGGCTTGAAGCTTTGATAGTGAGAAAAATCATCCATGTGCCCTCACCCTTAGATTGACAAGTGGCGTTGTTGCATTGGTCAACGGGAAGGGTTGAAATGAGGTGAAAAGGAGCTTAAAATGCATCACGGAGCTTCACCAAGGTCATATGATGGATCAGAGGGAATAATTGGGGATGGGTGAATTTTTGTGTCCCAATTGTCCCAAAGGGATGGGACAGAAAAATGTGCCATGCACCAGGAGGTGAAAATTTCTAATTGTGAAAGCATACCTTGAGAGAGACCTTAAAGATGACATTTCCTGGAGCTCTATGAGGTCATTTTTGATGAACCCATATATTATTTTGACTCCCAAGAGCCTTATGAAGACAATGGGATGGGTTACATGATCTAATTCAGCTTGAAACTCCCTCAAAAATAGTTGTTTTTCTCAAGACCGTATGGTGTGTCTCGCTAAAAATGGGTTGTGGGAAGAAGTTCCTAAATATTTTGAAAGATATGAAAGAACCGTAATTTCTATCATTGAATTATATTTACAATTATATCTTGTTTGACATATAAATATTTGTGGATCTCTTGAAATCATCTTCCAAAGCTCAGCCATTATTTTGAACTGCAAGCTCATTCACCTTCAAATATTACCTAAAATTTCCTAAATCACTTGCACTATGTTCTTAGATCCTCTACCACTTCTCGGTGATTTTTTTCCTTCAAATCAATCTGGAAGGTGCACACCTATCCCAGAAAGGCTAGAATAGCTGTCATAGGTCTACTAAAGAATTTTCCTTGATAACACTGCATTGGAAGAACTTTATGAACTTGTTTTCATATTTCAAACACTTGGGAAAGGTTATTAAAACATATATGAGCAATTTTAGGATGGGGATAGGCATGACACAGAGGGAGAACTGATCTAGGAGAAGTTCTTAAGAGGGTTTACATGTAAATTTTTTTGACACTAGGGTATAGTTGTCATGTTTCAACATTGAATTTTTCCTTTGCAAAATCACATGAAAACAACTAGCTCTAGCTTGGGGACATGTTTTGGATCGAGTGCAGCGAGGACAGGGTAATTAGGAATCCTAGAATCTCAAGAAACCACATGGACCAATGCTTTATCCATTGGGCTATACAAAGTCACCACAAAGATACATGACATAACTTCCTTTATTAAACACACACATACAACAAGAAACACACACATGACTGAAGGGAAACACACAACATGAGGGAAACACAAAACAAAAAAATGGAAACATCCTAAATCACCTATGTACATGCGGGGACAACCCACTTTCATCAAAGCACTTATGTGGCGAGTGCCTACCCATGAAGCGGGTATCATCGGATGCCTTTCTTCCGCAAATTTGTTGACAGGTTCATTGAAGTATGAACCTCTCCTCAACTTCTTGAGAAATATAACATGATCACTAGTGCAATTGATGATCAACTCACTCATTTCATGGCCTCTGTCACTTTGACTTGTACTTTACATTTTTTCATTGATTTCCAAGCTTATCCTACTTGTTGACTTTACATTACTACCATGAAGATGATTATTTATTATACTTGACTTATCATTTTCATACTAAGACATTTGTTCTTTGTTTTCCATCTGCTTCATGACCACTTCTTTTAGAGTTGATTCTCTGAAGATGCTTCAAAAAATTTATCATTATCGTGCACCTCTTGTTTTTCTTTGTTTCTTGATTGTATCAAGAAATCATCTTTCTTGTACTCGACTCTTTCTCCATATGTTGCCTTATACGACGGGTATGTCAATTGCATCATCTTCTTGGAAAGAGAATGAGCTTAGGATTGGGCATGCAACATGGAAACTGTCATCTTCTTCACCTCGTCCATTTTGGGCTTTGTCATCCATTTTTATGCTGAGAGCATCCTTTTCTTGGGCGAGTGAGCACTAAAAGGTTGAAGTCTATTGAGAATGTTTCCATTTTGAACAAAATCATCCTTAAGACCAAGAAACATTCCATCTCTCCATTTTTGTCAAGAATTTTCCATCCTCATGAAAAGGGAATGAGCACAACATTAGAACTGAAATGTTTTCATTATCATTTTCCCATTCTTGATCACCGAGAACCAAGAAATCCATTTTCGTGATGAAATCATCATCTCCTTTAATAGATTCATGTTTAAGAGGAAGAAATAGGTTGTCATTCTCATCTTTCTTTTCATTTTCTTCCAATGAGAATGACAAGTCTTTGTAATCACAATCATATTTATCACGTGGAACCTCATACCTAGCATTGGAAACATGATTGGAAACATTGAACTCATCTGTCAAGAAGTTGTTGAGCATCAATCCTTCTTCTTGATCCTCTTTTCTCATGACTTAAATATCACTTTGTTCCAAGTTGAGACTCTCATTACCATCATCAACATCTAGTGGAACAACTTCATTTATGCTCTCATCCCATGAGAAGAACACACTCTCAAACTCTGATTTCATCAAATCATCATGATCTTCTTTGATTGGCTCTGTGAGGCTTCGACATTCTTCCACCAACATGGGCAGCTCAAGATCATCTTGAAAGTCATGAAAAAGTTACAAGATTTGGAATTTTGGCACACGGGATGTCTGTCGTTGGGTCATATGGCCTTTGAAAATATACTTCTTCCTAATGGGAATAATTTTATGTTCTTTACCATTGATCGAGATGGTGGCGTGTGACCAATCCAACTGCATATCTCCACCAATATCTCGACAAAAACTTTGACCCAACAACATACCATATGAGGTGGACATGTCTGCTACAAGGATTCTCATTGTGATTTTCTTGTCAGGGAAATTTTCCAATGCTACCTCAAAATCCTTGATCTGACCCATAAGGGGAACTTTTTTCATTTCCATGGAAAGGCAATGGCCAGAGGTAGGGAAAGGGAGAGGCTAAGAACTTTAGTGACTATTTTAGGCATGACGTTGTTTGAAGAATGAAGTCAATTATGTAATTATTTAGCTTATACCCATTGACTAACAAGGCTATGTAGAAAGGTTCTACCTTCCTAGAGGTGGAGGGTGTGGAAGCGAGACAATTTAGAGATGGAATGGGTTTAGATTCATGAGGTGGCTCTTTGGTGGAGGATATTTAGAATGTGAAACATAGCTACTTCCTTTGATATTCTGAAAAATTCTATCAAGTTGCTTGGGATGAGTTCTCAAGTACTCAAATTTGGAAATTTAGACTTTTGATTTTTGAAATGGTCAATGATATCAAAGGATGAAGAGGTGGTAGGAACATCAGGGGTTGTGGAATATTTGACATGGATGTTCTTAGGATTTGCAGAAATTGATTTTTCAAAGTTGAAGGAGACTTACTTGAAGAGGCAGAAGGATTTTTGGCAGGAGTGATCTCATGCTTCTTCTCAGCTAACCTTGCTGAAGTGGACTTTGATGATCCTCATTTCATTGTTTTTTTCTTAGAGTTGCCATTTGAGGATTCAATTTCTTATCTTGGGTAGAAAAAGATCCTTATTTCTCCTTTTGTGATCGAGTGAACACCATATATGAGTAACTATCTGTGGGTTCTTCATCATCAAGTGTGTATTCACAAAACCGATTTGATCACCTTCATTTCAACTTTTGAATGAAAATTTTCTTCTTCATCATCTTCATTGCTCTTGCATATTGCATTGACCGATGGAGCCTCCAAGGAAATCCTTCAGGGTGCTCCTGCAACCTGGTTCTTATTTCGGTTTGGATGAGGTGTTCATTGAGAAACTTCCCTTTTCAACATTGTCAATTCATTTTCCAACTTTTGCAACATTGGATCATTTCTCTCACCTTTGGAACTTTGGACCTTTGAAGGATTCTTGATCTTACCCGACAAGATGAGGTCATCTTCCACCTCAATCGAAATTTCTTGAGCATTATCCAAATCTCTTGGTTGAACTCTATAGAAAGAAACTTACTTTGGGAAATTGAGCATTCACAAAGAACATCTTTAGGTTATCCGCAATGGGAAGAAAAACGGTGGCAATTTTTTTGATCACTTGTTGAATTTTTCCACGAAGTATCTCATGGAATCTTGTGGCTCTTTCTTCATTTGAGTAAGTTGACTAAGGAGGGCATGAGCATCTTTGGTGGTCTTGAACCTCTCTTCAAACTTCTTTTTGATATCACCCCAATTGGAGATTGAGCATGATGGAAGGTAGTAGAACCAATCTACCACCACATCTTGTAATGTTTCCATGAACAACCACATAGCAACATATTCATGTTGCACTCCAAGGATGTCACATGATGTGATGTGATTGTTAGGACGTTGCTTGCCATCTCCATAGAACTTCATAAAGTTATTTCTTGATCCTTTTGGAAGCTCGTGAAGTGGTGGAGTCAAAGCCAATGAACAAGTATTTTTCCCCATGGTACAAGTGCTTGTATTGTCATTTCCTCTTCCTCTCTTTCTTCCTCTAGTTCTTCCTCTCTCTTTTCTTCTTCTTTTCTTTGGGAATTTAAAATTCAAATTTGGGTGGAAAACATGAGAATTTTGTAGGATCGATGTAGGAGTTTGAATAGGGTAATCGGGGGTACCACTCGATGAATCAAATAGGGATGAACCTTGAGAGAATTAGTATGAATTATCTCCAACTCGCTCTCGTTGATTTTGTAAAGCTTTGAAAGTAGGGTCAGTGATTCCTCTCAACCTATTCAGTTTGGTATATCTTCTTTAAGCCAAGTTTTCTCAAGAGGTTTGCAAAAAAAAATTTAATCATTTAAGTATTTTTTATTTTTATTTTTATTTTTTTGTATTTTGCAAAGATCTTTATGGGTGCACGAGGGCAAGATCTCCCCTACTAGAGTCACCAAAAATGTTGGTGAAATAATTTTTCATATGGTAAATTATTTGATTTCCACCAATGCTCATGGGGTTATGCCTCTCCTTCTTGTGTATGGGGAGGCTCCCATTATTGAATGTAAAGTAATCTAATCTTATCTATTGTTACGGGGTGGACAAATAGGCCAAGGATCACATAGAACACTTCAATGAACTTGTGGAAAAGTTATTGTATAGGGTACAAGGGAGGAAATTTCAATGGTGAGGGGTGAAGGAGAGAAATTAGGCAAATTAAGGTTATTGTTGTGAGTAGGCATAAGCAGAATTCACACCCAATAACCTGGAGTAGTTCAACATTCAATTATTGGAAAGCAATGGTGAAGCCATTTAATGAGACTAACAAATATAGACACACGGTTCTTTAGGTTCATTCATCAAGGAAACCAAGTTCCTTCTTGATATTCATACTTGTAATGTTACAAAAGAGAGAATAGAGGAAACATGATCAAAGGAAAAGGAAGAATGTAGATTTCATTTCTTATGTAGTGATGAATACAAAACATCAATCAATCTTCAAAAATTCATGATTGCTACCAATAATGAAAAATTTAGGATCCTCTAGAATGGAGAAGTCGTCCCAATTTACATCCTTGTGAATTGACCTTTGTCTCCCACATGACTCTTCATGTTCCTATTCCACTTATGACCTTTCAATTTCCCTAGAAGAGACAATTTTTGTATCCCTCTTATAATTTTGAGAGAATACTTTTACAAACTATAAATATTGTCACTTAAGTGAATATGACAAAATACAATGGTTGTGTGCAACGAAGAATTAGAAGAAATGGAGGGAAGAGAAGAAGGGAAGGGGATTAATTGATCTTGTTGAAGAATCTCATTATGATGTAGAAATTTCTAATGACGATCACAATCTCATCATTTTACATGATGCATGCAGATACAAGGTTGTCGAATGAGTGTTTAGAAACACTATTGAAAGATTCCCGATGTGAGCTCAAGATGACCGCATGCATTGCTCATGATGATCCTCTTGATGATTGATTGATCAAATCCCTTAGCTCACTGAGCTCACTCTAACTAACTCATTTCAAACCACCCAGCTTATCGGCTCACCCAACTCACCAATTCACCCCAAATGAGATCAAGAAGATGTCTCCAAGACCCTAATGGAGGTTTAATTTCTTTGTTTGAATTATGGGATCATCCTGAAACCATGTTTTCATTCATGCTAGAGGACCATAGATGTCATGAATTCAAATTATTCAACCACTTACTATTTTTATCCATGCCTCACCATGGACACATGCTATTTTTAACAACTATGTTGCAGGTGTCGATTGTAATGAAAAAGGTCTTGAAATTCTAGGTTTCATTCCAAGATTCCATGTTCCAATTTTTGGATGATTTCTTCATTTTAAAAAGTGATAAAATGTATTTTTATCAAAGAGGGTAGAATACTGAGAAAAACATTAGTCCTCAATATCTTGAAAAATCAACAACTTCATCATGTAAAAACTAGTTTAAATGAAACTGGATTTTTGAAGACCCTTCCTCTAAATTTTAGATGATTTTGCAGTCAGATATTCGAGAATTTGAATATTTATTCAAGGAGGGAAGAATTCTAATGAAAAAATAGTCCTCCATATCCCTAAAAAATAGGAACTTCATGGCTCGAAAACTAGTTCACGTGAAACTAGATTTTTCAGGATCGTTTCCTCCAATTTCACATGATTCCGACTATCGAATCTTTTGGAAGTGAAGAGGTGCCTCACTTCCCTTTCATTTATTTGTCATGAAAGCAATTAATGTAGGCTTGAAGCTTTGACAAATGAGAAAAATCATCCATGTGCCCTCACCCTTGGATTGATAAGTGGCGTTGTTGCATTGGTCAACGAGAAGGGTTGGAATGAGGTGAAAAGGAGCTTAAAATGCATCACAAAGCTTCACCAAGGTCATATGATGGAATAAATGACATAAATGGGGCTAGGTAAATTTTTGTGTCCCAACTGTCCCAAAGGGATGTGACATAATAATGCGCCATGCACTAGGAAGTAAAAATTTCTAACGACGAAAGGATACCTTGAGAGAGTGTAGTCATTTTTACACCCATCGCAAAGGAAAGAAATCCCATGCGTGCCGGCCTATCACCCAATGGACGCTGGGCGCTCACCCGAGGCATGTGCGGGCACCGAGTCTCTCTTTTATGTGAGTTTAGTGGGAAACATCATCTATGATCCAATTTTAAGAGATTTGAGAGGAAATAAGACATATAAGCACCATAGAGCTCAGAATGGATTCTAGGTCCTTGTAGTCATTCCAGACAGAAAAGTGCTTAACAGATTATAGAACTTACACCAAAAATGGAAAGGAAGTTGTATAAGCATTCATACTTAGTTCATAAACATAAATGAAAAAGAGCTATGAAGAAGGAAGTATGCATAAGAACCATTAATGTTCATATTCCCATAAACTAGTAACCTCATTACATTCATTAGGCCCATTACAAAATGTCATAGAAGGGCAGACTGCAGTCATGCATTATAACTAGATTCATATAGCTAGGCTCTTAAAAGAAAATTTATAACCCCCAAACCCTTGATACATCCTTTCCTATGCTTATTTACCCAAGCTATCAGAGTCCTTGCAGTATTTCTATAGAGCTCTACCCTCTATCCATTTCTTCCTCTTTTCTATCTGATCTATCTCTACTCTCCTATATCTCCCTCTTTCTTCTACAGGCACTTGTATTTATAGGCATCCTGAAGTGCCAACTCATCCTTCTGTGGCCTCAGATCCATCGCCAAGTGTCTGAATGTGGTCCTCCATGGGCGCATGCTCCTCCATGCCTGAGCTCACCACTCCTTGCCATGATGTCCTTCTAGAAGCTTCTATCGCAGGGCATATTCCTTCCAGGCCACCCTATCACTAGGCTGGCACCTTATCCACTCGGGTCACATTTTTCTCGCGTCCTACCCGATAGGTCAAAATGGCTAAGTCCCGGATTCTGCTCCGTGGGTGTGCATCCCGGGTTCTACCAAAACCCTACTTGAACCCTTCCCTATGTGCCTTATCTTGTGCACTTTTTTCAACCTCGCATGCCTATGCGCCCTTTTTGGACTTAGTTGATATTTTAGGGGCCCAACATCACCCCACAATTTACCTATTCTCCACCCTCAGAAACTTCCTCAAAGAATAAAGAATACACAAATACTTAACGTCTTGGAAAAAGAATAAAGGGGACAAAGAATGGGAAAAGAAGGAAGAATGGGGAATGATGCTACTTAAAGCAATAAGAGAGAAAAGTTCTTCGTAAGTCGGCTCCAGATTGTTCTAGGCATCGACTTCATTTCGAGCTCTCTCAGAAAAATTTCCTACTAAGGCGCTCACCTTATCAAAACCCAGCCCATCCCCTTATGCATTCATGGTGTCAACAATTTTCTTTAAATCCTTGCCTATATCCTCCAGTGCATCCATCCTTCGTGTAATCTGTGGGTATAGTTCCTTTAGCTAGTTTTTAACTGAGCCCCGTAAGGCCTCAATAAATTCTAATTTATTTTCTACCTCGGCTAGGATCTTTTCTTGCTCTGCTCTGTTCCCCTTGTTCTTCTCTTGGAACTCTTTAAGTTTTGCTTCATCATTGGTGACCACATGCTTGCCACTTTGTCTCTATCCGCACAGTTTTCGTATGCGGCCTCAGTAGTCCGGGAAGAAATCTTTACATCAACAAGGACCTTGTTGTATTCAGCTATGAGTGCCACAAATTTCAATTTATCCTCCTTTTCTAAATACATGGCCACTTCTTCTGCAGATTCCAAGGCTAGCGGCTACCTCTCCATGGTGAGGATTCTTGTTAAGTCCTCCAAGCATTCCAAGGCAGATCCATACTTCTGCGTGGGAGGTGCTAGGTCTGGATGCTTCAACATTATTACATCTATAATGGACTCCACCTTTTTGTATACTTCGCGCACTCTAGCCTTCTCGTCCTTTAACTCACGCCGTAATTGGCGCCGACCGGTTCTTCTTGTTTCAAGCCCTTAGTTTTCTCAAACCAACTCCTCTTCCTTCTTTTCTAGTTTTTCCTCTAGAAATCTTACTCTCTCATTTTTTTCAAAGAGCCCAAGCCTCTGTCTCAATTGTGACCTTGTTCAACGCATTACATAATCGCTCATCTGAGAGATCTGTTGGGCTTTTACCAAGGGGTTGGTTCCTTAGACTCCGTCTGATCGACATGATTTCCCCTTGGTATACTTCAAACTTTGGCTTGTCAATATGGGACTCAAATGCCCAAGAGAGCATCTTCCTTGTCCTAGGGTATGCGCCCTCTTCGTCAAATGACTCCATAGCTAGAAGTTCTTCCATGGGTATAGTGCTCTAGAAGCGTGTGTGTAACACCTTCCTTTGGTCATCAACATAACCCATCCTTGGTCTCTCCTCCTCCACATGCTTTCCTCCGTGCACATGCCCTTAGGAATATTTATAGTTTAAGTGGGGCCTTGGTGCTAACATGGTCCTTTTCGTGCTCACTTCCTTATTCTCATTCATCACCAGCTCAGAGCTGCGTTCCAACTCCTCTTCCACCAAGGTCTCAATGATCTTCTCAGCCTCTCTTTCCACCACCTTATTTACCTCTTCCTGGTGAGGCTTGGGGCCCTCATATTTTCCGTGTTTACCTCTTCACTCCCTTCCTTGTCCCGGGCGCCTTCCTCCTCTTGGCTGCCCTTTCTCCGTGTGAAGATGTACTCATTCTTCTCTCCTTCTCCCTCCTCTAATTCATGTACACTTAACACAAGTTGTTCTTGGCTTACCTCAGGCTCATCTTCCTCATCATCATCCCTTTCACCCTAGTAGGCCCTAAAACTCTCAGTGTACTCAGAATCGACTCCTTTGTCATCTTCTACTTCTTCCTAACCGGGGATTCCGGTGTAGGTGACTCTGTCTCTTCTTCTTCTCGATGACTCCTTGTCTAACGGATTCTCTGGCTCCGGAGTCTTCTCTTTGACTATGGAATTTTTCTTGCACGAATACATACTTGTTCTGGTGCTTGTCCTAGGGGTACCTATTGCCTGTGTATCCACTACACTTGGTACTTTCTTATTTGGTTCTTTTTCCTCCTGTTTGGGTGTGGGTCTCTTCCTACTAGTTGGGTCCTTAGGTATGGACACCTTGTTCTCCAGATATGCGCCCTTCTCAAATTTGGGTCTTATGCGGAGGTATACTTACGTCGTGGACCCTCCTGCAATGGGAAAAGTCACGGGTCTTGCCATTTGGACCTCATGCGACACGTACTTCTCCACGTACGCATGCTTATTGGGGTAGACCAACCCTTTGCACATTTCTCTATGGTCCCGGTCTAGATTACCAAGGTCCAACTTCAAATTTTTGGACTCTTTGAACCTATTCACTCCCGCTTGGAAGTGTTGAGCTTGTGAAGGAAAAAGGGAGCTTGCACCATGGGCTCCATGTCTCATCTATCAGTTTGAATTTTTCAAGGTAGAAATTTTGGTACACAGCAAACTTGGTTTCTCCTTGGTGGTCACTTAGTAGTTATTCGGGGATCCTCCATTTCACCCCGAACACGTTTCTCGGTGCGTATACCACCGCTCCTGTGCACGCCTTGTGCACGGTCATCATACTATCACAGGTGTACTTCTCAAACCTTTTCGCGTGGGTGAAGGGTCTTCAGTAGGGTACTCCCACACGAATTTTTCTGCTGCATCTGACACTCCAATCTCTGAGAACACAATGGTTAATAGGAAATTACCAAAAAGGATTTTATCACCTTCCTGTGTGCTATTGAAAATCTTATCCACGATGAATGCAGACAAGTTGTAGATGGTGCCCTCCGAAATCCTCCTGCAAACATTCAACCAGGACTTGTTTACCTAGGTCCATCTCTCCTGGCCATTTAACTTTGTCACAAGGTGTGCGGCCATCTTCATCACCGAGTCCTTGATGTCCTGATATCAAAGTACCTCGACCCTTTTTTATACGCATAAGTTGCGACGGTTTCCTTAATTGCCTCCTTGTTGCATAGTTCGTCCTCAAAATTTCTCCTTCATAGATGAGGCCTATGAAATGTGAAACAAGATGAGGGGTAATGCGCATCTTGTGCCTTGCGAAGTGAAAGTAATCTTCATGCACGCGCGACATCAACCATTGATATAGGCACTCAGGCTTTCTGAAGTAGGGAAAATCAAAGAGTTGGAATAATCCTGCCTTCTCCAACTTTACTTTTACCTCATCATTATAGATGGCGAGACCCTCAGTGTCCTATTATTCATCAAAGCGCACTAATTCCATCATTATTTCCTTTCGATAATGCTCAAGCAATGATTGTAATCATCTCGACATATTTCTTAAATGGGACTCCCATTCCTGCCAAGCAATACTTCATCCGGGTACCGCATTTTTGTATACCACTCTTCATTTGTACGTGCGGCAGTTTCTTGTCTCTTACCTTTTCCCTTTCCCTTCTTAGGCGTGCCGCTGGTTTCTTGGGTGTCATTGTTTATGTTAACACTTCAAATTCTTTCACTTTCTTTGTTTTACTACCCCTTTCCAAGTTTAGATCTCAAACTGGTGAAGAAACTCTTTTCTGACCTGTGCCCTAGATACCAAACCCTAACTAGAATCTCTTTTCACCAGACAACGCTTCTCCACAACTCTTCCCACGCCCGTGAATCACTTCCTTTCTGGTTTGTAAATCCAAACTGGTCACTCACGCTCAAATTCTTGCAATTTTTCTTCGCATGGATCAACTCTGGAAACCCTAGTTCGCAAAAGCTCTTCTCTTCGTATTCGCAAAGTGAATAATGAAATGTTCAAACCTCTATTTATAGTTTTCCCATTTTTAAGCATTAAATGCTACTTCACCTACCACCATAATTTTAACGTTTAATGTGGCTTTTTCAAACAAAGCCCGACTTTTGCACCCTAACTCATGTGCCCAACCCTACGTAGACAATCTTCCAACCTTTTGGCGCGTAACCAATCCATCTTGACAGGAGACTCTTGCGTGCGCGTCACCAGCACCGAAGGCACTTCTCCTATCATGATTTTTTCTTTTGCCTACCTCGTGTTTCTTATGCAATTCTTCCTCCTTTGTACGTGGGATCTGAAAATAGCCTTATGTTGACACCAACCATCCTTTTCCACCTTTTCTTTCATGCACCTCTTTCAAAAGGGCCATTCAAATAGGATTTTCAACACAATCCTCCTTGGCACTTTACCCACGCTTTCCTTCACATTACTCCACCACACACTAAATGATGCATGGTCCTCTGTGTATTCAAAACCCTGAAAAAGTAACAAGGTTACCGCACCCAAGGTGCAAAAAAAACAACAACCCGAAAGGGAAACACGAGAAAGGAAATGTATAAAGGAAATTCTAAACTATTTGGAAAAAATGCCTTATTTACAAACACCAAGAAGACTTATTTATAGTAGGGCTTCAACCTACTCCCATTGAAGTGTACTTGGCAATCTCGTCCCATCCAAGCTGCATTTGTAATCGGCATGCGCTCAAATCAAGGATATACGAGATGGTGTAGGGACCCAACCAATCACCTTTAACTTCCCAGGTGGCACAAAAACTTTGAATCATAGCAACACCATCTTCCCAACCTCAAACTTCTTGTTCTTAATGTGGTAATCATGCCATGCCTTCTGTTTTTATTTTTCTATTGTTTGGCTCCACTGGCTAGTAATCATCTTTCGTCTAGCTTCATTAATTCATCAATCCTTTCTTCCAGTGCTTGCTCATCATCCTACCCTCGCGTGCGCACTATACACAGCGAAGGTAACATAAACTCAGCTAGCAAGACAACCTCCTCGCCAAACACCAACTAAAATGGTGTGGCCTTATTCAACCTTTTTTAGGTTGTTCTATATGCCCAAAGAATGGGTGACACTTTATCATCCTAATCCTACCTACCAACATCACAGATCTTAGTCAACATGTGACTAGGTATTTTGTTAAACGCCTCATTAGTTCCATTTGCTTGAGGGTTATAGGGAGTAGTTTTGTGATGAGCCACCATGAACTCTACTAACAGGATCCTCACGGTCTCATTCAAGAAATGTGTACCCCTATCATTGGTTAAACTTAAAGGGCATGCATACCTACCGATTATGTTCTCTAATAAAAATCTAGCACTGCAAACCATGGTACACAATCCTTAGTGGGCACTGTCTCTACCCACCTCGTCGAATAATCAATGCAAGTAATGATATACCGTGAACCAGTCCTTCGTCTTGGCGAGATTGGTCCGACAAAGTCAATAGCCCATTTCTCAAATGGTTCCATGCTTGGTATTGGTCGCAAGGGCATTTCATCCCTCTTTCCAGGTTTTCCAAGGCACTGGCAATGGTCATAGGCCTTACAAAACTCTATGCAATCTTGATAAATGGTCTCCCACCAAAGTCTGTGAGTAGAATCTTCCGCGCGGTTGCATTTCCCACATAGTGTCCTCCTACAATCCCACCATGCACTTCTTCTATTATAGCAATGCGCTCATGCTCTAGCACACATCGGCATAGAACCTCATCACGGCCCATTTTGTACAGGTCTCCATTAATTAACATGTAGGGCGCAACGTGTATAGCTAACTTATTTTTCTCCAAGGCCTTCTTCCTTAGGTACCACACCTTCCATTAGAAATAATGCAATTTCCTCCAAATGAGGGTGTGCGCCACAACCTAAAAATTGCACGTCAGCATAGTCTCTTTAATGCTCTAAGGATCCTCCCCGAATTGATTCTTGACAAATGAGCGGGTCCTCAATTAATCTTTCCAGCTTCACAACTACCGTGAACTCAAATATTGAAATAATAGCACCCATCGACATATGTGCCCTTGTAGAACGAACTTGTTCACCAAGTACTTTAACGCCATGTGGTCGGTGTAAAATACAAAGGAGTTTGCATGAGATATTGTCTCGAACTTGAAGCACATGGATCATTGACAATGCTTTGCGCTCAATTGTAGTATAATTTTACTCTACTGGTGTTAACTTCCTGTTTGCAAAACACAAAGGATGATCAATAATTCCCTCACCAGGTTTGTGCAAGCATTGTCCCAATGGTCATTCTGGAGGCATCCACGTGAACATGGAAGGGCTTGTCCCAAGAGGGGAAACGTAGTATAGGCGCAGTGACAAGCCTATCCTTCAATGTGTCAAACACCTTCTGATGCGTCTTTCCCCAATGGAAGGCACTTTTATGTCTGAGCAATTCTTCTAAAGGTGTGGCGATCTTGGCATACCCCTTAATGAACTTTGATAGTAGCCCGCATGTCCAAGAAACCCACACACTACACTTTGACTTGTTGGCTCTGCCAATCCCACAATTACTACAATATTGTCAGGATCCACCAACAAGCCTTCTTTGCATATGATGTGTCCTAAAAGGGTCCCAAATAGGGTAGCAAATACACACTTCTTGATATTGAGGGATATCCTCAACTGTCGACACCTCTCAAACATCAACCTCAAATTATCACAATGGTATTTTACTAGCCCATACACCATCCAATCATCTAGATAGACCTAAAGAAATTTATGGATGAAGTCCTGGAATGCCTGTACCACTATGCGCGAGAAAATAGTAGGCACATTCTTCAACCCAAAGGGCATGACCGTATAGGAAAAAATTCCCACTCGGTGGCGAAGGTTGTCTTTCTTTGGTCTTCCTTTGCAATCTGGACTTGGTGGTACCCAAAATCCATCCGTAAAGGAATAGATTTTGCGCGCAACGACTCCCTCCAAAATTTCTTTAGTGAAGGGGGTTGGAAAAGGATCGATGACACAAAATGCATTCAACTCCCTATAATCCATGTGGATCTTTATCCGCCCATCCTTCTTGATGTTGATTACCATTAGACTTATCCACTATGTTTCTTCAACAACTTCAATGATCCCATCTCGCTTTATCATTTTGTCTATCTCTTCCTTTACCTTCACGCACAAATTGGGATTCATCCAGTAGGGTCTCTTCCTAACCAGGCGTGCACCGTCCTTCAACTTTATCCTCATCTCCCCAAGGAATGGTGGATGCCTTTGAGCTCATGGTACCCATGCGGGAATAAATCCTCAAATTCATACAAAAGATCAATGATCTTAGAGACTTCCTTCTCCGACCAATAATCTCCAATGATAGCTTCCTTGGGTTCCACCTCCGACCCAATATTAACCTTTTTTGTCTTTAAAGGCTCATGATAGGCACGCGTTCTTTCATCAAAGCACTATCCATCACTTCACGCGAGCCTAGAGAATGGTTAACCTCCAAATTTTCCATCTCTTCACCGTCTATGACATAGACCATCTTGCCTTTTCTTTCTCTGTGCACGCGCGCTCAAACTACACCTCATTAGACTCATCTTCACCAAATTTTCCCTCTAAGCATGGCTCTCCTAGAAATTCTACAAGCCTATCCTCTGCCTTTGCACTATCCCCCATCGTAAGGCGCTTGATCTCCTGCAATGCCTTATCCACCGATGGTTTGGTGCTTCGATACTCAAATGCTTGGACAAGGTCAGCCGTTAGTTCTTGCCAATTCCTTATTTGGCAGCGTGTCTCGAGTGGATGTACCATGCACGCGTGTAACCCTACAATGTAGAATATAATTTTTGTACCCAGAGGGATGGTGGTAAAGCTTCCACGCCTTCCCTCCAGGCTCTCTCACTAGGCTTGGATGTGGAAAGAGGTGGGCTCCTTACCATGGTAGTCCTTGATGGTGGTGGGCGTGTTGCTTCTAGAGAAATGAATAGAGAATGTGATTCTTACTTCGCACCATTCCAAAAGATTATCTTGATGCGTTGCCCTACCACTGGCGTAGCAGATTCGAGTAGGACGTAACTTAACATCCCCCTTATTTTATTTTCCTTCTTCCACCGAGCTTCCATCTTCTATAAAAATACCTCAGGGGAGGCTCCTCCTGAGTACTTAGGTAGCTCTTTTCCTCTTAGGTACCAAACCGTGTGCACGCCTTTGTTACCTTTATCACGAGATCCTCTTAAATGTCATCCGATCAACTCATAGGTTCCATGTCCCCAATTATCACATGCTAGACTAGTGGTGTCACTTACCGAATGAGCATCCTTAAACTGGATAATTTCTTCGGTAGGATGGATTATCTCTGGATCCTTGATTGAGCGCACATATATTCTATCCAGGACCTCTTCTCCCAAAGGTTCAATATACGGTGTTGACTTCCCATTAGCCAGGGGTATGATGACCCGTTCCTCCTAATTTTTAAAGCTAATGTACCCCTTGTTGAAGAAAAGATCTACATTGTTTTTATAACACCATGGGCACCCAAGTAGTGCTGGGAAATTTTTGCCTCGATGAGTGCCAAGAATTCGAAGTCCCCAATAAACTTAGCTCCCTGAATGGTGATAGTTGCATCCTTTAAGACACCGATGGGCATTGCCTTTATTTTTTTGCCATATACAACACATTCGAAGACGGTGTAATGCAGGCCTTCCCATCTGATGCCATGCATCCAATATGAGAACATTGACCTCCGCGCCTTTGTCAATGAGGATATTACTAAGGAGCCATCCATTCACAACTGCATTTAATGTGATCTCCCTATCATAGTCAAGGTGTGAGGGGGAAGGTTTGCAAGCAAGACTTGCCTCTCGCACTCTTCTCCGGTGTGTGGTACCTTCTCTCTCTCAACCATGCTCCTAGCAAGGGAATAATATTCTCTTGCCTTATCATTTTATATACTTCCTTGACCTCATCCAGGTCATCTCTTGGTGCCTCAACCTTCCTTCTTTGCTTCTCCCTCCTGGACTGATCCTTTAGACACTGGATTTCTCCTTGTAAACTCTGAATGACATCCATGGTATCTTGATATACCTCCTTTTGATGCGCAGGTGCAGGTACTTCCCATGTACCACTTCTTCCCTTGAAACTAGGTTCTTACCTACCTTGGTATTTCCTTTGTGCGCGTGACTTGCTCTTGTTACCATAACAGGTTCTAAGCCTGCATCACATGTTACCATGGCATCCATTGTGTGTCTGTCTTCTTAATGCTTACCATTGCAGTGCCTTTGTCTTTTTGGTGCTATGTTGATTCATGTGCTCAAACAACTCAGGGCACTCCTCATACTTGTGTTTCTTCCGCACCATCAACCTTTATGATAGGTTTGGGCACTCTTGTTTGTAATGCTCTATAGACCCACAATTAAAACAAGTTCCACATGGGAACTCACTTCTTCCTCCTTCATGGTTACCATGATCACATAATCCTCTATAAAATCCCCTTGCGCGTGCCTCCATCTGCATGCTCCTCATAATGGTGATCATCACCTTTAGAACTATTTGTGCAATGCTTTGGTCTAGCGCACACCATGATCAATGGCCTCATGGATCTGGTCAATAAGCTTACAATCCTTAGTATCATGGGTTGTAGAGGTGAAGATCTTACATAGCAAGACACATTCTTTCAAATTGCACATTCTAGCTATGGAGGAGAAAAGTGCAGATCAAGGGCTTTGAGCACAAAGCGAGGCTACAGGAGGGCTTCTTCTTTCCACTTCACCTCTCTCAGTTCTAAGTATTTGAAAAGGAGTTTGATCTCTCAAACTCAATATTGGAGAGTGAAGGAAACCATGGTGGTCAAGTTGCAGATCAAGAGGACACCATGGAGGAAGTTGAAAATGAGCAAGCGGACACAATGAGGCGCTTTACCTCGCTGGGATTTGGAGGATTGTGTTTTGATGGAGAAGAGCCGGTTGAGCTTTCACCTTTCTCTCTTTGATCACCCACATCCCAAACACTGAGCCTGCGCCGTGAAGGAGAGCTTTCATTTGCAGCGGCCTGCATCTTATAGCAGCCCTTTGGAATCAAAATTGGAAGATTTAAATCTTCCATGTTCTTCATCGGAGGAAGAGAAAGGACAGAAGAATTTCACCATTTCTTCCACATCATCCATTCAAGAGGGTCTACAAGAAGACTCCATTCTTGGAGTTGAAAATCGAGCTATGGGCATATCACCTGATCGGACCTTGCCCAATTAGGTATTTGGCTTCATTGGAGCCAAAGGAGAAGCCACAACCAGTCATGCTTGCTTCAGAGCATGAGGGTGAGCTACAAAGTACCAAGGATCAGCTGTCATACCTCTTCAATCCAAATGCAGAGCAACTAAAAGAGGTATTAGAGTTTTCAGTTGATACCTTGATGATTTGGATAGAAGACCAACTTCTTGTTGATTTTCCATCCATCCAAACAACCATGATGTGCAAATCGGTTGCATGGCTGCAATTTTGAAGAAAGGGAGCTATTTTGCACAACCAATTCGAGGTTTGTTTAGCTTGCCTTTGCTTCGGTTAGAGTAGAGTAGTATTTAGGTTTGCTTTGCAGAAGAAGTGCTTGTGCACACTCTGCATGTTCCATTTGGGGCATGTATGATTTTCAGTTACGTACATAGTTTTGGTGTGCTGGTTCTGCTCTTGCGCAGTTCATTTAAATGGCATCTTGGTGAGAACACTCCGAGGTTCAATGGGTTTCATGTGACTCAAAGGGGGTTTTCAAAGTTCGGAGGTTGCGGAGTTACAACTCATGACTCCATGCCCAATGGATTACTTGAGCACGATCATTCTACCTACCAGCGGTGTAACCCCATTGAGTCACATGTGTTATCAAAATTCACCCCGGGGTTGAATTGATAACATACATCGAAATTCTCAAGTCCTGGGAAAATTGATTGATCAGGGGCAAAATCATGTTTAGGGTCCCTTGAAATTTTTCTAACTTCCCCTGTCCGTGGTCGAAAAGAACGAGCTTTGAGAAAATGTGGAAAAAGTTGCTACAGAGAAGGCAAGTAGATTGATCCAGAAAAAAATGTGAAAATCGGCTAAGTCCTAGTCCCCGGGACAGTCGGGACATTTGGAACGTCAAGGCGCGGATCGGTTGAAAAGCCTACGGGCGGCCCAAACAAAGCAAAGGGAGAAGTGGGACAAGAGTGCACGGCACGCGAACCGGCAGTTCGGTAGAAACAAGAAACTTCAAAACAAGGAAAAGGGACAAGTGGGACAAATGGATGCGGCGGACGTGAAAGCTCCGGATCGGCCAAAAAGAAGAACTTCCGCACTAAGCATTTGGGACATTCGGGCCGTAAAGACGCTTGAATCGGCCGGATCGGGCGAAGCCGGAAGAATTTTCCCACGAAGCACGGACATTTGGGACAAATGGACGCGACCTGCCCGGTTCGGCCGAAGCAGGAAAGTTAAATCTTTGGGACATCCGGACGAAGGGACGTGCGGGGACGCGGATAGCCAAGGAACCGAAAGCCAATGAGATTGCGCCCACGTGTCATCGACAAATGAGGGGCAGGAAGCCCATTTCGGGCAGATCGGAGGATTCGGCCCCAAATAGCATTGGGACATCCAGGGACAAAAAGACGCGTGAAGGGCGCGAAATATTTGAAAGGGCCGAGAACGACCAGATCACGACACGTGTCGCAGGGAAAGAGTCCAAAGGTCAAAGGGCAAGTTTTGAAGGGTCACCAACCAATGAAATAGCGCCACGTGTCCAAGTTTAAGGGGCCCACAAGGAAATTTCAAAAGGAAAGCGCTTAAAGGAAGGAGGAGAGAGAATTACTCGTCCAATAAGCATGTGCCACGTGTCATCCAGTGTGGCGAGCGCTGAAAGATTTCAAAACCCGTTTTGGTCTGCATTAGTGCCCTAAAACTTCGGACCTCCATAACTTTCGATCCAGAGCTCGGATTTGCACGTTCTTTATATCAACATAAAGCTTATGAAATTCTCTACATGATTCTGGGATCAATCTTGAATTTTGGTGTAGTCGGAGATAGAAAATTGAAAGCGGCTTGGTGGCGTGATAATGACCGTAAGGCGTTTCAACAACGGCTTTTTAATGCACATGGGTCGCATTCTCCTTGAAGATGGCTGAAGTGATGTCTCAACCACCGATTGTAATGAAGAATGTGTTTTGGTCAATGGTTGGGCTGCTTACATGTTTTCCTATGTTTTCTCGTCTCTGGGCTCGACCCATGCATTGTATAAAGCGATTTGGCTCATGTTATAGAAGAGACATAACAAGTTGTTCATCTTTTCTACTCTGCCCTCCTTCTTTTCTTCTCTAGGGTTGAAAATGGAGCTCAACCTTTCTGTAATGGTGTTTTTGCCTTTTACTAATGAAATGATGTTCACGTGAAACTTCCCGGGAGCAACAAAACGTGTTTTGTGATGCATCTGTCCATCCTTGCTCGTTTTCTTGTTTCTCTTCTTGCCTCTCTTCATTGCAGTATCATGCATGTTTGAATGTTCATTAAGCTTCGAGAGTGTGTTCATGGAGTTTGGGACATTTTTAAATGTGAAATCTATCCTTGGGCCTACGTGATGCATCATCCATCCTTCCCATTGCTCACCTCTCTTTGTCCCATGGTAGTTTTGATAGAGGTTCAACATTCTCCTTCTCGGTGTATCGCTGCGTTTTAGTGTAGGCTTTTGTTCTTTTCTCTCTCTCTCTCTCTCTGTCTCCGCATGGTTAGATTAGGATTAGATTAGCTTGCCTCTTGCACTGGAATAGCTTGTGGGAGTAGTTTAGGAGCAGGAACCAGCCTTCTCTGGAGATTCCTCTCTCCACAAGTCCCACGCTTGGAGAGAGGTTTCCATGTTGTGCAATCACACTGGAGGCCGAGTGATCAACCAGAAGCCATCGACCGCATCCGTGGAGTGCTGTGATTTTACCACGGTAATAAGGGGCATCTACTTGCATCATGGTCCCCATGACAAATTTCAATCTCCACGGTGTGTACTATCCTCCTGGGGAAACTATCCTTAAAATGCCCTCACTTCAAAATCTATACACCATATACCCTTTGTGAGTCTCATGGGCTGAGTTCATGCAGACAACTTCTCCAAAGCTTAGCCATAACAACAATTTGAGCCTCTAAAAATGGGCTAACACCAAGTATCAACAAATAGCCTCGGCATGCGAAAGCTTTTAATGCCTCGGCAGTATGTGAAATTTTTATGAGGTAAAGCTCTCCTAAAAGGAGTTATCAACCCTCCAAAAAACCACCGAGAATCTTTGTGAAGGGTGAATATCATATGAGAACTTAGACAAGAGAGTTTTAAGCGTGCATCATATTCGCACACTCTCTTCCATTACTTGTTGAATCTCCTTTAGGGCGCTTACTAGGTCCTGTAGTGGTTGTACCAAAGGGTCCCCAAAGTTCCACCGAACTATGACGACCGTCTCGTGATAATGCCCCACTACCACTAGTGTACCCCGCGCCACTCCCAGATGCGAGAGCGAAGACTTGTGTACTTGCTCCTTATCCAAAAATTCCTCTGAATATTGGAATATGCGTAGCCATAGAAGTGGGAAATGAAAAATTATATCTCCTGGGTGCATATATGTCACTTCCACTGATACCAACTGGGTCAACGATACTCCTTCCTTGATTTGGAAAACCAAGTGCCATGGTTTGGTCACTAGGTGGGTTCAAATACATGTCAACGACTCTTCTCTCTCCACGCGACGAACTCTCATTAGAAGTCGAAGGGGTCTCTCTTATGCGCTTGCCAAGATGGGGTAGCACAGAATGCTCAAGTTCCACGTCCTCCACGTGAACCTCAACTCCTTCCCGCAACATCTGCCTCCATAGATCCATCACACTTGCAACCTCGTGTTGTCTAGCAATCTCCCTTTCACGTGCTTCACTATACTTAAGTGTCTCTCCTCCCTTTCTTTCTCCATCGTAATATCTCGCCATCTTCCTCCACCTAGCTTCCTCGCCCGGTGCTAGAATGGTTTAGCCGGCCATTGGAAATGCCTCTAAACTCAATGTAACAATCAAGATCTTCATTGCAAAGGAATAACATGCGAAATGATCCTATGGGCTCCCTCAAGAACTCAAACTCAGCAACTTCCAGACAAGAATACATGGAAATTGTGTATTCCAGAGTGTAGCTAACAAAGACTCCCTCCACCAATGATCCACAACATGAATCCATGTCGATCTCGCATCTTATAACCTTAGGTATTCCTCTTAGGTCCACGTGCGTGATCTATAATACCAACTTGATCTAGACGCATATGCTGAGAGCCATTCATACAGTTCAACCTGGGAAGCAAGCGAAAAAAAGTTTAATACAAATCATAGAAGAGGTTCTCTTACCCATCTACGTGCATCAAACTCGAGATCCAGTGTTGAATCTCTCGAGCAAATTCATCCTCCGTGCTCTTGAACCATGATTCAACACTTTCCAAAGTTAACGCTTTGTCATCACTCATTACAGATCATGATGTATGCCATGTCCCCTACAACTTTGAAAAGAGGTCCTTAAAAGCGGAACCAAGATGTAGTCATTTTTACACCCATCATAAAGGAAAGAAATCCCATGCACGACCTATTACCGGGCGGGCGCTGGCACTCACCCAAGACACATGCGGGTGTCGAGTCTCTCCTTTATGTGAGTTTAGTGGGAAACATCATCTATGATCTGATTTTAAGAGATTTGAGAGGAAATAAGACATACAAGCACCATAGAGCTCAGAACGGATTCTAGATCCTTGCAGTCATTCTAGAAAGAAAAGTGCTTAACAAATTATAGAACTTACACCAAAACAAAAAGGAAGTTGTACAAGCATTCATACTTAGTTCGTAAACATAAATGAAAAAGAGCTATGAAGAAGGAAGTATGCATTAGAACCATTAATGTTCATATTCACATAAAATGGTAACCTCATTACATTTATTAGGTCCATTAAAAATGTCACGGAAGGGCAAACCATAGTCATGCATTATAATCGCATCCATATAGCTAGGCTCTTAAAAGAAAATTTATAACCCCCAAACCCTTGATACATCCTTTCCTACGCTTATTTACCCAAGCTAACAGAGTCCTTGCAGTATTTCTGCAGAGCTCCACCTCTATCCATTTCTTCCTCTTTTCTATCCGATCTATCTCTACTCTCCTATCTCTCTCTCTCTTTCTTCTACTGAGACGCTTGTATTTATAGGCATCCTGGAGTGCCAACTCACCCTTTGTGGCCTCAGATATGTCACCAAGTGTCTGAATGTGGTCCTCCATGGGTGCATGCTCCTCTAGGCCTGAGCTCACCACTCCTTACCATGATTTCCTTCTAGAAGCTTCTATCGCAAGGCATATTCCTTCCAGGCCACCCTGTCGCCAGGTTGGCACCTTATCCACTCGGGTCACATTTTTCTCGCGTCTTGCCCGATAGGTCAAAATCGGATAAGTCCTGGATTTTTCTCTGCGGGTGCACATCCCGGATTCTACCAAAACCCTACTTGAACCCTTCCCTGCGCACCTTATCTTGCGCACTTTTTTCAACCTTGCGCGCCTATGTGCCCTTTTTGGACTTAGTTGATATTTCGGGGCACAACATGTAGACCTTGAAGATGACATTTCGAAGCTCCGGAGGTCATTATTGATCAAACCATATATGATTTTGACTCCCAATATAATTTGGAAGAAAATGGGATGGCTACCATGATATAATTTGTTTTGAAACCCCTCAAAAGTATCAGATTTTTCTCGAGACCGCAAGGTGTGTTTGTTGAAAATGGGTTGTGGAAAGAAGCACTTGGATCTTGTAAAAAATATGAAAGCACCATAATTTAGATCATTGAATCATCTTTTCATTGATATATTTTTGACCTCTAACTCTTTACAGAGCTCCCATAATCATCTTCTAAAGCTCAGGGACCTGTTTTGAACTACAAGCTCCTTCACCTTCAAAAACCCACTTTGACTGAACTTGTTCCTAAACCTTAAAATCATTCCTAAACTTTTGTAAATCACTTACACTATGTTATTAGCTCCTCAATACTAATTCCCGATGAAGTTTGTCCTTTAACTCCATCCCAGAGGGTACACACCTATCCTATAAAGGCTAGAAATAGCCTTCATAGGTTTATTGAATAATCTGCCTTAAGAAACAATGCATCGAAGAACTTCATGAACTTGTTTTCATATTTCAAACACTTGGGAAATGTTATTACAACATATATGAGCACTTGTAGGATGCGGATAGACATGATACAAAGAGAGAAAATATCCGAGAGAAGTGTTGAGGAGGGTTTACATGTAAATTTTTTGACACTAGGGTATAGTTGTCATGTTTCAACATTTAATTTTGCCTTTGCAGAAACACAACACCTATACATTCTTTAAAAAAATGCTAGAAAATACTCACTATTTAAACTCAAACAATTGTTATTAAAATGTTATAAATATAAATTGCATGATACGTGCTTAACAATATGCTTGATAATTCCTTGGAAAGTTTTAATCGATTCAATTGTAAAGTGTAAGATAAGTCTCATAACCTTTACCAACATCCTCTATCATGTGCCCCGATAAATTTGTGCCTATTGGCCTTCCATAAACACTTATGGATGTTTTTTGTAGTTATTTATCCAATTTAAATAAAATTTAATTTTATGAATTGATCATTCATAAATTAACATTTCCCAAACTATCTTCTTGTCAAGAGATGCTCTTACTTTGGAATTCCCAAGGTGATTAGACGTATTAAATTATTTTAGAAATTAAAAATGGCCATTTTTTAATCGTGACAAACAACGCGAAAATATTAATTAAAAATTAATAATGACTGTCTATTCACTTCTAAATAGAGATTTAACTTGTAAATAAAATTCTAATTAATTTTATAAATAAATTAAAAAGTAAATAAATTATGTTACATATTATTAAAATATAAATAAAATAAAAATTACGTTTTTTCTCTATAAAATAAAAATATTTTTAAAATCAAGTAAATTATATTTTTATTTTATCTAAAAAAAAAAAGCACTTAATTTTTTTACTAATTTTTTTAACAAAAAGTTAGTATTTTTGGAATTGAATTTAAATTGGAAATAATTTTTCTAAGGTCCCATGGAGTGTGATTTTTATTGATTGTTGAAGCAATTTTTTATTTTTCTTTAGTTTTTATTGCCTTTATTTCAAAATTATTTCTATTTTTCCATTTTTTATTATTTTAAAATAGAAAGAATATGTATTATATTTTAGATTAATTGATCAATAATTTCAAATTCTCACTATTAGTTTGTGAAAAATTTTTTCACTATTGAAAAATGTTGTGGGCTTTTTAATTTTACTAGCTCATAAAATATGCTTCATGAGTTGTGTGATATGTAATAATCAATATTTCTCTAGGGTGTAAATAATAAGAAAAATCCAAACATAAATAAATAAAATGGTACTTATTTATTCGGAAAAAAATTATTTTCATGTAAATACATCTCTAGTATTTTAGTTTATTGTGATATTTTTCTCTTTTAATTTTTAGGTAACATCCATTGTAGATTCAATTTGAAGATATTATAACAAATTTAGTTCTATGTAGGAACACTCCACCTCTTCCACATGCGAGAGTGAGATCCCCACCTTGTATCATAAAGTTCAATAGAATTATTTGGAAAGAACACTCCTTGTAATGGAGTGGATTTTCATTTTTCTTTACACATTTTTCACCAATACAAAGTGTTTGAAAATTCTCTACGCTTTTCAAAATGGTCCATTAACAATTTGATCCAAAAAGTTTATAATTTGAATTTTAATTGATTTTTTTAAAATTGTAATTTATTTTTTATCAATCTTAGAAAGTTGGAGGGTCCCCAATCCTTTTCATTAATATCATAAAAGTTTATGGAAAAGTGTTCCTTGGGCTCTAACATCAAAAACCCTTCTAGAGAGAAACCAAGAGAAACGACTCCTTTACAAGGATATATTTTCCTTAAAATAAAAATATTCTATAGAAGCTACACAAGTTAATAAGTAAATGTTTTAATAGAATAATAAAATCCTTTTAAAAAGCTATCTAGAAGTAATGAAACTGTAATTGTTCATTAGTGGAAACTTTTCTTTGACAAAACCCACAATTTAGAAGGCCATACAAAATTTAATATCTTTCATAGCTAGGAAACAAAGAACAACTATAATAGTCATCAACCTAATGTTATCTCAAAAAGTGACCATTTGCTACCCATCCCAAATGTATAAAACTAGCTTAAGTGAATTTATGCATCACCTAAAGACTTATTGTATCATGCCCGCTCCCAACCCATCTTTGGAAAGTAAGAGAAGTTCCCATGACTATGTTAGTAGGTACCAAGAAAAATTGGTAGAAGAATAACTCATGAAAATAAGGACACAAACCACGTTGTTACCACCCTTCAAAAGGAAACCATATGATCTCGAGACGAAGGTTAATAACCATTACTACAACTTAATCCAATCTATAGTGAAAGCAACAATACCATATAAATGTTAAGGCGAGGTTTGGATAGGTGTAATATAGTCTATCAATTGTTGCTCACAAACATCATTGCTAATGCCATAGGAGGATATTTGTGTATTATCTTAAGTAGAAAGGTGCTACAAATATCCTTGTATCAATGCTCACATGGTTACTTGTGTGGGTTAATAATATTTGTAATATGTATGAGTAAGATATGTTATAGTGTGAGGAAATATATTATCTAGAATAATATATTATTGTGTACATTGAGTTGTAATAACAAATCAACATTAGAATAAGTGAGTGAGATATTCTAGGAGATATATTGAGGATGTGTGAGGGAGATTTGTAGGAGATATATTAGCGATTTGTAATTGGAATTTGATAAGGATAAATTTCCTTAAATCAAGGAAATATCTTTCCTATATGTTGTAATCTTTATTCTTGAATAAATTGTGGAGTGTTTCATTAATTTGTTAAGTGTTATTTTATGCAAATCTTGGCAAAATATATCATCTAATATCATAATGAAATATTAAGAGAAAATTTGATGGAAAATTTGAAGTTTTAATTTATTCCTGTGGTCACCATATTATTTCCTAATAGCCCCGTCTTATGTATATATTCTTATGATGCATTTATGTTTAGTTTAGTATAGTCTTAGTTTTGTGTTTTTGGTGATACATATGTGTGAACATCATTTGAGAATTTTAATTTGGTATAGCACCTACCTAGAAGTGAAATCCATATTGTTACAATGGTTTACCTATATTCTATAGTTGTCGATCTTAATCTTCCAAGATAAAATCCTCTCATTTGCATTGGACCTAGTTGTACGAATATGTATTCTAATAACCGTTGTTTTTTGGATCGAGCTTCGATTAATAATTCATGGTTGGAAGGTATGTAGCAATTGTTCTTTACAAATCTAAAAGTGTTGAAGAATTCGCTGGACTATGATTTCTACGTTCATCAATAGCTCTTACTCACCATTTGTATGGGCTTCATAATCAAAATCTGCTAGTTCAGATTCATGTGGCTCTTTCTCTTCAAGATCGATTTGTACATACCTATGCATGTAGCCACATCCAACATTCATCTACCACTAATGACATTAGAAATCTTGGTGTATTCTTGCATTTTTCCATTGATCCATTCAAATCTCCCTACCTCACTCATGTCATGTGTTTTTTTACATTCCATCCATAAGTGTATTTTTTATCGATAGGCCTTTCTAAAGTCAATTTTATTTGTAACTCCCATTTTCATGGTCATCGTCGTCCTAAAATATTACAAAAATAGGATGCCCCTAAGATAGTCATTAAAGGGACCAAGCTAGCTCCTATTAAAGTGTAATTATATGTGTGTCCTACATCAAGTTCAATATACCTCGTGAATTTATGTGTGTACAGAGTATATAGAAAATATCTGCTATCTATAAAACCATAGTGACAAACAACATATATAATATAAAATGTTAACAACCTAGGCTACGTGTATAGGTCTTGGTTTTGCATTTTTGCAAATATGTGATAGATTTTTGTATTTTTGAGTTAATCTATATACATGGAGAGGGGTAGTACAAGAACTGCTCGATGAGAACCTCGTCGGGAGGAAAATAAGATCTGTAATAATTATGCTTAAATAATTATGCTTGTGTGTGATTGGTACAAAATATGTAATGTGTGCCATGTAGAAGTCCTAAGAGGAGAACTAGGTGGAATAAATCTAAAAGAACTAGTGTATGATGGAGTAGACCTAGCATGAGGACTAGAAAAGTGAGAGGCACTAAAGATAACATGTGCACTAGAAGACCTATGAGGAATCCTAGAAGAGTGAGAGCCACTAGAGATATCATTCGTGCTTTAGAAGATCTATGAGGAATCTAGGAGGGTGAGAGCCACCGTAGACATCATGTGTAATATAAGACCTATAAGGAATCCTAGGAGGGTGAGAACCACTAGAGATAACATGTGAAGTAAAAGGCCTATCTAGAGACATAGGAGTAGAAACTATAGGAGGGTGACAAGGAAACATAGGAAGAGGAGCCTCAAAAGGAATACCCCAAATTGTGATAACTTGTTATTAGTGAATAAACTTGACACTTTGATGTGAGATAGATGAAACAAACCTAACGAAACGTAATCATAGAATATCAAGATGCATGTCACCCGAGCTAATACTAGAGGCCACTAGAAATGGAACATGTGCGTAATAGAGCCGATAATAATACGTAGAATAATATGCTCTAACCGGGATTAGAATTGTGTGTAATTTTCCTAGTATATACGAGAGAATGAAGTAGCTTGAGAGTACCTAGATTATGTTTTTTTATGTGGATCAACCAAAACACCGTGTATATGTGCTTGATTAATAGATGCAAAAATATACAAAGTATTTAAGACAAGAGTGTTATCCACACTAGAGTCAGTAAAGACAATAAATGGTGGAGAAAGTGGCATAAAAACAATAATGCCAATCATTTCATCCAATGGGTCATCATAAGAAGGTGAAGGTGGTACCACATGATGAAAATTTTGCACTTTTGAAGTAAATTTTAGTGTTCGATTAGAAAAATAATCATTGAAAATTCTGAGCTCCGCATTATCATTAATGGGCTTAGAGGATTTAGTGGGCTCATCCCATTCAATTGCATTTATATCAATAAGATATTGTATAACATGTTTAAGATTGATACATTGATTAGTGAGGTGACCAATGCATCTATGATAGTTGTCAGAATAAGCATTAGCATCAAAACTCTTACCACGAGGATTGCTCACATTAACCTCAAGTGATGGAAGGAGAGACATGAGATTGCACTCAAGTAATTGTTTAAGCATGATATGTGGAGCACAAGGTAAATGTGTAAATATCCTTCGTGTAGGTTGTAATTGCAGCTTAATAGGTTGAGCTATGACATTAATAATGTCTTTAGTAGTAGCCTTATTGTCATTAGTCTTGTCTTTGAATATATATTTGTTTAGGAACTTAGTATTAAATGTAGTAACAAAGATGGAAACATACTTAAGCTTATTTGTATGTGGCAACTTGGTTTCAAACTCTTTTAGTGTATGACATAGATGATCAAATGAGGGGAACTTATCAAACATAATTGAATCTTGTAAAGGAAAAAGCAAAATTTTTGTGAAAAGATCTTGAAGTTCGATATTAGCCAATATATTAAATTCATTTTAGTAAGTATAGTTTTGTAGCGTGAAACACAATAATTGATGTGCTCATTCGACCCACGGTGTACTTTAGATATTTGAGCATTAGAAACTTTTAATTAATACCGATAAAAAAATGTGCAAGAAACTAATTTTCCAGAGTATTAAAAGATTGCACAAAATGTGTGGGGAGATCATAGGACCATTGTACGACAAAGTCCTTGAGACTTCTAGGCAGGAGCTTTGTAAGTAAGATATTGTTATCAAGCAATGTGGAACAATAAAAGGTCCTATGTGGGGTCATTCCTACCATCATAAATAGGAATTTTAGGAGAAACGAAACCAAGAGGTAAGGGATAAAAACCACTTCGGGTGTAAGTGGATTATGAAGCAATTGAGTAGAATCCATAGTATGAGAAGAAGTATATGCACCTTGTTATAATTGTAAGATTTGAGCTTATAAAGTGTGAACAATGGTTTCAAGAGTATATGTTGTACAAGAAGAAACACGTGAACCACTATGATTACATGTAGGAATAATGGTAGTAGTAGGAATATACATAAAGACTTTAGGGGTTGGAATATTAGGTGCCCCTACTAATGTGGGCTCCATAGAGGCGGGAATAATATATGTGTGAATATGAGAAGAAGGTGGAAAATTCCTAAAAGATGGATCCTTTATTCGATTTTTGGTCATGAGTGAGTTTGGAAGTGAGAAGAAAACTAATAATAGACTCTATGTGATGAGGATTTTCATGAAGTTGTGCACGAAAGTGAGATACAAGTTCAACTTGTTCTTAGTCCACAATTTTTTCCTCTTCATGGTCATAATCATAAGAATGTTCATTATTTTTTTCCATGCATGCAATGGTACCTCATTAGTAGGATCAAGTATAAATGGAATGCTAGAGATGGGTAGTGAAGAAGAAGCCACAACGATATGATGTTTGCATAAGTAGGAGGATAAATCTCAACATGTTCGATGGATTGATTATTAAGCCGATTGTCACACCTATAGGAAGGAAACATGTGAAAATAGAAATATGAAAAGAATCATACACCAAATGAGTAGAAAAAACACTAGGGCCCAAGGAAACAAAGGTTTGAGATAAAATTTTTGATTTAAGATTCGAGTTCATCAAATGTTTACACTAATTTTATATGTTTATATGATGTTATGTTAATGCATAACAATAATAAAGAATGTAAGGTTTATTACAAGGGGTTATTCTAATTAATTAACTTCCAATATTAATCATGCAATATCATAACAATGCATTAATAATTGCAACTAGTGATAAAAAAATATTCTATAATCTCAAATACACAAGAGGAGAGATGCACTTATCTATAAAAATTGATACATGTGAGAGATATGGGTAGATAGAATGGAGAATATGGGAGTATTAAACTTGAAGATGCTTCGTTCTTGATACCGCATCTAGAAATTGTAATTCAAAACCATAAATCTCTACTAGGATCGGTTGTATGGCCCTATACCTTTTTAGAGTGGGGTTTTATAACTTTGTGTCATTTGGTGGTCTAGAAACGTGTTTCATTATCAAATCCTAAGTGTCGCATTGTTCTAAAACCATATGAAATCAACCGAATCGAAATCAAATCCTAACCTTAGGTGGAAGGCTATGCAAGAAGGTTAGTGTTTGGGTTGAAGTGTAATCCATGCCCTGCCTATGTTGAAATTAATTCGAAGAGGCCTCAAACCACATGTAATTCTCCACATAACATTTAATATTTATATGAATGCAACTAGGTGGCAACTTGAACCACAACGACTATGCTTGAGATGGTTTTTCTCTTGTTAAGACATTTAGTTGGAATCTTTAGGTGCTTGGAAATGAGGGAATTTAAATTCATTCACATGGTTGAGTGCTTTATAACTGTAGTAGTGACTACCCTAATATATGTGCATCAACTTTGGGAAGGTTTATGGATCCATGTGTACATTTAGTATTAGTATTTGAAAAGAGAACTCATAAGAGTATCGTGTGATTACTAAGTGAGTAAATGAAGTGATATAAACTTTCTTATATAGGGTTCCAAAGGTAATTTATAATGTAAAGGCTAACTCAATAGGTAAAAATGAACCAAAAAAGATAATCAAATTGAAAGAAAAGTTGGAGGATGTGTCGGTCCAAGACCATACAAGTCGGTCAAAATGAAAAGTACATCCTACCCTATTGTATGGATTTGGACATGATGATAATGAGTGCAATATGAAAGTTGTATCATGATAAGAAGAGGTTAAGTACTGATTTTATGCATTTATATTCAAAATGTGATGACACATTAGTGTGTAGGAATAAGTAAGTTGGGAGAGATGAAATAAGATGAATTGATCAAGGGTATGACGTAGATGTTTATTTTAGTGAAGGAGCACAATCACAACTCCGCATTGTTAAAAGGACAAATTGCCAAATTTGAGTGTCTACACTTTGGTTCCACTCATCCATTTCCAACTAGGTGTCCATAACCCCTATAGAGGTTACTTAAATCACCCCTTTTTGGAAAAAAATATTTTTTTCTTTATTTTTAATTTTCAAGAGAAGCTTCACTTTAGTTTTATTTTTAGTTCATTTTCTTATTTTCCTCTATTTTAAAACAATTTGAGAGGTTGGGAGCTATTTTGTACATTTATAATAATGATTCTACAAGATATAAGAAGTTGAGACCACTCTTTTAACCATTTTTCATAAGTTTTTAAGTTAAATAAGGGCTTTGTGACTCTTTTGGGTATAACAACTTTTTAGAATAAACAAAAATTAGAGTAATAGTTCTGAAATTTTCAACATAAGAAACATTTATCCAAGCTATTTCAAAATCCAAGGAACACACAATAAATTTCAATTACTTATTCTATTCACTCATTTGAAAGATTCCCTTTAATTGTTTCCATTTTTTGTAATCTTTGATATGAGAAACTAAAACTCATAACAGTTTTTCCAATTTATTGAAATTAATCTAAAAAAACATGAAACTAAAACATGAAACTAATCTATTGAAAGAATGCAACTAATCTATGAAATCATGAAATTTAATCTAAGGCTAATCTACTCCTAAAACTAACAACTATGAATCAACGGAGGATGAACTTGGAAATTTTGAATCATGCACTTTCTATTGCTAGGTAGCATCGATATTTCATTGTTAATAGTTCTCAATAGTGTAGACACATCTTTGTATTCCTTCCAAAATTCCACCAACACAAACATCCACACTAACTTAATTGCTAATTTCCTTTTTGTCACGATTTAAAAAAATGCAAATCAACAAACACATTGGGTTCATGATACCTCAAAATCAAACCATTGAGATGTATGGAATTTTTTTACCTCAACCTTGGTGATATATGGGAATGTGGGCTTGATTGGAATGAACTAATTTGGACACTCTTTTTGATTAATCTCTATATCAGTGGGTACTAAAATGTGTACTTCCTCTATCTTCCGATTGTCATGGAATGTCTCCATCTTTTCTACTACTATAATGAGGTACGCCTCTTCTTTTTTAATGGGAACCTCATGCTCATTCACAAAAATATATTTTGAATTTGTAAAAGCAGATGTATTTGGACAATCTACATCATTATCAACATCTTCTTCTATGAAATCAAAAATTTCACAATGAATGGGCTTCCATAACAAAATCATATTTCAATTCTAGGTAAGGCATCATCTCTTTGTTATTAGGTTGCTCCTTGTTATCCTCATGTGGTTCATGTTGACATTTTTGGCACTCATGCAAAAATGGCAACTCAAAGGAAAGGATTGATGGATGGACCTAACACGTAAAGAAGAGAGAAGTAAAACATCACTTTACCAGTTTCAAAATGCCTATCTTCTACTTAGCATGTCTTTCCATCACATCTATGTCATGATCATGCACCAGATCCCTCAAGAAATAGTGCAAGACCTTGACACAAATGGAAAGGACATGATAAGAAGAAGATGGACAACCCAAAGCTTGCAGAGGGACAATTCACTTTAGGGATGAAGTAGGTTTCAACTTATCTTTGTTCACTTTTTAGTTGTTATCAGTTATCTTAAGTTCATTAATTATGATTAAATGAAAGGTTCCTAGTGTGTATGAGTTGTACATTTTTCATTTTACATCATGTAAATGAAAGAATAATGCAAAAAGATAAAGATACAACTCATCACATGAAGAAATTTTCATTTATTTCATAATTATAAAGTATAGTGAACCCACACAAGTTGTGGGAATAACTCGAAAAACAAGAATAGAAATGAAAGTGCATATATGTAAAACTGTGAGTAGAGAAATAATGAAATCCATCATTGCCTATTAGATGGATTTCTTTTAGTTCAGGTTATATGTTGTCTTCACTGCTCCCTCTTCACCATCTTCTCTAGCGCTTTGTTGTTGTTGTACTTTAAAAGGGAAAAATAAATGAATGTCAAGCTCTGGATTTCATGCTTGTTGTATTCACAACTTTAAAAGATGGAATTTCAAAATGAACTTGAAATCAAAGCATAATGTCATCCACAAAATCATGGCATAAAGAAATCAGCAACAAAAGATAGGTTGTAAGCCTTTATTTTTCTAACTATTTTTCCGAAGTGTGCGGGTATAAAAACAGTATATCTTGAACAAAATTAAAAAATTGCAACAATCAAATGAAAGAAATGAACAAAGTAGTTTTGCAGTAGATGATGCAGGTACAGGTTACCATCAATTTCACAAAGACATAAACATATATGAATGAGTTAGGATCATAACATTCAAGTACAATATCAAGTACCAATTGATCAAGTTGCATTGATGAAGCAAATTCTCATTCAAAGAGCTGAAAATGGAAAGAATCAAGTACAGGAAATGCTGATATTATTTTCAGATCTAAAAGAGTAAGGAAAATATTTTCATTGTAGTACCAGGACTCATAAAAGGTTTTCAATGCATATTGAAGTACAATGCATGAAACAAGTCAGATGAGATGATGTTACACAACTGCTCAGGTTTCCAAGGAATTGAAGAGGTTTATTTGCCATATCAAGGTTTCACTCAAGTATACAACCAGTTTTCATATTTGTATTCAAAACTTCATACAAAAGATGCAAATTTCAGAAGTAAAGGTCCTCATCAAGAATCAAGGTAGGTGAAGGATTTCATACATCTATCAATAAGTATGATTTTTCAAGAGAATAATAAAGCAACCATGCAACTTGCTGAGTAACCAAGAGTTATTTTATACATTGAATCGATGATACATTTTTCCAACAACCTTTGGCTATCTTGAGAAGCAACATAAACAACTGAAAGGGGAAAGTAATTTCCCAAGAAAGCATGAATCAGAATACAAATCAACATACCAAGTCAAAGAAATATTTCAAATATTTTAGAAATTTGTGATTTCCATTGAATTCAAATTCAAGTTGCAGTATCAGAGTAAAAGAAGATACAGGTTGCAAATTTACAAGGGAAGGATTTACAATCTACAATGGATTTGAATCATAGCCACCAAAGGCCCATATAGAATGAAATCCAAGTAATTTTACAGTCTTAGCCACAAGTAAATATGGTAACTGGGTTTTCAAAAGAGCTAGCTCAAATAATCACAACAAGTACGATGCATATCTTACTATATACATGGGTAAAATTTACATGTTGAGTGAGAGTCACACCAATATGTTGGTAAAAATGGCTATAATCAAATAGTATCAACATAGAAGAAAAACCTTAATCGAACCAACCAAGTCAAATAGAGCCATAAATGGTCGAGTTTATAATCGAAGGGTATTGAATAAATTAGAGCTATTTACCTTATGATAGGAAAGATGGGGTAGATTTTTTATTCACCCGGTTGAAATCCTAAATGGAGGCCATTTGCAAATATATAGAACTCAATATCAAAAACCATGACATCTAAACTAATAGAGTTTTGAAAAAATCTATACAAGTAACAATCTGGGGTTCAGGTCAGCCAAACTAGAAGCTTTTTACGAGATAGACCAGGGTTGGGCCATAAAAAGAAGAAAGAAATCATAGCTATTGATGAATAATATAATCTCGAGCTACATAACTAATTATAGATCGTGAAATGAAATGACCAAGTTTAATGGACAGAAATACAACTTGCTCATAATGTCAAAAATAAATTCGAACACCCACAAAAGTTAGAGTGCAACAATGAGTTATATTATGTGAAATCATCAAGTCCAAATCAAATGGCGAGCAAACTTGAGTCAGAACCCATCAAAATGGAGCTCCATAACACATAAATTTCAAACATAAACCTCTGAATAGATCCTTACAAGAAAAATGGCAATCATTAAGGAGAAAAGGAACTCAAAACCCTCGCGACGGCCCAAATCAAAAAGTGCAGAGCAAAGGTAATGTTAGATCTGGTGATAAAAACCCTCCATCATGGTACAACAATTTCGAGCATATGTGAACCAAAGGAAATACAAAGTTCAACCATTCACATCAATGGAAATGATGAAAGGAAGATATTCAAACCAGTTCCACGATGGCCAATAATGCGTAACAAAGTTCAAGCTAGTAGAATGAACTAACCTCGAAATGAAATCCTTAGCTTAAGAGTAGAATATAGGTTTCAGAATGAGGTAGAAAATCCATGACACCGGGGTTTCGAGCTTCAAAACCCTTATCATGGCAACCCATCTATGTCAATGTTTCAATGCAAAATCTAGAAGATTGCACATATACAAAGCTCAAAGAAACATTCATGGCGGCCCATTTTTTTAGTAAAAACCGTCATGTTACCTTCATAGAAAAGGAAAATAGAGCAAGATCTTACCATATTTTCGAATCGAGAGATAACCTCAAAGAGTGTTAACAATGGTCGAAGGAATAAAGTTAAAATGCATTCATAGGAAGCCATCAAGGAGAGATGTCAAACCATAGAATACGAGTAGCCCGGGATGGCAAAAATGTGAAAATTTCATGCTCAGAACTTTACAGAGACAAGAAAATTGAGCTCAAAATGAATTTTCATGTCCGCCGAAGAAAAAATTTCGCATAGCTTCGCTAGCTCAAAGTTGAGCTCATGAAAATGTGGAATGATTAGGGTTGAAGCCTCGCTTTGTTACCTAACTCAACACGAGTTAGCAAACCCAACCATTGGAGTCAAAATGTACATGTGGCAAACACATGAAAACCCTAATTGTAACCATGGGTTTACAGTATCACCGACAATGCATAAGGGTCAAGTCTCGTGAAAAAGGGACCAAAATATCTAATTAATGATTAATATTTTAACCATAGTCTATGCATGTATTAACCAAGGATGGCCGAGCCTAATTATTTAGGTCTATGACCTTATAGTTAGCACAAGGATCAATGAATAATGTATGATGATGAAAGGGGGCCAAGCCATCATTTAGGCCAAAGTGTATGATTGTAATGATTAAGGTGGTGTCAATAATTATCAAAACCTTTGCATGTATCAAGGTCCCCTTCTACATGAAGATGGGTCATGTGTCTCCTCATCATTATCAACTTTTTCCGGAGGAGATGACTTTATTTTGCATGTACAAGCAAGTGGTCCCCACAGGTGGAGATGGAATTTCTTTTTGCTAAGTGAAGAATCAAAAACATCATTTTTGTAAGAGTGTATTTTGCATGTGATCGCAAGAGGGCAAAATAGACAAGAAGACAAAAATATCCTTGTAAGGGAATGAAATCGATCGAGCTATAGGAAAAAAGTTGCATGCAATTGGAGAAGACTTGCATATCAAGCAAGGGATATTATTAGCCAAAATATTCACCCAAATTTATTCATTATTTTCAGAATTAAAGTAGTCAATTGCACTTTGACTAAAGTGTATTTTTGGAATTAAAGGATATTATTGCCTCATTATAAACAACATGTTTATTTTATCCCTTTATTTATTCATGATAAAGGCTAAAAATAACATGCATGGGCGAGTTCAGATTGCAGCCTATTTTTAGGAGGGGTGGGTGAATAATTTTTGCTATATATTGTGTGCATTAACAAAGCACAAGGGATGAATTTTTGGATGTAACGAGTCTTTGAAGAAATTTTTGCCAGTTTTGCCCTTGAATGAGAACCACTATTTCCTATCCAATTATTTACAGTGGTGTGTATCTTTCTATTATCTCTTGTGAATGTTAATTCCCTGAATTAATTATCTTACCTTGTTGCAAATTTGGTGTTTTATGCATAGTCTTAGTGTGTATGTTAGTTGCATTGTTGTTGTGATTTATCCCTCAACAATAAAGTGTTTTGCCTTAGGATTTAGCTGAAACCCATTGGTTTGTGCTCTGTAATTTATTCTTAGTATATTATGCATGTACTCAGTCAAAGCCCTCAATAATTTTGGTGTATCACCCCATTTTAAATTTTAGTTACATCTGTCTTTTTACTTTTAAAACCCCAAAAAATTAGTTTAGGATACATCAATAAGGAACCGACCTTGTAATCCTAGAGACTCACCTCAACATAGGGATATCCACAACCCTGAGGTGTTTCCATTATATCTATGGAAGTGAGGGAAAAACAAGCTTAGAACCCCTTTTGTTATCCCTCAATCAAGGTGCACTTCTAAGAGATAATAGTTTTTCCACGCCCGGTGGGAGATTACAAAGATTAGCGTTTTACTTTTCAAAGGTGTTCCATCCTTCAAGCAAATCAGCCACCATGCATACCAGTTTTTGGCACACTGGTGGGACCTCAAACGAATATTGATGAATTTAGACAATTGAAGATTCAAATTATAATTCATCCGGCGACTCCGTGAATAAGATTTCAGACAGTTCAACATTTTTCATCACCAAAGTAACATCAATTCTTCATATGTATATTTTGAGGTATTTTCTAAAAAAATAGATATGTTATTTTGTTGTTATCCACCTATTTTCATGAGCATCGAGATCTGTTTTACCATTTTTACATATTTTATGAGGTCATGCAATCATGACATCAATTCCTCTTTGAAATTCTTTTATCCGAGAGTTGTATCTCTGTTATTTCCATAGTCTTATCATCCATATTCTCCTTCATATCAATACCATAACCCCTATCAGAGTGAATATCCCCATAACCCGAACCCTGCACATCAATATGATTATCAATATGACCATGGTTATGTTGTCCAAAACCAAGGTTATGCAGAAGGTTATGTTGATTATACATAGGAGGAAGAAATTGAAGGCATAATTCATGAAATAGAGCAAAGCATGTAAGTACTGAAAGAGCAAGTGCAAATAGAGTTGCAAGCTAAACAACCTGGCCTTAGGCAACCATGTCAATGGGGAGGTCCTATACCCAGTTGGCTTAGTCCGCAACAAAGGCTTAAGGTAATGGAAGAATGAATTAATCAAATGTTGCAAGCATTATAAAATGATAGGCATCAGGTTGAGGAACCCCATCAACTAGATGTTCCCACTTACCTTCCCCATCAAAATCCAATGCCTACATATCTTCCTTATCACCCCATCTAACCCATTTCTCGGTCATCAAGTTTTCAGTGCTGAAATTTCTTTTTTCTATTCCACAACCACATACTGAAAGGAAATTTAGATTTCCAAGCTTTTGTTCTCGCTTACATTCTAAATGTAGACCTTGTACCCCAATCTCTTGTTCAAGAGTTGTCAGTTCAAGCTGAAATCAAGGCTACCCCTCCTCCTTCATCCATAGTACCAATTCATAAAGGTGCAGATCGGAAAATCATTATTTGTTCTCAATATATTGTGCATGTACTCAATCAAAGCCCTCAATAATTTTGGTGTATCACCCCATTTTAAATTTCAGTTACAACCATCTTTTTACCCTTAAAACTCAAAAAAAATAGTTTAGGATACATCAATAAGGAACCGACCTTGTAATCCGAGACTCACCTCAACATAGGGATACCCACAACCCTGAGGTGTTTCCATTGTATCTGCATTGAGATAAAAACAAGCTTAGATCCCATGTTGTTATCCCTCAATCAAGATGCACCTATGAGAGATAACATTTCATGAACTCGCATTTGCATTATTCTTGAAATTAGAATAGTCATCATCGAAATACCTATAATTTTGAATACATTCATTCTCATCCACAACAAACACATTGGTGGCTTAACAAGCCAATTTATTGTTAAGTCAATAATGAGATTGTGAATAAATTTATGATTTAGATGATAAACCATGAGAGTATTTAGACTGATTGGAATTTAGGGCACTTGGATGACCAATTAAAAGTGGAACAATGTTGGTTCTATGAGAAGACAACTGCCTGTCTAATGTGACTAGTTCTCGCATAAGTGAGACTAATGAATTTACACCAAAAGTTTTTAAATACATGGAGAGGAATATATCTAAAGCATGGATGTAAATGTCTACAAGTGTTGCTTATTGTGGTCTATGGCTGATTGGAATTTTGTTAAGGATTTCTTGAAACTTAGGATTAAATTTTTTAATTGACTCATGAGGTTGTCTCTTGATTGTGACTAATTGATTTATGAGTGTGAATGGATCTATGAGTTGTCTAAAATTTGTAATGAATAAATATTCTAATTCCTTCCAATTGGATATTGAACTAGGGATTATACTTAAAAATGATTTATATTTAGGATCATTCAAAGTAAATGGAAATAACTTGCAAGCTACATCTTTATGGTGCTCATTCAAGATAGACAAATCATTCTTAAAAGAAAGAACATGTTTCTCCGTAGTCATGTTACCATAAAAATTAGGAAGAAACTTGAGAGCATCCTTAGGGAGTTTGTGTTGAATACCAAAATCAATAATTACGGTTTATCCACTCCAAGACATATTTCATTTTGTGATTTTCTACCTTTATGATTTTCAACATCTAGACAAAGATTCATAAAATAGCATCCAACTTCCGGTGTTTTGTGTTGAAGAACACAAAACAATAATGAGAAAAAGAGGATAACAAATCAAATGAAGCTCAAAACACACTCTAAATAAAACTAGATTTATAATAGATCTAAGGATTGGAATCTAAGAAATAGAATCTAAATTCAAAACCCAAACCAAAGGTGTAAGGCTCTCTTTCTAGAGCCAACTTTCCAATTTATGCAAGTTTGTTACACATGCTTAAAAGGAATACATGAAATTAATCCTACTCATTTTAGAAATTCGCTGGAAATAAAATTCAAGGTACATCTTGCTATGGACATATAGCTCAATTGGGAACCATGTGGCCTTTCTTTAACCCACATAGGAACCAATGAATTTTGAAAAATTCCCATTTCGTTTATATGAATTTATTTGGATCTAATTTATCCTTAACTAAATTTAGGTCAACATAGTTATATTTACAATGGTTCTAAGTGATTTGGGATTTCATAAAAAAATCAAAAAGGAAGGAAGACTAGGGTTGAGAATAAACTATACTCTTTCTTTCAATTTCTAAGTACAACAAACACCTTAATCTTGATCAAACTACACATACGAACTAGAGAATACAAGAACTAGATTAAACTAAATTTTGTATAAACCCTAAGAAATCAATCAAAGGAAATTAAACACCGAGAATAAAAATTATGCATAATCCAAACAAATAACTATTGTTCATTTACTAAGTTTATAACAGAGGTTAGTCAACATAGCAAAATGTTCAAGCTAACTAGATTCAACAATAAAACCAAGCAATTATCTACTTTCTAACATCTCTAAACCACTTAATAATTGAGATTCCAAAGCACATTTAAGAAACTAAATTCAAGAAACAATAACTCATGAAAATGATACTATTTGAATCTCAATCTCTTACCCTAGAATTCAATCAAGACTAGAAGTGCAAACTCTACATAACAACTAAAAGATATTTGTTGTTTAGGCATCAAGACAAAAATCCTCAATTGAAAATAACTAAACAACTCACAAAACCATGTGGAGCTCTAAAATTATTTATATTTATTGAATTCAATGCGTCAATATGTAACAGAGGAAGTGTTTGGATGGAGTGTGAGGTGTCTACTCTTCTAACGGCCAAAAATTGAATTTCAACCACCATGGCATCTTTCAGAGAAGTATGAGAGCCATCGTTTGGTTGTAGAACCTCCCGATGTCTCTGTGGTGACAGAGATTCTCAAAGTACCTTTGCTTGAGGGAACCATGGAGCTAAAAATGATGATTATACAACCGATGGGTTACCCAAATAAACGTTTGTGGTCTCTCCATTGAAAAATGTGGGTCACACAAAAGTGGGGAAAAAATTGTGAATAACCCCATATATTTTGTCCCCATAATGACAAACTAGGCATGTGGTTGGGAATTTTCAAAAAGGACTCAGGACAAAATGTGGACCCCAATACAATTGGTGCCCCTCGGCCCCCTTTGTTTTCTTGAGCTCTAAGGATGATAAAGGAATTCATCATATAAATATCCCGGAGACTTGCCTAAACAGAGCAATCCAAAAGAATCAAATGGCGCTAACAGGTAAGTTTTTGGGTCCTAGACCTAATATTGATGTTGTTAGAAGATGGGATTTGAGAAAATGGTGTCCTCTTGGGGATGTGATTGTCTCTTCTATGTCAAATGGTTTTTCTTTTTAAAATTTACTACTCAAGAAGACATGGATGTTGTTTTGTTGGGAGGACCTTGGTGCCTGGGAAACATGGGGTTATTTATCAAATAGTGGTACCTGGGTTTTGATCCACAAAAAGAAAATATCAATATTGTTCCCCTTTGGTGTTGGCTACTAGGTCTCCCTTTGTAGTTATGGGATGATGAGATCCTGATAAACATTGCTAGATTAATTAGATCTCCCATTGCTCTGGATAGCTCAACCAAAAATAGATCACGGTTGGCATATGCCCATTTCTATGTCTCTACTGAGACATTCAATAAGAGCTTTCGAATCAAATCGTGCTCTAAATGAAATATGTCCTTGGAAAAAAACTATGATCTATGAATCATTTCAAATGAGGTGCACCAAATGTCATAAACTAGGGCATTTCACCAGAAAATGCCCTAATAAAAAATCCCTCACTGAAAATAATAAGAACAATAAAAATACTGAGAATTAGGCATCTACGAAAGATCAATCAAAGGAAATGGCCTTCAAAACACCTACTAAGAAGCAACCAACTCGAAGAACTCTATGGGTTCCCAAGACTCCACTCAAAAAAGATGATATACTTAAAGATTCTTTGGATACCAAGGATTCAGGGGAAAATTTGGTTGTTCTTAGCCTTCATGTTGAGGAGGATTCTCAAACTTTCAAGGTTCTTCTCCAACCTTGCATCAGTGGCCACATTAAATATCTAGGTCTAACTCCTATTCAAGAAGAAACATCTATTTCAAAGACCCCATTGAAGTTGAGTCTTTGACTCAGAAAGGCAACCCTTCTACAACTTTTGAAAAACTCATACTTGAAGATGAGTCGTTGACTTCAAAAGGAAACCCTTTTGTAGAATTAGAGCATCCTAGTCATGATCCTATCAATGAAATACTCAACTTGCAGTGTGGCTAGGTCCTTTTTCCTTCTATTTTTGATGGGGAGAAAGTAAGTGTAGCCCACATGTCAAAGAATGCTCCAACAGTTTCGTGTAGCTAACTAAGTAGATTATTAAAGGATTGCTGAAATTCCCCAACCCTGATAAGGAGGAAGGGGAATTTACCCTAGTTTTGAGTCCTGTTCTTCAGGATTCCACAAATTCTCATGAGTTTACTTTGGTTTGTAGAAAAAGAAAAAATCTAAAGGGTACGAAAATATACTAGACACCTTGTTTTTTGACAAAAAAAATCTCCTGGTAATTGGGCCGCTTCCACCTCAAGGGTGATTAGATCCTCTATCAGATAAGAAAATATAGGTGCTAATACCAAAAATGGAGACCTCTAAGAATGATCAAATAAAAAGGGAGATCAATAAAGCTTTAACTAATGGCACTCAGTCTTCCCTAGACCATTTGGTCCACTCCTCTCCTCACATTTTTAATGAAGATTATTTCTTGGAATATAAGAGGCCTTAACAGCAGTGGAAAACAATGTACACTCAAAGACTTGAGAAGAAGTTGTAACCCTACTATTATGGCCATTCAAGAAACTAAAATGAGTTCTGAGAACTTAAAAGTTTGTTGTAAGAAAGTTTGGAAAAAGGTTGATTGGGATGTAGTAGATTCAAGAGGTGCTTTAGGAGGTATGGTGGTCTTTTGGGACCCAAACAAGGTAATTGGTAAGCTTATTATTTCTTCTCACTCCCATCTGGCCCTCTCCTTTCACACTCCTGATAACAAAAGTCATTGGATTTTTTCGGTTATCTATGCACCCAACACTCTTCATGGTAGAAGACAACTTTGGAAGGATATTAAATTTCCAAAACTCCTAATCTAGGTGGAACGATTTCTCATGGGAGATTTCAACTCTCCTCTCTCCACTGCTAAAAAAAATGAGGGGAGCTCGGATCACACAATTGGTATGGACAACTTAGTAGAGTTCATCACTCATGCTAATCTATTGGATCTCAAACTCAATGAAAACCATTTCACTTGGTCCAACAAGAGACTTGGAAATAATATCATACATGTACGGCTTAGATAGAGCTCTCATTTTCAGCCAATTGGCTCTTAAGTCAATATTTTCATCTTTCCTCTCTTCCCAGAATCACCTTAGATCACAATCCCATTGTCTTGAATATGTTAAATAATGAGAGACCTGCCCAGTCCTCATTTAAATTTGAAAAAATGTGGTTCGACCACCCGGATCTTCTTGATAAAATTAAATATTGGTGGGGGATTCAAGTGGAAGGATTAGCATCAATACAAATTTGTACAAAAACTCAAAAATATTAAAAGGAAAGTGAGGGTCTGGAACAAAGAAGTTTTTGGTAACATCTTCAATCAAAAAAAGATCAAAGAGGACATTGAAGAATTGGAAAAGAAAGTGGTTCCTTTGGAATGAGTCAAGAAGACTTCACTTGAGAAAAAACCCTTTTAGTAGAGTTCCACACCATTTTTGCAAGGGAAGAATCCTTCTGGAGGCTTAAGTCCAGAGCAATTTGGCTCAAAGGAGGATAGGAACACAAAATTCTTTCATATGATAACTTTAAAGCACATGGCTCACAATAAAATCACTGAAGTAATTAATCAAAATGGAGAGAAGATGTCAAATCCAAAATCCATTAAAGAAGAAGTTGTTAATTTCTATAAGAATATGCTAAATGACAATCCTCCTTTGTCTTGGGAAGTTGCTAACACACTGCTTGATTATATTCCGAACAATCTTGTTAGGCCCAAAGAGTTCAACACTCTTTCTAAACCAACTACTTTAGAAAAGCTTCAAAAATAATTTTTCTCCATGGAGGGGGATAAATCCCCAGGTCCAGATGACTTCTCTACTTTTTTTTATCAAAAATGTTGGGAGATTTATGTGAAAGACCTTCTCAAAGCAATTGATGAATTATTTGGGACATAGGTAGAGATACTCAAGGAAATAAATAACACTTTCATTGTCTTAATTCCTAAAAAATAGGGGTGAAGGAATTCAAAATTTGACCCATAAGTCTTTCCAATGTGCTCTATAAAATTTTCACCAAAATCCTCACCTCTAGGATTCATCCGCTACTTCCTAGTATTATCTCAAGTCAACAAGGAGGATTCGTAAAAGGAAGACTTATCCAAGATGGAGTTGTCATGGTACATGAAACCATACACTTCGATGGAGAAAAGTAAAAAGGTAGGCATGGTTTTAAAGCTTGATATGAACAAATCTTTTGATAGAGTTTCTTGGTCATTCTTGATAAAGTGCTGGAAATATTTGGCTTTGATGATCATTTCAGAAGGATCATTTGGACCTGTATTTCTTCTCCCAAATTCTCGGTGATTGTCAATGAAGCCTGATGGGATTCTTCCAAGTAGTCATGGTATCCATCAAGGTGACCCAATCTCTCCCATTCTTTTCATTATCATGGCATGGATAGTCTCAGTTCATACCATCAATAGAGATGTTTCTTTGGGCTATCTCAATGGCTTTAGACCCTTATCCTTTGACATCATGGTCTCCCATCAACAGTTTGTTGATGACACTATCATGCTCCTCCTTGCTTCTATTTTGGAAGCCAAAACTATGAAGCACATTCTTAACTCTATGAAGAATCATCTAGGCAAAAATTAACTTTGATAAAAGCTCTTTATACTTCTTCAATACTCCTCCTGTCAAGGAAAAGGAAAATTGCGTAAATCTTAGGCTATGAGATCAACTCTTTACCTACTACTTACCTTGGTCTTCCTCTTGGCACAAACAAGGTCCATATGAACATTTGGAATTCTTTGTTGGATAGGTTTTAGAGAAAGATTGTTGGCTAGAAGGGCTCTATCCTTTCAAGTGCTTTGGGAAATGCCTTCTTATTAAAAACACACTTCAAAATTTGCCAATTTACATCATGTCCTTATTATTTATTCTAGTGGTTGTTGTGGAAAAAATAGAAAGAATCCAGAAAAAAATTCTCTGGATAGGGATAAAAGATAAGAATAGGATGCACTTGGTGGCTTGGGACAAGGCCTATAACAACAAAAAATAGGGGGCATTGGCATAAAAAAATATGTATTATGAATGCAACACTTGTCTCTAAAATGGGTTGGAGATTTGTTAAAGAAGAACATCCATGGACCAATCTCATTAAAGCCAAATATCTTAACCAAGGTAGTGTTATGGATTACTTCAATAATCCTAACCACCCACTAGGATCAGTATTTTGGAATAATATAGTCAAGATCAGAAAAGAGCTCGTTGCAGGTTGTAAATGGACTCTGGGCATGGAGAAAGCATTAGCTTCTGGAAAGATAGTTGGGATGACTTCAACACACTTTCAAACAATGAACAATGGGAACAACTCAAAGATAACCTCACTATAGCCTTGGGACAATGGGTCTATGACTACATTCAAAACACTGATGGAAAATTAAACTGGAAAAATCTTGAGTCTTTTATCCCTAACCACAAGGAGCTTCTTGGGGAACTTCAAAACAATCTGAGTTACATCCCCATTAGTCAAACCCATAATCAAGATGAATTCAACTAGGTTTCTTCTTTTGATGGTAACTATTCGGTGAGATCTAGGTATCAACTATATGCCAATGAACCTATAGTAACTTCCCTTGGAACAAGATTTGGTTCAAAGAGCTTACTTGAAAATAAACCAATTCCTTTGGTTTGTGCTTAATAAAGGCATACTCACCATTGAAAATCTCATCAAAAGAGGATCTATCATCGAATAGGTGTTATCATTGCAAAAAGGATAATGAAACTATCCAACATCTTCTTCTTCATTTTCCTATCTGTTGCTAGTTCTCTTTGGAAGCACATTTTCAACAGGTTTGAAGTCAAATGGTCTTTTCCAGAGGATATTATACAAACATGGATGCAATGGAAGCCACCCTTTAAACATGCTCTTTTTCAAGCTTTGTAAAATTATATTCCCTCATACCATATGGAGAATATGGAAAATCTTGTAACTCAATCATCATTTTCAGAGACACTAAAATGACCATCAAAAGTATCCTAAATGAAATCACAAGGTTGCTAAGGAAAACATTCTAAAATTTAAACCTCCCAAAAAATCCATATATCCTCGGAGGAGGTTAGATATCTTAAGGCCTGGAATATTGATATACAATAGTGTACTTCCCCCATTCAAAGCATTGACATGTCTCTTGTGTACAATGGATTCCCCCTTTTGAAGGTTGGTATAAATTGAACTTTGACAGTGCCTCCAAAGGACAAACCTAGTCCAGCTGTGGTGGTGGTCTTATTAGAAACCACAAGGGTCATCTAATTGCATGTATATGTTGTCCCATGGGTAAGCAAACTAATCACTACTATGAGGCCCTAGCTACTCTCTGGGGAATCAAAATTGCTAGGAACCTCAACATGGGTAATATCATTGTCGAAGGTGACTCAATGAACATTGTCAATAATCTTTCCAAGTCCCTAACACCTAGTTGGACCATTAGAGACTTCATCAATGAAGCCCATACTTTATGCAATGGTCTAAACATCATTTTCCAACATGTTTATAGAGAAGGGAACAAATCAGTGGATTCACTAGCAAATATGGGGGTTTGTATTAATGATTACAAGGAATGGCATGATTTCAATGACACTCCCACTGAAGTTAAACTCATCATTACAAATGAAGCAAACACTCTCATCAACACTTCTTAGTCGATAGATCTTGCACGTGCGTAATCCTCTTCTAGATTTCTAAGGAAAGATCGGGCACGCCCAAATTTACTCCCCCTAACTTTGAAAATTGAATATTTTTTCATACTGAACAAGTGTGGGAGAAGGAAAAGGGTTTTATCTCTGCAACTCACAGGAATACGGGTTATTGGAAGGCTGTTGGAAGGTCTATAGGTTGTTGCTTTTAGATCAACCCTTCACATTCACATGTGGTTTTCATAATGGGAGGTGCCCCATGTAGAGTAGAACCCATCTTTGATCTGCAATGGCAAGAATAGATCGAGCTATGGGAAACCATCAACATTGGGGGTTTCACAGATTTCATCCAACAATCAAAGGGCACGACCAATATATCTCTTTACAATTTGTGGAGAATTGGAAAAATCGTATCATCTCTATTAGAGAGGTAGAGATATTTCCATATCACTAAAGAGTTCATTTCGTTTATCATTGGCTTAAGCATGGATGGAAACAAATTCTTCAGGAAAAAATTTGATAAGGAAGTAGAAAAGGTCTTTCTGGACGGGGAGAAAAGCTTGATATCAAGAAGGAAGGCATTCTTGTTTCCTCTATCCCGTAGCCATTTGATGAGGTCACCCGAATGATGGTTCGTTATGTCACTCTAGAGGGAAGATTCTCCACCATTCCACTGCATCACTTGGTCTTGCTTAATCATTTCAGATGGGAGGTGAAGGTGAGTCTTTCCCACTATATTCTGTAGTCTATGGAAAAGTCTATTTTGGAAGTTCAGAGTCACAAGAGGATTGTTCCTCTTCACCAGGGTGTCATTTACCTCATTAATATTTACATTTTGATGTTGTGGCCCATGAACCTTGCCCCACTAGTGGTCTCTCCTCTTCCCAAATAGCCCCATATTCACTCTAAAAACCCCATGAATCGTGACATCTGCTTTCTGAACCACCCCTAAAATAATCCTTCGTAGTAGTAGGAAAGATAAGGAAATTTTGGGCATTGGCTAGAAGGATAATGAAATTTTTGTGGAGGATAGGCCCCCCAATATTCTTCCCTGTAATGGAAAAACTCTCTGTTTTGGAAAAGAAATTCAATATGCAAACCATGAGATTGTGAAAACCCTTGAGGATAATGTGGAACTTTCTTCTTAAGTTTGTAGTTAAGGAACAAGCTCCGGATCCTATCACCAACCTCAAAGAGGAAATTGTCACTCTGGAATCTAAGCTTAAAGCCCTTGAGGAAAAACACAACAACTATATGGCCATGCACAATGTTATTATGGATCTCATGCAAGTCCACATCCACCATATTTGTGACTCCAATGGCATATTGGCCTCTGCATGGAAGAATGGAAAGATTACCAAAAAGTTTAAAGCTACAAATTGGGACCCCACTATTGCCATTTCCTTAAACTCCATCAGGCCCTCAAGGTTGCTTTAAATTTTTTTAACAAATATGTTGGTTAGTGTTGTTGTCTCCTTGTTCTCAATGCAACTATTTTGGTGTTGTTGTTTAGCTGGGGTTTAGTTGTTTATGGTTTGTTGTTGAGTTCTATGTAGGAAGATGGCCCCTGCCTTTAGTTTTTCTTTTTTTTTCCTTTTGGTTGGGGTGTGGCCCCCACGGATAAAAAAACCACATTGTTATACTTTTTTATCTTGGCTTCTGAGCCTTTGGTTGTACTTTTGGGTAAGGTCCCTCCAAAACCTTTTACCTTTAATAAAAAAGATGTAATTTTACAATCAGGTTTAAGTGTATTTATAGAGCAATGTGACTCAGCCACACTCTTTGCATGCTCTTTGGAATTCCTAGAAAAATAAATCTAATCTAGAACTAAATCTGGGAAAAACTAAAAACTAAAATAAAGCTAACAATTGGAAAAAAACCTATCACATGATCATGATCTCATAATTACATTGATTTTCCTAAATATACATAATCTATTTTTAAAAATAAAAATACAACCAACAATCTAATTGATTAGAACTAGCAATTTCCTTGTTGCATGAAAATAAGCTCTCCAAAAGCTTAAGATAGAAAGTCAATTTGTTTTTTGTATGGCCGATTAGAACTATTTGTCTCTATTTATCCCCATGCATGCTTTCCCAATTTAATAACCATGGGATTAAATTAAACTATCATTAGTTTTATTTAACCATTGTATGCAACCCAATATCATCTTTGCTAAGAATAGCTCAAAAAATTCAATCTTTTAAGGCTTTTCTATTTTCCTTTATTCACAATTGTTTTATTAGTTAACAACACATGTTTAAACTTAATGACTCAAATTTATTAAAAATCCATGTATGCTTGAATTTTCTTTGACTTTGAATTGTTTTCCCCGATCTCCAACACATGGCTTTTATTGGCTTAGCTGCTCGTGGAGAGATTTTTTAATTTCGAATTCAACCTCCACTTGGTGCAATGTACCGATGAGAGACACGTGGCCTCCATTAGTGTAATCCTTTCTTATAGACTTTTGAACCTTGGTCTTCATGCATTCTCCTCCACCTAAAATAGTTATGGATCATTGACATGTGTCAACAATCGACTCCACCACTTCCCAAAAGGTTTTTAACCCTTTTCTTGATCTCTTCCTTGCCACCATCTGCAACATGTGTCCCTAATTGATGTAACCATGCTCGATGGAGCTTTAACTCTTTGGATTTGCGTAGAACCCTTTATCCTCCCGTATGTCGATCTTGGACACTTGTCAACCATTAATGAAGCAATCGTCCCGATTTAAAATCCAAGCCTTTAATATCGTTCAATCCTTTAGATGAATTTTGATGGTGTTAAATAATGGAAAACGTAGAATTTGGATGTCAACAATGTTTCAAAGATGATTTCCTTCCCAAAATTACCATTTTATTGGTTTTTTTATCCCGATTGATCTACACACATGTTTAATACTAGAATATACTCATGAAATTTTCTTTTAGTGATATAAAACAATGATTTAAACGTGAAGTACTCACAAAAATGAAGTCATAGTCATCAAAGATGATTCTAAGCCTATATGGATATTCCTAACCAGGAACATCATCACCCACGAGAAAATTAATGTTATCTTGGTATTCCATTTTGTATCCACTTGTCACATCATGATATGTGGGATTGAGTGCCCCATAAAATTCAACAAAAGTGGAAAATTGGTCTTGTAGATTTCTCTCCCTAGCAGCAAGCTAATTTTTATCAATCAAATTTTTTCATGCATGTGATTTAACATAATTAAATATTTATCAAAGGATTGAGATAAAATAAATATAACAATAATAAATAAGATCTATCATGCAAGAGACAAACAAGTGTAAGAAATAATGAGATAAGAATGACTTAGCTTGTATTCGAATATATAGATTGATTATGGGCTGGAAACCTGTGTGGACGAGACTAGATTTGGGTGAGTATGCTTAAATTCTGGAAAAGCTGGAATTTGAAACTCTTTGAGCACGAGAATCACCAGAGAAGGGGAGGACTGCCCAAGCACTAGTGTCTAAACCTGGATGCTATTGTTTTGGTAAATGCTCTCGCTTCTTATCTTTTTCAAGGTATGAAGTTGTATTCTTAATTTTTATCTTTGTCGTGTCCACTTCATTGTAGGGTTCATGTGTCACACATGAACCTACAAAATAAACCTTAGATACCTACATAAGGCTCAAGAAAATATTAGATGAAACAAATAATGCATATTCTTGAGTGAAATTGACCTCAGAGGTCACCCCAATGTGATTTCCACCAAGCACTACACTACATTTCAGACTCCATGTAGTTCTAGTATGTGTGTGATTGAATCGTGTCCCTTGAAGATAAGTTGCCCTTATGTCTAGTCGCACTCAGATAACGTGCTATAAATAATTTACCCCCAAGATAAATGCTCGAAATAGAATTCAAAAATAGACCCTCCTATGCAAAGTGAATAAAGCAACCCAAATGTAGACTTTGAATGTTGCTCTTTTCCAAGTAGTAGATAGGAAGTAATAGCCCAAAATTTCCTATTTCAATAATAGTGTGAGTTATTCATGTATATGTATGATTCCCTTGTTTGAATTTAATCATTAACAACTAGAATGACTAATCCAAAGTGATAAGAAAGGTTTTTAAAAGATAACAAGTAATGAAGAATTTAAAATTTGAGAAAAAGAGGGAAAGGGATAGAAGCACCCAAAGGGGACAATGTAGCTCATGGGCGCTCTGTCCCTAATGGATGATACTTGTTTGAGATACTCGGTGGATATAATAGAAAATATAGAGTTGGTTCATATGTCATCCAATGTCCAAAATTAAAGTGGTCATTCCGTAAAACCGAGTAATAGAAGTATGAAAAGGATAAAACCATGTGAAAAAAAAGTAACAAGTGTTGTTAATGTCTAGTTTTTGTGCTTAGGAATCATAAATATAATGACATACTTAGATGCATGATGTAAATAATAAGTGTGTGATTTTGTGTCTACATTTCCCCCACTTTATGCTTTGATGAATGAATATTTGGTAGCATAAAGTAGATAAGAATAGTGTACCTTGTGGAGAGTCAAGGGAAATTTAACCTATAGTGTGTCGAATGAGGATTGTATGTGATACTATGTCAAATGGAGATTGTGAAATGTGTATCATGGAATCTAAGAGAGGATAAAGATCCTAGGGGTGACCTTGTGTGTGTAGTAGAAATGATGCTTGTATTTGTTCCTTGAATATTGCATTTACCTGAGCATCTTGTGCTTGAGATTGCTCCTTGTTCCATTTATGTGTTGCCTTTTTCGAAGTAAGATGAGACCTACAAAAGAAGATAAGTGTATTAAATGTTCATAATAAATGAAACTAAGATTTAACTTCATAAATGTGAAAATAGAAATGCGTATTGAAAAACAAGTGAATCAAGGATAAAATACACTTGAATGTGAGAGAGAAGAGATAGAATTGTTCATGTATGTTTGTTGCCTTGGAGATGGTTGGAATAGTACTAAGGATTTAGGCGTCATGTTTCCAAACTAAGGATTTAAGCGTCTATCACCATATTGAGGATTTAGGCATATTGTTGCCAAGAGATGAGTAATAGGAGAGATGTAGGATTTTACTCCAACTATTAATGCTTCCCCATGCATAAGTGCCATTGTAGATGGTCACAAACCCAATAGAAACTTGCTATGGATGACACATTGTTCTAGGCATATTGTTGTCCCTGCATATGCCCTAGGTACCATTTCTTATTTGATCTTGAGAAAATAAAGTAATTAGTTCCCTTGCTCAAAATATGAAAAACTCCATTGGTTTTATTCCTATTGTACTGATAGTAACCCATAATCAAGTATGTGTCATTCATTGAAATTTGGAAATACTTGTCACTAAAAACCTGTTGATCTTGTATTGTACTTGTTTATGCCCTCAGAAAAAATTGTCCAAGTGGGACACTAGCACCCATCGTCCCTGTATCCGTAGTTGGTGCTTCTTGTCCCTACTATAATTTTGGATCAATTCTAATTTGAACCATTTTTTATCTCTTGTTTATTCTGATTTTTCTTTATACCAATATGTGTCGGGTTTTGGATTGTTGAGAGGGTGAAATAATCACTCGATGATTACCCTCGCTCATTTGGGTTGCTTGAGATGAACCAATGTGAATGTTTCCCAAATGAGGAAAGCTATGATTGATGTGCACATCTGAAATAGAGCTCTTGGCAGGGGAATAGGGAATGCACATAATAATAACAACCATGGTGGAGGAAAAATAATGGGAAAGGCTAGCAAAAAGTGTTAGTCATAAACAAAAATGTCATGATACAATAGATACTAGTCAAAAACACGTAGTAATATGAAAAAGACACATCAAGTAGCTATTTTAATACATGGGACACCACTTAGGATGTCACAAGAGACTCAAATCCTTCAAGGTGATACATGCAATCAAGAATATGGCAAAGCCGACAAACAACATGAAACAAGACACAAACAAAGGAAACATGACATAAGAAAATTAGATAACCATGATTCGAAGTAGACCTAGAAAACAAATGCTACACATGAAGCACCCGTTAGCATGTTAGAAAAGAGGATAGTATGTCATCAAGTATATAGCTAGAATGGAAATAAAAGTAGTAGATATTGCAATGATAGAACTTGAATATATAAAAGTAGGAAAGATAGATCCCCAGGAGCCTTAGTGGGACTAGTATATAACAATGCTAAGCATCATACATCATGTGATAACATATAAGTAGCTTGTATTCACCTCAAAAGTACCATGCAAATGCTCATGTGTGTGTGGAAAAAGATAGAGCATATACTATGACTCAAATAACATGGTAAGTAATGTTCAACAAAGAATAGTATAAGCAAGCAAGAATACATTCAATCAATATCTAAGAAATTATTTTTGAATTTTTGCAAATATTTGTAGGTTTTTGAATGATTAGAATATGAAATAAAATGACGAGGAGAGGGAGGGAAGAGGTTTCCCCTAGTGTATGTGTGCAAAGTGAGGTCCATGTAGGTAAGTACGCCTCAACAATCATGTTTGAACCTAGAACAAGAGTGTGTCATTGGGTAGTAAGGGGGGTAATACCCAAGCATGTATGCCTTGGTGATCTATCTAATGGGAATAGGGGGTGAGGACCCACTATATGCTAGTGTGAAGAACGTATGCATGTGAACATGATATAAGACTTGATGATCCCTAGAAAGTGCATGGGATAAGGTATGTGGGGTAGGAATATATCGTGCCTATGGGGAATAAGACTAGAGGCCTAAATGTGCCAAGTGTAGTATGTATCCAATGTGTAGACCTATGCCTATGAGGTGGACTATGATACTGATGTAACTGTCATGGGTAATAAGTGAAAGTCATATGTGTAGGAGACTCAAGTGAAGGTGTGGAAGAGGAAAAAGAAGGGACGTGATCCCTAGATGATAAAGTAGTTCATGCCAAAGCCATATGACTGATTGGTAATAGATATGTAGCAGAGGTTTAACATCAAATGAAGGTGTAGGAGCAATGGAAGCTAGGGATAAAGGTGCATGTGGTGGGATGCCTCAAATAGTGATAACGACGCTCATGTACAAACTCAAGGCATATGTGAACTATGGATGGCATGAATTTGGTAGCCCTAATCCAAGGGAGTCCTAATACCATGCCATAATGCATAACTATAGATCCAACAGATAAATGAATAGAGATAGTGAGGGGCCCAATAGTGATGGGAAGAATGACATGCCCATGAGAAGTAGGTGACCTACAAATCATTTGAGATAATGGAAACCGATAGTTTGCAAAAAAGATATTGAACATGCATTGCACTTGTAAGTAGGATGTACCATAACATTGTTAATAACATGAGGACCAATAGAAGCATCAATGTGTAATCTATGCAATGAAAAAGAGGCATGAAAATCAACATTAGTAAAAGTAATGACAGGTGAAGGAAGATTAGTAGTACCAACAAGAAATCCAAGAGGATGATATGAAGATGAAGGAGGAGGAACAACATGATAAGCATGATTTGAAGAGGATTCAAGAGCTGATTTTTCATGCTTAGGTAATGGATCATTAAATATTTTAAGCTTGCCATTATCATTAGTAGATTTAGAAATAGAAATAGTAGATTCAAGCAACTCAATGTCATGATTGTCAATCAGATCTTGGATTAAATTTCTAAGATTGAAACACATGTTAGTAGAATGGCCATTGCATCTATGGTAATCACAATGTGCATTTTCATCAAAGTTCTTGCCATGAGGCCTATTAGGATCTAGCTCAAGAGGAGCCAAAAGAGAAATCATATTGCTTTCTATGAGTTGAGGCAACAACATATGTGGTGGATATGGAAATCTAGTAAAAATATGTCATGTAGGTTATAATTGGAGCTTTGTGGGTTGAGATATAACATTGATAGTAGGCTTAGATTCACTAGGCTTGCCTTTAAAGGCATATTTTCTTGGGAACTTGTTAGTAGATTGATAAAAATATTAGCACCATATTTAAGTTTTCCTAAAGAAAGTAACTTGATTTCATGAATTTTCAGAGTATGACATAGATGATCAAAAGAGTGAAAAGATTCAAAGAGCACACATTCTTGTAAATGAGGTAATAGAATTTGGATAAAAATATCTTGTAATTTAGATTCAGCTAAGACATTGTTCATTTTAGAAATATTATTCTTGTAGCGCAAAACATAGTCACTAAGATGTTCATTAGAGTTTTGCCTCATTTTAGAAATTTGTGCATATGATATTTTCATTCCAATATTCATAGAAAAGTGAGCCAAATTTTTTTTAAGGAGTAAAAGATCAAATGGAGTGCAAAGGAAAGTCATAAAACCATTGTAAAACATAGTCCTATAAGCTCCTAGGAAATAACTTGGTCAATAATGTGCCATCACAAGTGTAATCTAAGAACACAACATGAAATGATCGAAGGTTCTCTTCATGGCCATCAATGAGAGGAAACTTGGGTGAGGCAAAATTGGAAGGAAATGGATAAGAAGAAACCTCGGGTGCAAGAGGACTATGAAGAAGAAGAGGAAGAGGCCTATTGTAATTGACGAATTTGAGCTTGTAAATCATGATACAAAGAATCTAAGGCATGGTTGCTTGAAGAAGCACTAGGTTGGATACGAGAAATGATGGGGAAAAAAGTGATCAAAGTGGGTGTGCAAATAGGCATATGAATGGTGGATATCCCCACAATAGTAGGGGAGAAAGAATGTGGACTAGAAGAGGTGATAGCGGTAGAGAGAGCTCCAAAGTATGAACGATACTAACATAAACAAAATTGTGATGGGATGTTAATAAAGCATCAAGGACATGTGGTACATGGGTAGGATTTTCATGTAATGTAGAATGGAAAGTGGTGAGAGCATCAATTTGTGCCTAATCCACATTAGTGTCTTCATCATAAAACTATTTTCTATCAGAAGTTTCTATGTCATGAAGGGGATCTGACGGGAATTAAAGAAAGGGTTATCATGTGTAATTTCAACCATAATGTTGGAATGACTACGTGTCTCAAGTGGGAGGAGGTCAATATGTTGTAAGATCTTAAAGAGACCACTTCGGGTAATGGGCATGAAAGATAGATCCGATAATGGGCATGTAAGGGCACTGGTTCACATAATGATTTAACATAATTAAACATTATTAGAGGATTTGAGATCAAATAAATTTAATAGTAATAAGCAAGATCTATCATGTAAGATACAAGAAATTGTATGAAATATCAAGATAAGAATGACTTAGCTTGTATTCAAATATCTGGACTAATTTTGGGTTGGAAACTGGGTGGAACAAGGATGGATCTAGACCGATTATGCTTCATTTAGAAAACTAGAATCTAAAACTCTTTCAAATTGAACCACCCAGAGAAAGACAAGACCGCTTAGTCACTAGTGTATGCAATCGGGTGTCAATGTCTCGAAAAATGCTCTGCTTTTGATCTTTTCAAGGTCTAAACTTGTCTTCTTCCTTTTGTTCTTTATCGTATCCACTTCACCGAAGGGTTTTTGTGTTGCACATGAACCTACAATATAAACCCTATATACTTGCACAAGGCTCAAACAAACATTAGATGAAACAAATAATGCATATGTTTGAGTCAGATTGACCTTGGTGATCACCCCAATGTGATTGTCACCGAGCGCTGCACTACATTTCAGACTCTGTGGCTCTAGTGTGTGTGTGATTGAATCGTGTCCCTTGAAGCTAGGTTTCCCTTGTGCGTTTCTCCAAGATAACGAGCTACAACTAATTTTCCCCAATATGAATGTATGATATGGAATTCAGAAATAACCCCTCATATACGCAAACCCCAAATGTAGTGTTTGTGCTATGCCCTTAACCTATTTCTTGTATTAGGAAATGAGTAGCGACATGTGGCTTATAATTTTATTATATCATTTGTACTATCTCATGCTTAATAGGTTGGCCTTGGTGATGGCCATAGCATATGAATAGTATATATAGGGGATTATAGGTAGTATTTCATTATCATTGAGCATTTGAGTCTTATTATATGGTTTGGAGGTTGCCCCCTCGAAGTGGCGAAGCTATTCTAATTGCATATTGAGATCATTATTATGAAATATTGTGTTATTTGGTGTTCTATTGTTGCTCTTAATCTGAATTCTACAAGTAATTTAATTACAAGTGGTATCAGAGCTGCGATCTAGGCCGAAATTAGGTAAAACCCTAATTTTTTGTTTCCACCACATATTGCAAACCGTGAGCGAATTATCGGGAGATTTTTTTACCAAAGTTGCGAAACATCTCAAGTAAGGTTCCTGAAAATTTCATACTTTTTAATTTAGTTTGCAAAAGTTATTACAAATTTAGGTTTTTCATAAAATTGCTCCCTAGGGTGAAAATTGTGAAAATTTTCAAGTTCTTTACATTTTCGGAAATCCCTAAAAAAATAGTATTAGTATCTTCTTTGTGTTTTTTCTGCTCGGCCAAAATTGTATCGAAACCCTAAACCCTACGGTTTGACATCATGGCAAGGCCTTCCACAAGAGAAAAAAGAATCCAAGCAGTTACTCGGTAAAACCCCATATAAAGATGGGGTAGTGATTGAAGAGTTGGAGTCGAAGGGGTAAATATGATTCCTCAAGACTAGGGTTTACCTCGCTTGATCATAAGGTGAGCCAACTTGAGTATGAGTTGTGAAATGTATAATCCGAGATGGCCTCTAAATGAGACATAGCCCAAATCAATCATCGGTTGGATGATATCATACGCAACATGTAAAGGGTAACCAAGATGGCCCAAATTTGGCCCATATTAACCAAGGAGGACCTTTAGTTCAAAATCATGGACAAAATAACCATATTGGATCACTTTTCCACCCAATCGAGAATCAAACTTATTCGCAACCACTAACATGATGCCGAAAGTGGATATGTGCAAATTTGATGGTAAGGATCCCGAATTGGATAAATCAAATGGAAAACTTCTTTGAGTTACATCAAACACCATCATGACAAAAGGTGACATTGGCATCCCTATATCTTGAACCCAACCAATTTGTTTGGTATCGATGGTTATGTGCTCGTGAGGCAAAAGAATGGTCTAGGTGTCACTGGACAATTTTTACCGAGGAGTTGCAATTGCACTATAGTTCCAAAGTGTTTGTAGAACTAGTTTAGTCAATTAGCAAAGTTATGCAAACAAGATCATTTAAATATTATGTGCATCAATTCCAAAACCTATCCTTAAGGGTGGAGAATATTCCGTAAGAGAATCGAATGACTTGTTTCTTGGGGTCTTAAGGACCACATCAAGCATGAGGTACATATGTTTAATCAATCAAGCTTTCGATTCTATTATCATGGCAAGTCGTGCAGAGAGGAAAAATTTCTTTGTAGTACGAGGCCACCTTTCATTAACACCAAAGACCGTAGTATCTCTTCCCCTTCATTTGCTAGGCCAATTAGACTCGACTCTCAACAAATGGAAGAAAAAAAGAGCAAAGGTCTATGTTTTAACCGTGATAGCAAATATGGACCAGACATAAATGTGATGAGAAGAAGTTGTTCTATATTGACGGAGGTAATGAGGATGATGAGCAAGTTGAAATTATAGGAGAGGTTGAGGAACCAAAGAGAAGATGAAGTAGAGGATCACCAACCTACAATTTCTTGCCATGCATTGTCGTATTAGTACTTCTCAAACACTCAAGGTTATGACTATCTCAAAAAAATGGTGACGGTGTTGATTGACTGGGAGTACTCATAACTTCATAAATAGTAAGTTAGCTACCCACCTCAATTGTTTTATTTACCCACTCCGTAAATGCAAGTTATGATCATGGATGGTGGGACACTTCAAGTGCACAGGAAAGTGCCATAAGATCAAGCTTTCCATGGGAGACTACATGTTAGACTCACCTATGTTTGTTATTTCTATGGGAGGGGAATATATTGTTTTGGGGGTCCAATGGCTCACAACCTTAGGTACTATAGAGATGAATTTCCAAGAATTGTTCATGCGATTTCATTCAGATGGAAGGACAATACAATTGAATGGGATGGTAGCTAAGTCTCCATAGATTATTAGCTCTCATCAGATGCAGAAGGTTCTTAGAAAAGGAGTGGATGGCTTTATAGCAAAGCTATTTTCCATAGAAGTACAAAATACAGAGTCTTCAATGCCACCCGATCTTCAAAAGATTGTGGATGCTCACTCATCTATTTTTGATGCAATTCCAAAGGGACTACCACCAGTTAGGGATCATGATCATGCCATTCAATTGATTCTAGGGAGCCAAACACCTAACATCAGACCATACAGATACCCATATTCCCATAAAAGTGAGATCGAGAAAATGGTGGAGGAAATGTTGAAGGCAGGTATCATCAGGCATAGCCAAAGTGCATATTCTTCACCAGTGGTCATGGTACGTAAGAAGGATGAAACATGGAGGATGTGTCTAGATTACCGAGAACTCAACAAGTACACCATCAAAGATAAGTTTCCTATTCCAGTAATTGATGATTTACTTGATGAATTGCATGGTGTTGTTTATTTCACAAAATTAGATCTTCGTTTGGGGTACCATCAAATTAGGATAAAAGAGGAAGATGTTCATAAAATGGATTTTAGGACTCATGAGGGCCATTATGAGTTTTTGGTAATGCCTTTTGGTCTTACAAATGCACCCTCAACCTTTCAAAGCTTGATGAACACTATTTTTAGGCCGTTTTTAAGGAAATTTGTATTAGTTTTCTTTGATGACATATTGATTTACAATAAGACATGGGAAGAACACTTACAACATGTAAATAAAGTGTTGGAAGTTTTGGAGAAACATACTATGTATGCAAAGCCATCCAATTGTTCTTTTGGTGTACAAGAGGTAGAGTAATTGGGTCATATTGTATCCCATGAAGGCGTCAAAGTTGATCCTCAGAAGATCAAAGCTATGGTGGAATGGCCCAAGCCCAAAAATCTCAAAAATCTTCGTGGGTTCCTAGGACTAATGTGGTACTACGAAGATTTGTGCAGGATATGGTAGAATAGCAACCCCACTCACCGCATTGCTAAAGAAGGATGCCTCCCATTGGGAGATGTAGCCACTAAATCCTTTAAGTACCGAAGGAAGCCATGTGCAAGACCCAATTTTGCTACTACCCAACTTCTCAAAAACCTTCATTGTTGAATGTGACGCTCAGATAAGGATCGGGAGTAGTTCTAATGCGTAAAGGAAGACCAATTGCATTTGAGAGTCACCAATTCAAAGGAAAAGATCTGCTCAAACCTGTCTATGAGAAATAAATGATGGCTATTCTTCATGCGGTCAAGAATGGAGGCCCTATCTCATGGGTAGACACTTCAAGGTAAAAATCGATCATGATAGTCTCAAATACTTTTGGAGAAAAGGTTATCATCCGAGGAACAAAAAAGTGGGTAACAAACATGTTGGGTTATGATTTTGAAATCATATACAAAAAGGGTAAAGAAAATGTAGTATGATACATTGTCAGAAGGGATACATCCGCAGATGCCTTACTATGTGGAATGTCCATGTTGATGGCCGATTGGGTGGATGAAGCAAGATTGGAATGGAATCAAGATAAGGATACACAATCTCTAATACAAAATATCAGCAAGCAAGGATCTATGACATCTAACAAATTTGAGTGGAAAGGTAATGCCCTATGGTACAAGGATAGGCTATACTTGAGTAAAGATTCCGAGTCAAGCATAAGATTCTTGTAGAGCTACATGCCTCACCCTGTTGGAGGACACTGGTTTTCAAGACATATCATAGAATAAAAAGATAATTCTTTTGGGAAGGACTCAAGGGGGATGTACAAAATTTTGTATCAGAGTGTTTAGTGTGCCAACAGAACAAAGGGGAAACAATTAAGACACCAGGTCTATTGCAACCCTTACCAATTCCTAGCTAGAGATGGGAGGAGGTCTCCATGGATTTCATCACCGGATTTCCTTATTCAGAGGGTAAGAATGTTATTTTCGTGATTGTGGATAGGCTCACAAAATATGCCCATTTTTGTGCCCTATCACATCCATTTCGCAGCTGAATAGTCGCAGCCTATTTTTTGGAGACAATTGATTCAAAGGCTACATGGAACCCCAAAGATAATTGTAAGTGATCGTGATCCTATTTTCACAAGTAATTTTTGGACGAAATTATTTTCATGTTTGGGTACTCAGCTAGCTCACATTTCATCTTATCATCCTCAAATTGATGGGAAAACGAAAGTGGTCAACAAATGCTTAGAGGGGTATTTACGTTGTTTTGTATCAGATAAGCAGGAAAGGTGGATTAAATGGCTACCACTGGCAGAATGGTGGTATAACACATCTTTTCATACCTCTTCTCAAATGACCCCATTTTTAGCATTATATGGTTACCATCCACCTTCTATCACTTCCTCCTTGAGGGCGCAACTAAGGTCAGAGATGTTGAGGAACACATTCAACATCAACAATAGGTTTTGGCTAGTTTGAAGGAGAATTTAGCATTAACACAAAATAGGATGAAACAACAAGCAGATCAACACCGTAGTGAAAGACATTTTGAAATTGGTGACTGGGTTTTTGTACATCTCCATCCTTACAAAAAAATGTCCCTAAAGCAACAGAAAAAGGAAAACAAACTTGCTCCTAAATATTATGGCCCTTATCAGGTTCTACAGAAAATTGGTAGTGTTGCTTATAAACTAGAGTTGCCTCCATCTTCACACATACACCCAGTATTCCATGTTTCATGCCTGAAGAAGGTTATTGGACAGAAATTTGAAGCCCAGACAGAGTTACCAGAACTTGACAAGGAAGGAAGAATCATTTTGGAGCCAGAGAAGATTCTACAAACACGTACTAAGAGGCTAAGAACTAGAGACATTAAGGAATATCTGATCAAGTGGAAGAATCTGAGCATAGAAGATGCCACCTGGGAGGATGAAGGTTTTCTACAACAACATCTAGGATTATTCAACGTTGAGGACAACGTTGGTTTGAAGGGGAAGGGCATGCTATGCCCGTAACCTATTGCTTTTGTATTAGGATATGAGTAGCCGACATGTGGCTTACCATATCATTTTATTATATCATTTATACTTTCTCATGCTTAATAGGTCTACTTGTGATGGCCATAGCATATGAATAGTATATATAGGGGATTATAGGTAGTATTTCATTATCATTGAGCATTTGAGTCTTATTATATGGTTTGGAGGTTGACCCTCGAAGTGGCGAAGCTATTCTAATTGCATTTTGAGATCATTATTCTAAAATATTGTGTTATTTGGTGTTCTATTGTTGCTCTTAATCAATTATACAAGTAATTTCATTACAGGTTTGAATGTTGCTCTTCATCCAAGTAGAATGTTGCTCTTCGTCCAAGTAGTAGATAAGAAGTAACATCCCAAAATTTCCCAACTCCCAATAAAAGTGAGTAAGTTATGTATAAATATGATTCCCTTATTTGAATTTTGTCATTAATAACCAAAAAGGCTGACCCAAAGTGATAAGAAAGGTTTTAGAAAAGATAACAAGTAATGTGGCATTTCAAATTTGAGAAAAGGAGGGAAAAGGACAAAAGCGCCCAAAGGGGACAATAAGGCTCTAAGGTGCTCCTATCCCTAATGGGTAGTACTATTCGGGATGCTTGCGAATATAATTGAAAATACAAAGCCGAGTCACATGCTTACCAATGTCCAAAAGAAAAGTGGTCATTCCAGAAAAGTGAATAATAGAAGTAGAAAGACATATAAAAGCAAAACAAGTGTTGTTAATGTCTAGTTTTCTTACTTAGGAATCATGCATATAATGACATACTTAGAGGCATGATGTAAATAGTAAGTGCGTGATTTTATGTCTACACCATGCTTATTACTCCTCTTGTTATTTCTCTTTCAAATCATCACATTACAAACTTATTTAGATGGTCCATAACTTCCTTTGGACCAATAGTTCATGTAAAAAAGGAATGGTTGTCATTGCTTGGGATATTCATTCTCAACCTAAATATGCAAGGTGCTTTGGCATTATTGACCCTTTACAACAAGGGAAATGTCTTGTTGCCAAGTGGTTTGTAAGAGCTACTCAAGGTACCAAACCATGGAAGATCCTTGTTCGAGAACATGTTAGACTTGTAACTCATAAACACTCATGGGCCTCCACTCCTTATGAGGGTAAAATTCTTAATGCTTGGTTTGTTAATATTTTAGGCTCTCTTGATTTTAGGCGTAATTGGGCATCCTGACAAGACATGGTCCCCTTTTACAATAACACCATCGTTATGTTTAACATGGAATGGGTATCCCCAACTCTAACTTGTGGTGGAATCGGGTTATCCAAGCTAATAATCTTCCTATTGTTGTTCAACTTGAATTCAAAGCCCATTCCTTTTCAAACAAAGGCAAATCATTCGTGGATATCTAGGATCCACACACTTCTAATTATCTTCATTATTGTCTCGCATACACCATATATTTGGGTTGCCTCCTACTCTTAAGCAAGCCCATGTTTCACTCATTCAACTTATCCCTCCCAAAATACTTAAATTTACAACTAATCTTACATCCCCATGAAAATATTGTCACCTTTGGGAAAACCACCGATCATATCCTTTGCCACACCTATACATTTATATCAACTCATATTACCGTCATTGAGAAACTCTCTTAATGTTAAATAGTCAATTTCATTATTTAGATCTCATCATTGGCAAGTGCATGTCTTGTAATATTTGGCAAGTACTTGGTGAAGTCAAATGTCAATTGTTGGGATAACACACTCTCCATATGAAGCTACCTATTGGTCACACATTATCCAAACTTGGCCTTTATACAAATAACTACCCTTTTTGCTCCACTCTTGAAATTGTTTTTCATCTTTTCTAGCACTGCCCTCCCTCCTCTCAATGGTGGTTTTTGTTTGCTCCTCAATCCCCAATTTATTTCCCATTGACTTTAACCAAAACCAATTCTCCTCAATCTTCTTTCCCCCTTTCCTCTCTTAGTCATTTAGAACATCACTCAATTATTTATATTCTTCTACATTTGTAAAAATGTAGCAAACCATCAGTACGTTAAAAATGGTTCTCGCCTTACCCGTTCAACAAACTCATCTCCACTCTTATATTTCTCTACTGTAGAATACATAAAGCTAGGACTTAATTGTGATTATCGATAAGATCAATGATCGTGTTAAACAATTGCAATCGTTTTCAACATCCCAAAACTTGTTTCACGTAGAGGGCCTTATCCTTTGTTCTTAATTTTCTAATACAAGCACTTCTTCAATTATTATTTAAAAAAATTCCATTGATTTTAGTTTCCACTCACAATACCATCACCATCCTATAGAAAAACTTAAATCACCCTCTCACAATCAAGGCATCACAAAGAGGAAATTATAGAATGAGGAGATTGTCAACACCGGTTCTTGTTTGATTCAACATCTGTTCCCGCTCGAAGACTCTCTTAATATCAAATGGGGTATGTGCTTCTCTAATTCGAATGTCGGAGAATGACGTAAACAATTTGGCATTCCTTGCTAAAGCCAAATATCAACTTTTTGGATGACAAATTTTACATATGAAACTTCCAGTCGTTGTCATTTTAGCTAAACTTAGTCTCGAAACCAATGAATGCCCTTTCTGTTATGCTCTTGAATCCATCCCTAATCTTAGTCCCATAGGCTGTCTTTGGTAGCCTCGTGACGTTAAAAATCTTTTTCTTCTTCTCAGTTTCGTCTTCCCTCCGCTCTTCTTCCAAAACTTTTTCCCAACAATTTCAATAAAAAAACCGCTTTTCTTGGCATTCTTTCCTTCTCCACCCTCGCTGTCATTTGGAACATTTATCGGCCCAATATCTTCTTTTATCTTTGAAAAAATCATCGCCAATATCTAGGAATGACACTATTTCAGTTATTCAACAAACTCGGAGTATATTTACAAATATATCAATTCAACACTAAAGGTCCAGAGGTATGTGATGCAATCGTCACGATGAAAGAACACAACGATCATAATTATCAGTTGATTCTTCCTCTTCCATTGTAATTTTTTTGAATCATGTTTATGGCCGTGCATTGTCCTTGGCTGGGCAGTGGGGATCCTATTGGCTGTTCTAGCTTAAGGTTTTGATTTGTTAACCAAAAAAATCGTTCTTGTTCGCGTCTCTATTTCCTGCTACTTCACGTCTAAGCTATGCGACACCTCTTCAGTTTACTACTCCACGCGCTTGCATGGAACATACAAATTTGTGTAATTGCTGGACCAGGCTGAAGCTGAATGATGACTCTAGATGAAGCTCGTGTACATCGCACTGAAAATGAAACATTGATTCCGTCCAAAGTTGCACAGACAAAGCAGCTTCGCAAACTTTCCTTGCAAATCTAGAAAGCCCGTGGGAAAAGGGGCAAACTTTCCGTTAAATCACAACTCCGTTTTTAATTCAAATTTCAGGGTCTGGTGCCTTAATCATAGCCAAATGTAGCAAGAATTTACATAATTTTGTACAGAAAAATATAAAGCAAGCATACTGTATATGAAAGATTTTACTGCCTCCAAGTATTTGGTAATGTCGAATCCTATTCTATTCCTCCAGTTTGGAGGCGTTGTTTTTGGTGATACAATGTTGCCACAAAAGCGAAGGAATCTATGCAGGAGCACTGTTGGAATTAGCCGAGAAGACAGGCGGGGACAGAAAGATTTTAGACCCACAAAGGCTTCAGTCAAAGGCACCTGTCTGTTTCTCATCCGCTGCAAAAACGGTAGCAGCTCACAGTGAGTACACATGTCGGTTTGTTTCCCTCACAAAAGTTGTTCAGCCATAATAGACCTTCGGTGGTCCCATTATCCACAGGCCTTCGGTTTCGCGGAATAGGGAAAAAGATGGAGACGCGGAACAACCATTCCCACTGACAGGCCAAGGTAGCAACTGTATTTAATGTGTTTTTGAAATTTGGAGTGCATCAGTAATGCTTTCTAATTTCTGCGTGACAGCATGACGATAGGGTCGCCCATTGCAATCAAGGAAGGAAATCTGGTTATACGAGAGAAGGTGGTCCTGGCGGGAGTTCCCACAATGTCATTCTCTCCAATGACGGGACGTCACATTCCGTATTCCTGGGAGCCAGATCCTCTGAAAGCAGAAGCCGCCATGTGTTCAAGCTTGGAAAACTCCAGTACTTTCAAACCCTTCCTTTTTTTTTTCCTTCAATTAATTTTATCACATTCACATTATATTCGACATGTATTGTTTTCAAACTGATTGCGATTTTCTCAATTAATAAGTAAACGTTCTTTAATTAACCATTTTTCTGTTTGTCTTGAATAATTTCTGTGCAAGATCTGTTTAACATGAGGGTGCTATTTTTAAAACCATTTTAACAAAGAATACATGTTTTTGACCCTTTGTCAAAAATTACAATCCATGTTTTAGGGATCTCAGTAATGAATGGTTCATAAGCCGCAATTTTTGTGTGGGTTTTGCAGTTGGAATAAGCTGGCCTAATTTTTGTGAAACTGTTTATCAAACATGCATGGATTTGAATACTATTGGTATGACTGAGTCCTAAAACTTCAGCCGAGCCTACATACAATGTATGTCAAGTGAGCATAAGCTGGCCTAATTTTTGTGAAACTGTTTATCAAGCATGCATGGATTTGAATACTATTGGTATGACTGAGTCCTAAAACTTCAGCCGTGCGAGCCTACATACAATGTATGGCAAGTGAGCAATTCAAGCGTTTGAAAATCTGTTTTCGTGACTCGGATTTGGCTCGGGATTCCAGTGAACAACACACTAACTTGTAGGAACTTAGATGTGTTCTGAGTCCAAGATTCTTCAATGGAATCGGAATCTGTATTGGATCGAGAACATTTTCTGATTTATTGTTCTACAACTGTCAGTTTTGATCCCTTACAGTAAATTTTATTCGAGTGACTCCTGCTCATTTTAGGGTGCTGAAAATAGATTCATGTCTTGATTTTGTTCATCTCGGTGCTTATTCCTGCTTCTCTTTCCCTTGACTGTTCCAAAGTGCAAGCAAAATCTATGTAGTCCCTGCTCTGATACCACTCATCTAGATTCAGATAAACTTGTAGGAACTTAAGTGTGTCATGAGCAGAAGCATTTAATTAAAGTAATTGTAGCATAGATATTATTGCAGAATTGTAACTAAATGAACCATGAATGAGTGGAGATAAAAATATGCACAAAGATAACAACAAATTTTGGATGTGAAGTTTGTTCGTGGACAAAGACGTGGTGAATATTTTTGTTGTTTGGTCTTGAATCATGTAATATTGAGCCCACCCTCTTAACAAATCCCTTTGGCTGATGGAAACACGCCCCAAAATTGGGTGTGTTGGACACTCCAAGTTTTCCTCATTGTGTATTGTGTCCAGCACAAAAATGTTGATTACACATACCATGCAACACTGCACACACCTTACTATTTTATTTAGGAGCCTGCCTATGGATGTGTTTGGTGTTGGCCATGCCTCATATGAACTCCCTTGGGTCCGATGAGAAACCCTATGCTATCATCCCTCCAAGATAACATAATTATGTTTGCAGTTGTTTCCTCTCGTGTGCATGTTCGTAGATACAGGGAAGGCAGTTCGTGATAAAAGTAAGTCAATTCTTCACCATCCCTACAAAATTTATATGCTTGAAAGATCAACTATTGGGAAAGAAAATATTCCTCCCTCCTTTTCCTTTCCAAACTCATTGATTGTAGTATACTAGCTTTCCAAACTCATTGATTGTAACTTATACTAGTATTTAACTGTTCTTTTGAGAGGCCAATGACCTGAATTTATTTAACATCTCTTTCAACCTGCAAATTGAAAGTAAAATCTCAAAACTATTGTCGAATAGGATGAGCTCAAGCGCTAAAAGCATCAGGGCATACAAAGTAGAGTCCCGAGCTCCGAAAATCCCAAGGAGACATCATAAATTGTTGAAATTGGGTACCATATTCAACTTGTTAGGTGCAGCAACACCAAGGGACAAAACTGGGTGCAAGTCCTGGGTGAATTTGATAAAAGAAATACTCCTTGGCCATGGCATCTAAGCCGAGGGTCACCCCACAAGGGCAATTTACCAAATTAAAAAGACACAAAACTACTGTATTCTAATATGAAGTTGTGATCGAAAATGAACCCATTATCGACATAATCTACTTCATACATGCACATATAATCATCATCAACATAGGGAAAACAGACATATATACACAAATTTACTAGCATATTCTCTCACACACATAAAGCTGGAGATGTATAGTAATCTTAAAAAAATATCTATATAGTTATGCCTATGATTCAGATCTAAGACTTCAATAATTGCATATGCAGACTGCAGTTATTATTGAAAGAAAATATGTCAATCATTTGATTTTTTCCTTCACTTTGGACATGTCCAACCCATCTCACCTTTAGCTAGAGACCTTACCTTCTTCAAAGTTTGCAACTGTAGCTAAGCATCATATTTATCAATAAAATAATTATTTCACACGAAGTACTGCATGTGAAAAATCTGGTAAGCCCATTTCCTTCTCTCTATCATGTTAACGAAAGTTCTGTCAAATATTCTCTTTTCTGATATAATTCTTAGCATTTTCCTTCTCTCTTTCCACAGCTGGTCTTGAAAGCATAAAAATGATATAACTACCATTCCTTCCATAGGATTATCACTTCTTTTGACTTATGCTGTTTTTTCTTTGTTGATTCTTCTCCATCTTGGTACAAAATTTCAATTTACACAGTATTCCTCAAGAATGTTTGTCATGAAAGGTAGCATACATAAGAGCTGGTCGTCAAAAGCTGTGTTCCAAAAGAATGTGGTGAAGAGTGCCCCCCGTCCCCCAAATTTAGCATTAGGGATGCAAGTAACTAGTGGTGACAAAATACGGGAACACCTAAAACAGTGAAACTTGAGAAATAGAGGTTGCCAAAAATTGGTCATATGGAAATTTATACCACCAGAGATGCTTCCCAAACCATCTTGAATCTATTCCCCATATAATTTGAACTTTTTCCCATAAAGTTATCTACAAAGAAACATAGAAGTGTTAACTTTTTTAGTAAATTTTTGGTTCAAGAATTGATGCAGATCAACATTTGCAGCACTGTATGCTAGATAAAGATTACAACAGCTTTATAAAATCTGTTAGAACTGTAGAAAACAGATTATATCATACTTAATAGAGAACAGTGAAGAGAGGCAGAGAAAAATATGAACAACAGTCATTCAGCAAATCTGCAGAACTGAGAATAAATATATTCAATAGTTACTGATAAAAACTCCTAACAAAAACTACTGCTGCTCTCATGTTTACTTCTACCTCTACCTCCTAATATGTATCTCTTTTATTTATACTATATTACTCTAAACAGCTGCATCATCATCCCTACTAAACAAGGCAGTAACACTTTTCTATTTTTAGTACAACTCCACAATTATCCCACCCTTTCACTGCTAGTGGATACCATGTATAGCTGTGTTTAAGTGTTTAGCTAGAACTCTCCTACTCCTTTAACTGTGCATGCTGACTGCTCTAAAATTTCCAGGATCTCAGTGATGCTTTGCATCATTTGCCCCTATTAAGAAAAGTTCTGAATCTCCTGGTTCAAAGCTGGCTGTACTTGACTTCGTTTGTTTTCTCCATAAATCAAACAATGACTCTTCTTGTGCAAGTTGACCTAAATTTGCAAGGACAATTTCCTCCTTACTTGCAACCTCACTTTTCTTAGCCAAATAAAAAAATGATAGGATCCTCCTCCAATGTAAATTCACTGAAGTCAGCACCATGCATTTTTGCTTTCACGCTTGCAATGGAAATTTCAAAATGGATGTCTCTTCCTCTTCTTCTTCGTATCTTCCTCTTCTTTTGTATTTTCATATTCCTTAGCAATCACTTCAAGCACAACTCCATTCCTCTCTGCACAATGGACTCAACAAGTTCATTCTTCTTTTCTACAAGTGCACATGCAAGAACTTGTTTCTTCACCTCTGCATCCATGTCTTTTTCAAGACATCCTTGGGTTGCTTCCCAATGGCAACCTCCTGCTCTCATGGCTGAACCTGCATTCATGTCAGCACAGATAACAAAACAAGAGGAATTATACAACCCCACTCTTCTGTTTATGGAAGCAGAGTCTGCTACTTCTTTTGCTTGGCTGATTCCCTCGTATCCTTCTTGAACTTCACTCTCTCATGCTCCATGAGAGCAATATTTGCAAGGTGCTGAACATCTACAGATGCACCATCTCCATGCATGAATCTATTGGCGATGAACTTCTTAACCCCAAAAGAAAATCTCCTTTCTCAAGAGATTCTTTCATCTCTTCCAACGTCTTTTTGCTCCAAGAGATGTTTTTCCTCTTCATTCCAACAAGGAATGAGAATCCATTGCATCTTTCTCCTCTTTTTCTCTTTTCTATGATGTTGAGAATACTGTGATATCACGACCATCTCCTTCAAGCCTCTCGACGACCTTCATAATTTTTTTTCTTCTGCTTCTGCTTTCTCTGCTGCTCTATCTCTTTTTCTTTCTTTTCGACGTACATAAACTCCAATGCGTAAACTCTCTTTCCCGAAGATACTTGTCTACCCTTCCATTCTAGGTAGCTGGTATGGGTACGAGTATGGGATCTAGTACACTGGTACAACATTTTTGGGGGCCAGGTACGATACTTGGGTACGGCCATACTATATATATATATATATATATTAAAAATATAACCAAATAAGAAAAATTTCAGCCTTATACATGCATAGCGTAAACAAATTATTAAAAAGTGAAATATCCACAACATAAGTGAAATAGCCACAAAAGATATTGATAATTCAATGCATTTTGTCATGATATTCATTGTTCGAACTTAGAACAAGTACATCATTCAAATGTTACAATGTATACACAAAAATCAAGATAAATCAACATACTAATAGTCTAATTATAATCATAATCAAATGGCTCTGCCTCTTCTCCAATGGCTTCAACTAGAGCATCATCACCATCATGTGGTTCATTAGAACCACAAGCATCAGCAAGTGCTGCTCCCGCTAGCTCCACCATACTTTGCAGGGGCATGCAAAGTATGCTCCACCATCCGGGTCTAGCAATGAAAGTTGAGCAATGGATACATCCACCTGGAGTCTTTGGGTCTATATCCCAACATTTTGTTGGCCCTTGCTTGTACTCATCCTTCTTGTGTGATAGAAGGCACATGTTAGAATGCATGAAGGCCAAATTTTGCTCCTAACTTGTTGCGGTTAACTCGAATAGATAAAGGAGTATGTACCCCAATTCCTCTTAGTGAAGAAGAACTCACAACCTATTGAGGCAAGCCGCAAAGTCAATGCAAAATTAAAATTTTAAATTTATAAAAGTAAAAACTTAAAAACTTAAAGAAAGAGTTAAGAAATTAAAAAAATTAAAATCTTACTTGTGATAAAACTTTTATTGCAAGTGGCATGAGGTAGGTGTATACTTGCCCATGGAGGTACCACCATGAATAAGCATCCATCTTGTATTTGTCACGAAGAGCGCTAATGGAGTGATCCCTGGAGGATATGAAATTCACAAACTCTGCTCTAACCAAGTCTTCTACTTCTAGATTTGGGAAGAGTCTAGCAAATGCTGCCTTATACCCCTCAATAACTTCAACATCCCTATATGGTGGGATCCTCCTGGGAAAAACGAATCTTTGTGTTGTAGTATTTTGGAGTTAAGGAAAAAGAAAGAAGATGCAATGGGGTGGTCATTTTGTTCCACCTTTCAATGAGATGAGACTGCACTTCATTGAAGAAAGTCTCTGTAGGATCTTGCTCTTTGGCATTTATGATGGTCTTAATCAACTCAATCATTGAGTTGATTCCATCATAAATCTCACCCATACATGGATGATCCATATCAACAAATCTCAACATACTCATGATGGGCTCGGTAAATCTAAGCAAGTACTCCACACAATCCCACCATGCATCATCAAGGATTAACAATTTCACATCTCTTGCCCTTTCAGTATTTTCTTTCCTCCATACACCCCAAAGGTCGCTAATAACCATGCCACTCAATGCCTCTCGCATCTTCACAAACCGTCCCAAGACGAGCGTGTGCGATGCAAATCGAGTTTCAACAACCTAATAAGAAATTAAAACAAATTAAATTAAGACAGTAAAACATTTAAAAATCAAAATTCTACAAATTAGAAACATATGAAATTCATTTAATGAATTTATTAAAATAAAATTTAAAAATTATAAAAAAATAAAAAAAGATGTTACCTATAATAGTTGTAACGTCTAAAAATCTTCAGAAGATGGCTTGGGACATGTGGTGGTTGTTGACGAACATTTGAATCTTACTCGCCTCCTCATAGACTTGTTTGATCCAAGCAATTTTTGTTCCCAATTTTTGTAACATTAGGTTGAGCGAATGAACGATGCAAGGTGTCTAGAATATGTGCTCATACCTAGCCTCAACTAACAACCCTATAGGTCTACAATTTTTGCATTGTCATCACATCTTGGACAATGTTTTGAGGCCCCACTATCTCAATAGACATTATAAGGGTGTCAGCAATTAATTGGGCATCCTTCACTTGCCCCTCACAATCAATAGCCCTCAGAAACATTGCCCTTTTAGGGCTCATTGCAACCACATTGATCAATGGCCTATTGTCTTTATCTTTCCATTCGTCGGAAATGATGAACACCCCTGTTTTGAGCCATTGATTCTTGATGGGCAGCAATTCCTCTTCAACTTTTTTCTTTCTTTTGATAATAAGGTGGTGCTCACCTTTTCATACCTTGAGCTAGTGTACCCTTTAGGGGCTTTGTTAATAAATCTCATCATATCCCGCCAATATGGTGATTTAACAACATTAAAAGTTACACCACATGCGTAAATAAAATGCCCAATACCTTGGTCGGCTATGTCCTTGCTATCATTCTAGAACGTCCTTTCCAATGAGCTTGCATCTTTTGTTCTTTTGTGAGAAAAAGGTGAATCCTCTTCTCCTTCGAATGCAGCGGATGTGGACAAAAATAGGTGATTTGGGGCCATAACATCATGAGAAGGAAAACAAGTGGTTTGCCACTTGATCTTCCTTTTTGGCTATAGGATGCTTGGATTTTAGGGCAGTTGCAACATCCACTTCCTCTTGCTCTTTTGATGTATGCAAAGGTCTTTGCACATGGCAACCCCTTTCCATCCGTCCCTCCACATGGTCTGATTCTGTGGCCAACAGCCCCACACAAATGGGATTTTACCCGATTGTAAGAGCTCTTAAATTGTATTTTACATTGTGAGGAAATCCAAACAACACCCCCTCTATCGAATAGTTCTATTTGTGTGACATACCTCCAAAGGGGGAAGTATGGATTGAATTTGAAGGGGAGACCTTTAATACCTTGGCCCACAGAACTAGAACTTGCAGCCATTTTAATTGCATAATGCACTTAAAAAAATTAAGTGTTGAGAGAATGTTTAAAATCAAAAGTTAAAAATAAAGCTTAAAACAATATTACAATAACAAAAAAATGAAAACAATTACAAAATAGTAAATACAAATTAAAAACCTTAAAAAAACCACAAAATACTTACCTCAAATCACCAAACACCTTTGTTGCAAGCTCCTTGAACTCCTTGGCACTTGTTGCAAGCTCCTTGAATTCCTTGGCACTTGTTGTAATCTCCTTGAACTATATGACACTTGTAATTTGAAGGGGAGACCTTTAATACCTTGGCCCACAAAACTAAATCTTATAACCATTTTAACTGCATAATGCATTTAAAAAAATTAAGTGTTGAGAGAATGTTTAAAATCAAAAGTTGAAAAATAAAGCTTAAAACAATATTACAATAAGAAAAAAATGAAAACAATTACAAAATAGTAAATACAAACTAATTTTTTTTTTTTTAAAAAACCACAAAATACTTGCCTCAAATCACCAAACACCTTTGTTGCAAGCTCCTTGAACTATATGGCACTTATAATCAGCCCTAAGCAATTGAAAATTAGAGAAAATATGAAGGTGAGAGTCAAGTATGCAAATGTGAGTATGCAAATGTGAGGTTAATGTGTTGTTGAAATAGAGTTTGGGAGCATGTTTTAGGGTTTAGAAGACTTTTATAATGTTAAAAATACGGTTTGACCTTTATTGACCCAAAAATAAAGTGCCACTTTTGCTGTGAGTAGGCTGCGGATACGGCTAGGGTACCTCCATCAATACCCGGGTACATTCTAGTATGTGCTAGGAAGTACCCATCCGTACTGGGTACAACTGGAGGTACCCTAGACGTACCATACACATGCCCTGCATAGCCGTACCTGGTAATGTAGATTCTATCAATTTCTTCAATCATTTTCAGCTGCTGTCCCAATTCCATCTCTGCATCCATAACCACAGCAATAGCTCTCCTCGGAGCTATTCTATATCCTCTTCAATAACAGCTAAAGCTGTCCCACAAGGTCTCTACTCCCAGCAACATCTTTGGATGCTCTGATACCAACTGATGTAGATCAACCCCTGCAGCACTGTATGCTAGATAAATGTTACAACAACTTTATAAATCTGTTAGAACTACAAAAAACAAATTATATCATACTTAACAGAGAACAGTGAAGAGAGGCAAGGTGAAAATATGAACAGTAATCGTTCAGCAAATCTGCAGAACTGAGAACAAATATATTCAATATTTACTAATATAAACTCCCTAACATAAACTGCTGCTGCTCTCTTGTGTACTCCTACCTCTACCTCCTAATATGCATCTCTTTTATTTATTCTAAACACCGGCGTCTGTCATCCCTATTAAACAGGGCAGGTAACACTTAGTTATATTTTTCTCAACCTTTCTCCAACAGTGAACGTCAGTGTACAGCAGTGTTGAAGTGTTAAACTATATCTTTCCTACTTCCTAACTATGCATGCTGAATGTTCCCGAAATTCCTAGATCCACTAATGATCTGCATCAAGAATCAACTACTTCATTGATATGAGAGGTATATACGACTATTTCTGGGAAGAGATTTAAGCTATTTTTCTTTAATTCATTCAAGGAGGTGGTAATCTCTGAGAAGAGACGTGAGGCTACTATACTCTTGGCTCCCTACTCTGCCACAACAGTATCTTTGTTTTATTATTTACAGTCAGATGGCCATATTCTACTCTTGGCTTTCTACTCTGCCACAACAATATCTCTGTTTGATTCGTTACATTTGGATGGCACTTCCTTTATAGCTATTTTAGCTGAAAATTGACAGTTAAAAAATAGAAAATAAAGTGATTCACCTTGGAATGTGAAAAGCCTTGTGACAAGCCTTCCCCAAGAACTTGAGAGGATTTGTGATGACTTGGAACTCATCAAAACAGAAGATTTGTTTGTGTATTTTTGTATTTTGCCAATTCACTGTGGTTTTGGTGAGTCAATCTTTTGGATTTCTGCACCTTTTCACCATGTTGTGTACATCTAAAGCCTTCCTATGCTTTTTGATCAGGGCCTTTTCGAGCTGTTGTCACAAAGTTATGCCCCTGACAATGTGACCTACAAGTTTTCTGGTATGTGTCGGAACATTTGCCCAAACTGCCAGCTAGATGATCTCATGAATCAGTGTGTATAGGATGGGTTGTGAAGTTTAACTCGATGTTAACACGAGACTGATTGCAGAAAATGATATTGCATAATAATGCACTGCTCAAACACTAAACGCACAAAAAAAGTCTTCTATTTCACTGAATTGACAAATAATTTTCTAATGGTTTGCAGGGGCTATAGGTTGATGTGCTTGTTCCGCTTCAAGATATGGTGGATGTTACCTCATGTGGGAAGCTGTGGTAAGGACATACCTGTGGAATCACAGATGTTGCTGTTAGAGGCCAGACAAAAGTGTGCTGTGGATCAGAGCGATGGGGACTATACCTCTAACCATGTATTTTATATCCTGTTTTTGCCTGTCTTGGAGAGCCCATTCAGAAGCAGTCTGCAGGGTAACCAGTCGGATGAATTAGAGTTCTGTGTAGAAAGTGGTGAGTTATTTTTTGAGGAAGTGAGCTCAATAGTCCACATTTTTTAAATTACTTATCTTAATGGAAAATGATTCCTATTATTTACACTGGGACTTCACCTTTAGGAGATGGATGTTAAATAAGACTGAGGCGATATAAAAGCATTTTTTATTTATAATTTTTCCATTCATATATCAGAAAATGGCAGTAATCAAATAGTGGTTCTAAAAATAGGTAGTAATATTTAAAGTTCTATGCAGATGTGTTTTGGATATCCTTTACCATGTGATTTTGTGATCATTTTGTCTCTCTGCAGGAGACCCTGCTGTGGAGACCGCACAAGTATTACAGGCTGTGTTTGTGAATGCAGGGAGAATCCATTTGAGCTCATAACTGAATCTTTCAAGTAAGCATTGTGATATTTGTATGTGGAATCTGCTTGAAAATTCTTCTCTCGGAACTAGAGCTTCCCTTTCCCATTCATTTATCAACCTCAATTGAATAACAGGTATCTTGAAATGGAAAATGGTACGTTTGTTCACCGTGAAAGGAAGAAGGTATGCTCAATTTATTGAACTCTTGGAATGTCATTTAATGGAAGAGTGATCGCAGGATATTGTTAAAAAGTTGCGACCAAGGGAACCATATATCTAATGTCTGTAAACCCTATGAAAAGGAATTAGAATTGAAACATTGGAAACGTTCACAATCGGAATCTCTCTTAGACATGCCCTTGATAAATTTGAGTCTAGTTTGGCACGTCCTTGGTAAATTTGAGTCTAGTTTGGTAATTTATCTTTTTACATTGATTTCATTTTTTTCCAATTCAACAGATGCCTGGAATTCTTGATTGGTTTGGATGGTGTACTTACGATGCATTCCGCACCAATGTCATTCCAGAGGGAATTGATCAAGGTTTGCAGAGGTAGCCCATAATCATGAACTGTTATGGCTATAAGTTAACACACATTATCACTTTCTCTTTATAGCTTTGAAGATTTTACCACTTCTTGTCTTTTGGTTTTAGTCTAGATTGATACAAAGTTCTTCTGTTCATTTATTATTATGAACAGCTTGGCAGAAGGAGGTGCTCCGGCAAAGTTCCTCATAATTGATGATGGCTGGCAAGAAACAATCAATGAATTCACAACAGAAGGAGATCCATTTGATGGAGAAATACGGTGAGTTTCCTAGGCTTCTCTCCAAGGCAAATGTTTACGGTCTAACTATAAGCAGGACTTGATGGCATATGAATCAGATAATCAGGCAGACTATCATTTTCAAAAGACTGTTCATTTTAAAACATATAAATTGCATGCTAGAAATATTAATTGTTCATCGTTGTGATTGATAGTTTAAAATTCAAATCAGTGAAAGAATAGTCAATTAAAAAGCTAGCAATCAGATTTCACCACTCCACTAACCTTCTGCTTCAAAGAGCAGGGAATTATATACCATCTCTGAGACTTAGTCAGCTTATTCTATCCTTGCTTTATTCAGTAGATTCTCTGTTTTGGATATTAATATTTGAAGCAATGTTTTTGAAGGACTTTTTTTTTTGGATTCCCAGGTTTGCTATAAGGCTAGCCGACATCAGGGAAAATAAAAAGTTCCGTAAAAATAGTCAAGGGGTTCTGATGAATTGGTTGATGGTTTGAATGATATTGTTAAGCATTTCAGAGAAACCTATGACCTTAAGTAAGTTATGCTTTTTTTGAATCCCGTTATATTAAAAAATCTGGTGTAGAAAACAACTTTCAAGTAGTTATCAAAATTGCAACATATTTTTTTGATCAAATTTGAGCTGCCTATGTGAAAATTTTCAGGTATGTATATGTATGGCATGCCCTAGCTGGTTACTGGGGCGGTCTTCTGCCATATGCTCCAAATTTGAAAAAGTATGAAGCAACCTTAATGTACCCAGTACAATCTCCAGGAAATGTAGGGAACCTTCGTGATATAGCCATGGACAGTATCGAAAAGTATGGAGTTGGTATGATAAACCCCGACAAGATTGGAGAGTTTTACAATGACTTGCACAGCTATCTTGCTTCAGCAGGGATAGATGGTGTCAAGGTAGATGTGCAAAATGTAATTGAAACCCTTGGTGCTGGATTTGGAGGCCGAGTATCTCTAGCTCAAAAATACCAACATGCTCTGGAAGATTCTGTAGCCAGGAACTTCCATGAGAATGCCTGCATCTCTTGTATGAGTCACAACACTGATTTAATTTACAGGTATGTATTTGTGTTTAGTCATTCCATAGACAACTATAGTACCCTTCTCTTTATGGCCGGAAAATTTATTGTTGAACATTGTGGATGAAATTTTTTTATGGAATGAATTTGTGTAAGTTCCTTGGGTTCATGCATCCTCTTTGGGTTAATTCTTTTCCATTGCGATTTGGGATGAAAATGTCGTTACTATTACAAAAACACTTTAAACCAACGGAAACAGCCTAAAGTTTGCAGAGGATTTGTTTCCTACGTGATTTAAAAACCTGGGAATTTATAACATAAAAAGGAGGTAGCTATTTTCTCTACACCCTCCTAAGTTTTGCATTTTTAGAAACTGGAATCCCTGCTTCAGATACATGGTAAAGGATAAGCTTGGTTGTTTGATCTTTTGTTAATTTGTTGGACTATTGAATATTTACTCAAGAATCTAAACTCAAAATCAGATGCAAAACTTGTTCTTAATGTTTATAGCTGCTGGAGGACATATTTAATCCATAACATCTTTGCAAGAGCGTAATGAAACTATTATTTTGGGACTGGTTCTTTTTTTCGTCGGGGAAGTGAATGAGGCTTGTTTAACCTCTAAATATTTGTTGCTCATGTGCTTTTATGCCAAGCCCTACCAAGTAGCTGCAAACTTTTTGTCGTCACTTCTTCCAAATGAGCGCATATATTAATGATAACAATTAGATTAACTGGATTTGCCTTATTCCTGCCTAGAAATAAACTTAAAACTAGAGAAACTGTAAAAGTTTTTGAATTATTTGTCAGAATATCTTCAGTAGTAGCTTCAAGATTTACATTACTAGAAAACGAGGCTGTTCTATTATAAATTTTAGACAATACTGGGTAATACTTGACTGTGTAATCACAGTCTCAGATGTTCCTTTTAAAATTAAATCAGAGATAGTTTTATCTAATAAGAAGGTTTAATTCATCTCAATTTTTTCCTGGCACAGTAGCCATTTCCTGTAACAAGTCTGAGACATGATAGCTGTATTGCCCGTCACCCGACTAGGAATGAAGTTTAAAGGGCAGATTTTCATTGGTATGAAAGCTTCCATGGAGTATAGCTAAGTTGAAATCCTTAATTTGAAAACTCCATCAAACTAAATAATAAACCAAATATAGATGCTGCCTTAAGTAAAAGACTAAAAGTAAAACTCAGTTGCCATCTTCCATATGAACGGAAGAACAAAATAACGTATGACATAAACATTGCTTTTTGAGGCCATCAGTCATGAAATTCAATCCTTAGAAATAATTTTCTGCACGATGTTCATCTTTTTATGATTTTCCTTTTCAGTACTTTATTTAATTGTAATAATCCAACGTCATTAAAGATATAAATAGTTAAAAGGAATTAAGATTGTTTACCACATGTAACTAGAAAACTCTGACGGGGTGCCTGAGCAGTTCCAAGAAGACTGCTATTGTAAGAGCTTCAGAGGATTTCATGCCGCATAATCCAACATTACAAACCCTGCACATTGCCTCTGTGGCCTTCAACAGCCTACTCTTGGGAGAGGTTATGTTGCCTGATTGGGACATGTTTCAGGTAAATATGCATTTTAGATGGCATTGCCCTATTGTTTAATGGTAATTAATCTAAACTAATTCTTGCCCTGATTTTTCCGTCGTCTGTATTGTAGAGTAAACATTTTTCAGCAGAATATCATGCTGCAGCACGGGCTGTAGGAGGCTGTGGAGTCTATGTCAGGTATGATGTTATTACCATCTGCCCACTCATCATTTTAGATTATGAGCTGGTAGGGTTCACTGTTCAGGGCTCAAACTATAACCCACACTTATTACAATGCTCAAGTTTTAGACCTGTCAGAGGCCTGTTGATATGTCTGTGTACTTGGGAAGACTTACGCACTAGGATATTTTACCTGGGTTTTCATAGAATGGATGGAAGTTCATGTAACCAGCAAATCTTTTGATTTTCACAGTGACAGGCCTGGTGAGCATGACTTCAAGATCCTGAAAAAGCTAGTTCTCCCTGATGGATCGGTACTCCGAGCAAGATTTCCTGGAAGACCCTCCTGTGATTGTCTCTTTGTAGATACCACAGGGGACAAGAAAAGGTGAATTTGATATCACATACAAGCCATGGCGTTGTCTGTAATTTATGCAGTGTACTGTTTATTTCAACAATTATCTCTCATTTGTTTGAAATGTGGTTATGGGTGTGGTTTTGCAGCTTGCTCAAGATATGGAACATGAATGCATGCACAGGAGTTGTAGGAGTGTTCAATTGCCAGGGAGCAGGGTGGTCGGATGAGGACAAATGCATTAAAGCCTATGATGATTGTCCTGAAAGTGTTACAGGGTGTGTTCGTCCAATGGATGTGGAATTTTTAGGAGATGTTGCAGATGCAGAATGGAATGGGGATTGTGCAATCTATGCCCATAATACAGGTCTGTCATTACAAAAGTTGTCTTTCTTTTACTGTATGTTAGTGTCAATGGAAGGCACTAGGTATATTTTTCAACTGCAAATGACTTTTCAACATCATCACAGGCCCACAGGATATCAACTCTTGATTTATTGCCAAAAATGAACCTTTGGAAATATATACAAAACAAACAGCTTAAACCCACTTGTGGTTAATAACTTAATATGAAGAAGCATAGGTGGCCCAAAACCCACCATCCAACTTTCGATATTGTTGGAGAAATCAATGGATTGAGAGGGTTACTGACTCTGTTCTCTCTTCTGTTTTCTTTACAGGAAGCCTCACTAGACTCTCAAGAACGGGATCTTTAACAGTATCGCTTAAAGTTCTAGAATACGAGGTTTACACAATTAGCCCCATAATGGTTAGTTGTCTCTAGTTATCCTTTTTAATTTATTTATGTAGTGCTTCTTAATAACAATATTTCATGATGTTATGAGAAAGTTGCTTTATTGGTTGCAGGATTATAACCGTACTGTTTGTTTTGCTCCATTGGGACTCATTGATATGTACAATGCTGGAGGAGCTATTGAGAGTTCAGAGTATTTTGATGAGGACGATAAGTGTATAATTAAAATGACAGTGCGAGGATGTGGGAGATTTGGAGCCCATACAAGCAAGAAACCAACATGGTGCGTTGTGAATATGAAACAAGTGGAACATTCTTATGAAAGTGCCAAGTGTTTACTAACTTTCATTATTCCAACTTATGTTGGTCCAAACAATGTGACTGGTCAAGAAGTTAAAGTCAAATTTTGAGCTAGGTACAGTTCCTGCAGCCATTCTCGGCCTATGGATGGTCATGGACTAAGTGGGTAGACCGCCCTTCTGCAGAGCAAATTCCTATGTTTGGTTTTGGCAATATCTCTGTAGAGACATCAGCCAGGAGAGGAGAATTAACTGATGGAGCCTTCACCTGGTCCGCCCTCAATAAACTGCCACTAAGAGGCCTCTGATTTGACTATAAGAGGTGGGAGGAGCCTTCACCTGGTCCTTCCTCAGTAAACTCTATATATTAGCTTATTATAAAATTGAATACAAACTAGCAATCGCATATGTAGAATGCAATGTGAACGCCGAATGGTATATGTTATTTGATTTAGAGGGATAGTTATTACTTTCGTAGTTGATGTTGATAAGGGGTGTGATTGATTTTATAAGTGTAGGAATATAGATGAAGCATTACATTTTAAGGTTCTATCTCTACATTTCAAATTTGTTACAAATTCGTACATATACATTTGCAAATATTATATCATGACTGGTAGTGTTTTGCGGACTATTTTATTTGGCATTAAACATGAATACATGAAGACTTCCCTATATTTATTCCAAATGTTAAAATCTTGTGTCATAATGCTTGCATAGAAAGTAATGGGCTAACAGTTTCAACCACTAATCAGAAAAGTCCATATCCATCTTCCTAATTTTACAATTACCATAAGATTCCTTCATTCATCTAAACCTAAAATAAACACGGGTGGGATGATATCCAAGTGATTCATTCAACATATTGAGATATGAATATTTGTGAATAAGCCTATGTAGAATTCGTTAATGTACCATAGATGTTGATGATTGAATTGTAATAATATATTTAAAAAAGCTTTAAAAGGAAACATGAATACAATTGATACATTTGGTACCGCTTTGGATTGTGACCATATTTCCTTCAAGAATTTTGTCAAACATTTCACATGCCTTTGCATGCTTCCCCATTTACATACATATATGTCACTAGAAAGATGCTTCAACATTTTGTAATGACATTGAAGACCGAGTACTAATACGAATAATAAGAACCCATAAAAAATATAGAAATAACAGGCTTACGAAACCTTGCATAATTATAGCTTTGTACTGTTCAAATCATCCAAAGGCATTTACGAAAGGCTATATTTATTGAGTTTTTCATTTCTATTGATAATCTTCCTCCCTGACATGCAAAAGTTGAATCGACAATCATGGTCATAAAAAATAGGCAAGCAAAAGTCCAATCCACAATCAACCTTATAAATAGAAGTTGGATGCATATAGATCCACCAAAACGATGCCAACACAACAAATAAATTATTATAAAAGACTAAATTTAATAATAAAATAGCATAGCAAAATAGGAATTCAAGTAGCCAATCCACAAGTGAACACAGAAACAGGGGCAGATAAAACAATTATGTGTAACATAGATTTTAAAGAGCAATAAATGTTTGAAACTCCACAAAAACAAGACAAACAACAGAATGCTATTGACTCAGCATCTTAAATTGAAATACGATTCTTATGGTTGAAATTCATTCTACCTAAGCAGAAGTCAGGAAGAACCAAAACAACTCCATAGAAGTTTCCTGACTTGACCTCGCAGATTTTGATGATAGAGGCAGATCCTATAAGGTGTAAGGCTACAATTGCATCTCCCTTCTTACACAACCCTTTTTGGTTTATAGCCTGAAGAGCAGCATCCAGAATCACTTCAATCGATTCAGAATCAGTCACCTTTGCTGACCCTTCTTCCAGAAGTGGGAACAATCCTCCGCATATGAGACTGTGTTTGGCAGGATTTTCATCACTGCACGTTCAGTCAAATGAATTTTTGTCAAGATAGGAACCACAACAAAAAGAATAGGTATAGGTGGTTTGTCCTTTGCTAGTAGTTTAGCAGTGGTACCACAACGAGTTAGGACCACAATTAGAGTTGCCCTAGCTTTGTTTGTTGTCCGCACCGCAAATGATGCAAGACTCTCCAAAGGGCTCATAGGTAGAGGAGTGGATCTTATTAGTTCTCGGAATATAGAACCATATTCCAATGAGGATTCGACTTCTATACATATGTGAGACATGATCTTCACTGCCAACTCAGGATATTCCTCGCTGCACTCTCACCACTAAGCATGACACCGTCAGTACCATCAAGAACGGTATTAGCCACATCTGTAGCTTCAACACATGTTGGACAAAGATACTTAATCATAGATTCCAACATTTGGGTAGCAGTAACAACAGGCTTTCCAAGGAGATTGTATTTGTAAATCATATTTTCTGTGCCAAGAATATTGTTTCAACTGGAATATCCATACCAAATTCTCCATAAGCAACCATGAATGCATCGACTCCTTCAAAATCTCATCAAAAATGACTACACCTTCCTAATTCTTAACCTGCAAGGAAAACAATTAAGAAATGAAATGTTTAATCCCTGAGAAACATGTTTACTCTATTCTTAAATTTTCCTAACCAGTAAAGGTCACTACTTTCATATAAGATTCATAGCCTGTGAGACATATAAAATTCAAACATATACAACTTTGTTAGTTATTAGTTCGAGATTACAATGGCTTAATTCCACATGGAAGACCACTAATATTGAACTGTCGCATAAGAAACAAACCAAAAGTCAGTAAAACCCATTAAAACTTACTTGGATTGTTGGTGGTTATATTTCTTGTTCCACCAAAATTGCAAGCCATAGATGAATGCCCATTCTTCCGGTCATAGTTGTTGAAAGCATATGAAGCGTGGGAAGAAAGGCTATTTGGTAGAGAACAAGGTTGGCCTGGTTGAATTGGAGAACAATCCACATTACCAGACCCACAAGCCCAATCGAGAGCCTTCTGGATGTCAGTTTTGTTGGCAGATGATGAAGAGATGCACCAAGTAGCACCATCAAATGATGTTAAGGTACCACCAATAGCCAGGTAGGGAAAGCCAGTAGTGATGTCTATATTGTAAACCTTGGTTTCATCAGGATAAAAGAGCCCCCAGTTCCGTTCTGATTCAATGCCAAGCTTTCTATTCTTATTGAAAATGGAAAAAATGTATCTATCTCCTATCCTAGCCTTGAGGGTGTCCCTGTGTTGTTAATCATGTGCCTGACAAGATTTGCATTGTAAGTTGTTGCATTGTCTGGGGTTGTTGCCGGCTCTTTGGGGCCTCCATTAGAGGGCCACCTTGTTTCAGTTATCATTAAACCAAGTGACCTAAATTTTAGCGCTTCTAGAGCAAAGAAAAGGGTGTCTATCTATGCATCAAACATATTAGTATAGACAAGACCTGTGTTGGGGTCAATAACACCATTGGGTCTGAATAAGGCATAGTCCTGAGATACTTTGTGAGGGGAATCTGTGTAGGCATAATACGGGTAAACATCTTCCATGAATGGGGACCGTGTTTGAGCCATAAACTCCAACATGGGTCTCAGGAAGAAGGCATACTTACTGTCAAACAAGTAACAACAACCATCTACATATGTTAACCAACTTGTGCTCCTTGTAACATCTCTATGTTTACCATCTGCGTGTTCATCCAAATACCTCCTGTAAACCAAACTGTTCCATGCCCTTATCTGCCCATAAGCTAAACCAGAGATATCAACAGGATGTTATGTGAAACAAACAAAATATTTGTGAGATATGTTATAACCAAAGGCAACATGCAAACTTAGAAAAGCTTAGAGGTCAGCATATTCCATAAATCCATCACACACGAGCCCTTACTGCATGTCATTGAATCTCCCAAGATACCAATTCATTGGATGATGCTAGAAAAACAGAGATAAAACTGAATAATAAAGAGGATTTAAGAGTTTTAGAAATACTAACCGTGCAGTCCTGTCACCTAGTGGCATAGTACTGGGAACGCTTACTGTTGAAGTAGGTCGAACTGGTTTGGGCTCTTTTACCTGCTACATGTTAAGTTCTTGCTAGTGAGTTACAAGTAGACACTAAGAAAGTAGGCCCAGAGAAGAAATATTGGGTAACTCTAAATTGAAGGTAAAAAATAATCATACCTCTGACGACTCAATCAAAAGGAGCATCCAATAAGCTGGCTACAGTCCTAGGATGATTACAATTTGCAAAATGAATTTCTCATTCTAATCAGATTCCATCTCAAAATTCTTCTAGTGGATGTCAATCTTCTCCACCTTGGTTACATACGGTGGCTTCCAGGATTCTGCATGCAACTGCTAAAAATACCAAAAATTTAAGAAATGAGCTGAAATTAATCAATTTTTTTGTGCAATGTCAAAGCAAACTTACTCTAGCATATGAAGTGATTTTTGCATTAGACCTGCTTTTGCAACGTTCTCATCACATAAAAAGTCAGACAACGACAAAGTGTTATAGCTCAAGGTGGGCTCTAATACTCAATAGGAATACATTGTTTAGGAAATCAAGATTTAAGGGAGGTTTCAAGAAGACCCACCTAGGCTCATCCTAGAAGAGTTAAAATACATTCAAGCAAGAATTCACATTGCTCGTCAAAAGTAGATTTAGAAGTATCAACGAAACAAAAATGGTAAAGTCTACGCCTCTTGGGATCTTGATTTTTTAAATTAAGAGCTTTCATATGACTGTTGTAAGATTGGTGCAACTTTTGTGTTTGCATTTCTATTTAAAACACCAGAGAACAGAAAAGATAAAGATAATAATACCTCCACTGTAATATTCTTAGTGGACCCTGCAACCTCTTCTCCATAGCTGTAATGTTGTTGTGAACTGCGGAGGTTTTCAAATTGGGCAAAGGAAGTCCGATTAGGAAAGAAAGAGAAAGAGGCAGATGCATGGAGACTTGTACTGTAAATTTTGTCATCAGAAGGGCCCCAAATGGGCGAAGGAGTCGACGGGCATAGTTGCATCATTTCAAGGCTTAAACTTAGGCCGGATTCACTTTTACGGTGTTGGTATTTCACAGACTGATAAATCGATTGAATAAATTTCAGTGTAAGAAAACCCAAAACCCTCCATAAAATCGTAACAACTGAAAAGATTCGACAGAGCGTAAGATTTCTTCACTCTTCCCTCTGCGAATTTTAGTAAAACCCTAGAAATTACTTTTAGGGTAATAATTTAAGGTATTAAGTACCTAGGCAGATCATTAGGGCCTCATCAGATCAGTGGGATTTTGAAAAAAGCAAAAGGGTAAGCTGAAAAAGCTATGTGGACTCTGTCACTATGTTTAAACTTATAATACCTTTCTTGAGAAATGCTTTCCAACAAGTGCTCATATTTGACTTTTCATTTTGATTTTATAATTTCCTTTTTCACTTTGCTTTACAATTTCATTAATGGCAGGAACACAGATTCGTGTCCTCTGTCTAAACATACCGTAAATTGATTTTTAAAAATAATAATAATAAGCTCTACGGTAAAATCTAACACTGTAAATTACCTACTTCTCCACGATTTGGATGAACAACCAAACATTATGTATAATAACAGAGCGCCACAACATGGAAATGACATAATTTTTCTACTCTTTTTTCAGGTTCAGGCAATACAACTTCTTCAGTCGTGGCCGTTGAGTTGCAGCTGATAATGGGGTTTTGTTCCAGGGCCTCGATCTCTCCAATAGAAGAACCAGATTCCTTAACAAAACCACGAGCCACACCCACATTCAATTCGTAGGAAAAAACATTGAACTAACAGACAACGGTCGCGAAGCCGAGGAATGGGTAACAAAAGTAATGGAACCGCTCGGACATTCATTGGAAAAAACACTACCATTCGAAGAAAATACGGGACCACTGCAAAACAATTACCAGATCCAATACCATAAACCTTCTAGGACTATAACTAGCAATCGTACGTGAAGTGTACGATGGAAACGCCGAAAGCTATCGTGCGAGGAAGTCAAAGTGGAGGGAAAGAACAATGCGAGAGGAAAATGGGCAAAGAAGGGGTATGAGGGCGGGGACGTGTAAAGGTGGGGAAATCTAATTGGGGAAGCAATCTGAAACTTTACACAAGACTAACTGAACACAAGGTTGTTAAGCATTTGTAGGCGAAAAGGTATGTTGTGCTAGATGAGAATGCACTGTGTACTTCCTCTAGCACTTTGCAAGCATGCTTTTAGTTGTAAGCTCGAGTAATTGTATGGGACGAGCAGATATATGTCATTTTTTTAATTGTTGGGAGAAGGAATAAGTAAGAATTATGGTGGGAGCTAAATGTGGGTGTCATAGAGCACCCTTGCTTTCCAATTAGCGGGAATTACATTAGCAACCTTTACCCATTTGAAGCCAGCCCTGCGGTAACCTACTAGGAAGAAGCACACCACAAGAGCAACCTTTGGAGGGCTTAATGCCCGTGGTCGTAATTGTCATTGAATGGTAGACAATAGCACATGAATTAATGCTCCTCGAGAGCAATCGACACATGGAGCTTGGATTGACTATCCAAGTTTTGTAAAGCTAGTTGAGAATGCCTTTGTGTACTTCCTCTAGCACTTTGCAAGCATGCTTTTAGTTGTAAGCTCGAGTAATTGTATGGGACGAGCAGATATATGTCATTTTTTTAATTGTTGGGAGAAGGAATAAGTAAGAATTATGGTGGGAGCTGAATGTGGGTGTCATAGAGCGCCCCTGCTTTCCAATTAGCGAGAATTATGTTAGCAACCTTTACCCATTCAAAGCCAGCCCTACTAGTAACCTACCAGGAAGAAGCGCACCCCAAGAGCCACCTTTGGAGGGCTTAATGCCTTTGGTCGTAATTGTCATCGGATGGTAGACAATAGCGCATGAATTAATGCTCCTAGAGCAATCGACACATGGAGCTTGGATTGACTAGCTCAACATTTCTCGAGCTCTACGCATTGATGGCAATTTATTTCTTTTTTCATAAAATCCTTTTTTGCACCTTTTTTGACCAAACGACTTCTTGCAATCTTCTGAAAGAATCATGAACTTTGATCGCTGTAGACATATTAGTAATTAAAAATACTGGATAGCTTTACAAAACTTGACGAGTATTCTCCCGTGTTCGGACTAATCGTCCCACCTACCAGCTTGGCCGCAACCTGCTTATTCAAATGTTGACTTCACATATCAACAAATGCGTAGGTTTTTTTGTTGCTATTTTAAGAGTTTTTTTAATGTTTACACTCCAATTTGCGCATCCTCAGACACAAGACTGAAGGCTATCGCAAAGGTCCGAACAAAAAGAAAGCATTAATAGCAATGAAAGAAAACGCTGCAAATACACGGTTTTCACTGCAAATTTATGTTTTTTTAATGAAATTTGAGTATTTTAAAGTTGTCGAGTATTCCCGAGCATTGGCCGAGATTTATGCAATGAGACATTTGCACATGCGAAATACTCCACCCCATCCGACAACTAATGGGACACCATTTGAGCAAGTCCTAGCGTATGCACTCAACATGAGGATAAATCTAAAATAATTATATAGCTTGGAAATCGTAAACTTTTATTATACCGAAAGGCATTTGCACACGCGGAATGCTCTGTCACTTCATTCTTGAATTGAATGACTTCTCCAGCGGCTGTAATGTCTTCTTACAATTTTTTACTATTGATAGTCATACAGAGCCTACTTGATTTTAGCAGCGCCGATATCAGTGGGGATTATGTGAAGTCTAGAGCAACCCACTATGGGAGTCCAAAGCAGAATGTATGAGCATGTGGATATGGTTCTTTTGGAAGAAATATTAATATTAATGTTGTCGGTGCCTCTCAGTACATATACAATAATGGTATCGGATGTGGTGCCTGCTACCAGGTTAGATGCATCGATGAGGAACTTTGCATACACGATGGAATAGGAATCATTGTGACTGACCTCGTTGAATGCAACCAAACGGATATAACTATGAGTTCCACTGCCTTCTCTGACTTAGCCAAGCATAATAGAGCTAACCAGTTGATGCTACGCAGTGTGGTGGATATTTAGGATATCGTACGAGTTTGTAAGATGAATTTCCTAAAGTGAAATATTACGGAGTGGAAAGAAAAAATGAAGCAGGAGAAAAAGCACAATGTATTGATCAAATTTGTAGACAACAAACAAAGACATCGATGTGTTGGAGCCATTCGAGGAAGCTGAATTTATCTGTCTTTTAACGGTATTGAGCTTTCTTTTTGGGAAAATTGTTTGTGTAGATGCTCACGTCGACTTATAGTTAAACAAAATGCATTTCAACCAAATACAATGGTGAAGAGTTGGAAGTGTTGTTTATGGTTTAACGAATTAAAAGGACGGTAGCAACACGATACAAAAAAATGTTGAGCTAGTCAATCCAAGCTCCATGTGTCGATTGCTCTAGGAGCATTAATTCATGTGCTATTGTCATCCGGCGACAATTAAAAGACAACTCGATACCATTAAAAGACAGATAAATTTAGCTTCCTTGAACGGCTCCAACACATCGATGTCTTTGCTTGTTGTCTACAAATTTGATCGATACATTGTGCTTTTTTTCCTGCTTCATTTTTTCTTTCCACTCCGTAATATTTCACTTTAGGAAATTCATCTTACAAACTCGTACAATATCCTAAATATCCACCACACTACGTAGCATCAACTGGTTAGCTCTATTATGCTTGGCTAAGTCAGAGAAGGTAGTGGAACTCATAGTTATATTCGTTTGGTCGCATTCAACAAGGTTGTGCTAGACGAGAATGCATTGTGTACTTCCTCTAGCACTTTGCAAGCATGCTTTTAGTTGTATGGGACGAGCAGATACATGTCATTTTTTTAATTGTTGGGAGAAGGAATAAGTAAGAAATATGGTGGGAGCTGAATGTGGGTGCCATAGAGCGCCCCTGCTTTCCAATTAGTGGGAATTACATTAGCAACCTTTACCCATTCGAAGCCTAGCCCTGCGGTAACCTACTAGGAAGAAGCGCACCGCAAGAGCCACCTTTGGAGGGCTTAACACCTTTGGTCGTAATTGTCATCGGATGGTAGACAATAGCACATGAATTAATGCTGCTAGAGCAATCGACAAATGGAGCTTGGATTGAGTAGCTCAACATTTCTCGAGCTCTACGCATTGATGGAAATTTATTTCTTTTTCATAAAATCCTTTTTTGCACCTTTTTTGACCAAACGACTTCTTGCAATCTTCTAAAAGAATCATGAACTTTGATCACTTGTAGACAGATTAGTAATTAAAAATACTGGATAGCTTTAAAAAACTTGAGTATTCTCCTGTGTTCGGACTAATCGTCCCACCTACCAGCTTGGCCACAACCTGCTTATTCAAATGTTGACTTCACATATCAACAAATGCGTAGGTTTTTTTGTTGCTATTTTAAGAGTTTTTTTAATGTTTACACTCCAACTTGCGCATCCTTAGACACAAGATCGAAGGTTATCGTAAAGGTCAACAAAAGAAAGCATTGATAAGAATGAAAGAAAACGCTGCAAATACATAGTTTTCACTGCAAATTTATGTTTTTAAAGAAATTTGAGTATTTTAAAGTTGTCGAGTATTCCGAGCATTGGCCGAGATTTATGCAATGAGACATTTGCACATGCGAAATACTCCACCCCATCCGACAACTAATGGGACACCATTCGAGCGAGCAAGTCCTAGCGTATGCACTCAACATGAGGATAAATCTAAAATAGTTATATAGCTTGGAAATCGTAAACTTTTATTATACCAAAAGGAATTTGCACACGTGGAATACTCCGTCACTTCATTCTTGAATTGAATGACTTCTCAGTGGTGTAATGTCTTCTTACAGTTTTTTACTATTGATAGCCATACAGAGCCTACTTGATTTTAGCGGCACCGATATCGTGAGGATTATGTGAAGTCTAGAGCAACCCATTATGGGAGTCCAAAGCGGAATGTATGAGCATGTGGATATCGTTCTTTTGGAAGAAATATTAATATTAATGCTGCCGGTGCCTCTCTCAAGTACATATACAATAACGGTATCGGATGTGGTGCGCTACTACTGGGTTAGATGCATCGATGAGGAACTTTGCATACACGATGGAATAGGAATCATTGTGATCGACCTCATGAATGCAACCAAACGGATATAACTATGAGTTCCATTTCCTTTCTCGACCTAGCCAAGCATAATAGAGCTAACTAGTTGATGCTACGCAGCGGTGTGGTGGATATTTAGGATATAATTTGCGAGTTTGTAAGATGAATTATCTAAAGAGAAATATTACGGAGTGGAAAGAAAAAATGAAGCAGGAAAAAAAGCACAATGTATCGATCAAATTTGTAGACAACAAGCAAAGACATCGATGTGTTGGAGCCGTTCGAGGAAGCTAAATTTATTTGTCTTTTAACGGTATCGTGCTTGCTTTTTGGGCAAACTGTTTGTCTAGATGCTCATGTCGCCTTATAGTTAAACAAAATGCATTTCAACCAAATACAATGGTGAAGAGTTGGAAGTGTTGTTTATGGTTTAACGAATTAAAAGGACGGTAGCAACACGATACAAAATAATGTTGAGCTAGTTAATCCAATCTCCATGTGTTGATTGCTCTAGGAGCATTAATTCATGCGCTATTGTCTACCATCCGACGACAATTAAAAGACAACTTGATACTGTTAAAACACAGATAAATTTAGCTTCCTCGAATGGCTCCAACACATCGATGTCTTTGCTTGTTGTTTACAAATTTGATCGATACATTGTGTTTTTTTCCTTGCTTCATTTTTTCTTTCCACTCCGTAATATTTCACTTTAGGAAATTCATCTTACAAACTCGTACGATATCCTAAATATCCATCACTGCGTAGCATCAATCTGGTTAGCTCTATTATGCTTGGCTAAGTCGAGAGAAGGCAATGGAACTCATAGTTATATCCGTTTGGTTGCATTCAACGAGGTCACCACAATGATTCTTATTCCATCGTGTATGCAAAGTTCCTCATCGATGCATCTAACCTCAGTAGAAGCAGCACCACATCCGATACCATTATTGATATGTACTTGAGAGGCACCTGCAACATTAATATTAATATTTTTCCAAAAGAACGATATCCACATGCTCATACATTTCTTTTGACTCCCATAGTGGGTTGTTCTAGACTTCACATAATCCCCATTGATATCGCGCCGCTAAAATCAAGTAGGCTCTATATGACTATCACTAGTAAAAAACTATAAGAAGACATTACAACGCCATTGAGAAGTCATTCAATTCAAGAATGAAGTGACAGAGCATTCCGTGTGTGCAAATGCCTTTCGGTATAGTAAAAGTTTACGATTTCCAAGCTATATAATTATTTTAGATTTATCCTCATGTTGAGTGCATACGCTAGAATTGCTCAAATGGTGTCCCATTAGTTGTCGGATGGGGTGGAGTATTTTTCATGTGTAAATGTCTCATTGCATAAATCTAGGCCAATGCTCAAGAATACTCGACAACTTTAAAATACTCAAATTTCATTAAAAAAACATAAAATTTGCAGCGAAAACCGTGTATTTGCAGCGTTTTCTTTCATTGCTATTAATGCTTTCTTTTGTTCGGACCTTGCGATAACCTTGCGATAGCCTTAGTCTTGTGTCGAGGATGCGCAAAGTGGAGTGTAAACATTAAAAACTCTTAAAATATAAAAAAAAACCTACGCATTTGTTGATATGTGAAGTCAACATTTGAATAAGCAGGTTGCGGCCAAGCTGGTAGGTGGGACAATTAGTCCGAACACGGGAGAATACTCGTCGAGTTTTGTAAAGCTATCCAGTATTTTTAATTACTAATCTGTCTATAGGTGATCAAAGTTCATGATTCTTTCAGAAGATTGCAAGAAGTCGTTTGGTCAAAAAAGGTGCAAAAAAGGATTTTATGAAAAAATAAAAAATTTGCCATCAATGCGTAGAGCTCGAGAAAATATACATTTTTAAAGAAAACGACATCTGAAACGGGGCCACGGAATGAAAGGTATGGCACGTGCAAGTTTTTTGCTGCTACATCTTCCTAGACGGTCCAAAAAGGTGCAAAAATAGATTTTATGAAAATAATAGAAATATTGCCATCAATGCGTAAAGCTCGAGAAAATATACACTTTTAGAGAAAACGACACCTGAAACGGAGCCACGGAATGAAAGTTATGGCACGTGCAAGTTTTTGCTGCTACATCTTCCCGGACCCTTTCCAAAAATGGCAAATTTTTTTCCTTCCTAAAATTTTCACCAACACTGGAAATGGTAAGAAACTGCCAAAAACGGAAACATTCCCACACGCCAAAACGAGAGGAGTTTTTCCACGTGCCACCCACAAATTTCCACGCCGCAAATGATGCGAATTGCAGCAAACGATGCGAGTTGTTTCACGCGTGTTTTTGAACGCACCTTCAATAGACGTGTGGACCACTAAGATCAAATTGGTCGACAATACGAAAAATTGTTCGAGCTTTCTAACTTAGTTTACGCCTTTAGGCGTAATTACAATAAAAATATTTCTCCATAACATGTATTTAGATGCTCGAGATTCAATCAACTCTACTCACCACAAAGGTTAGAAAGGTTACAATGATGAGCAACACAAACATAGCCGACTAGACAATTCCATTTCGAAGTTATATAATTTTAGGTTAAAGCAATCCCTATAAAGGAGCTAGATATTTAAAAGCAATAAAATCTCAACCACAGGTTTCGAATCCAACGGTTGACAAGTTTCTTAAATGCATTCTGGCATCAGTAAGCAGAAAAATTTAAATAAGGAAAAAAACAAAGCATGCAAGCGACTGGTTAGGGTTTCGAATCCACGGAAGCAGCGTAGCACAAATATCCCACAGGAAGAGAGGATAACCATTCGGCATACGTAAAACCCCAGGGTTATGTCGGTTGCAGAATCGGTTTGGCGACCATGGGACGCCATGCCACCAAAAAGGAGCACTTGCAGAAGGTCTATAGCGGGTGGAATAGCGAACTAGAATAGATGCGCGTAGAGGCGGTGAGATCAAATTGGTCGACGATACGGAAAATGAAGCGGATGGTACGGCGTGTCAGAGCCCCTCGGGCTTTCTAACTTAGTTCATGCCTTTTGGCGTAAATATCATACTCAATTTTACACAACAGCTAGTCAAGTTGTGATTGTGAGAGCCTCCTAAAACCATATTATCATCCCATTTACATGACATTGACATGTCAAACTAAAAGTGTAAATGGAATTCAATTATCCAGGATTAAATGGAAGAACTTGGCAAACTAAGTATAAAATTGAAAAAGAAAATCCAGAACAACTTTCTTACATTTTATTCTCCGAGTATGAGAAAAAAATCTCACGCTATTGACCATTGACCCGCTTTTGGCATGGTCAATTCGATTTTGAATTCTATGCGATTAATTAGGAGTTATTGGCAATCCGCAATTCTAGGACTAAACATGAATATCAACGGTTTCTAGCAAGATCTGGGTTCTAAGCTTGCTAGTATAAGGAATACTTATGTCTGTTGTTTCCAGCCAGAATTGGGTTCGAAGCTTGTTAGTGTTTACAATCCGGCCTTCTAGGTAAGTGGACTCAGCGCAAAGGTCAAAAACAGGAAACTTATTACCTAATACAAATTTTTAAGAAAAAATTGAAGAACAAAAAACAAACCTCACAGTTTTTTGGAACAATACGGGGGATGCCTTGAGCTCTGCAAATTCGCAGAATTAAATTTATGGCTTTGAGGGACTGAGCCCTTGACCTGCGAGCCGGTCGTAAGGTGAAATATTCATAAACGGAAAAATGCCAAAAGCTAACACAGTTACAATATAGATTTTTAAACCACTACAGAAATATTCTTGTTAGGGTTTTACAAGGCAATTAAGAAAATTCGGCTACAGAATTCGTAAACATCACACAAATCTGTGAGGGTTTGGAATCTTCAACAGGGAATCGATTCTCACGCTTAAATTGATCCCTAAAATAATCAACCGCAAGCAGCATGCAACTGCCCCTGTTTCAATGGAACGATTAAAAACAGGAAAAATAGGTCGTGAATAAGGCCGTCATAACCTTCATTCCGCCTGTCAAAATTAATCACTTTGGAAAACGTCCGGGAGGCCGTCAAATTTAACATCGTTGCAGAAACGTCCAGAGGTCCTTTACCATAGGGGGAACGCCTTCGGCGTAATAATAGAATTTTAATTTTTTTCAAATGAATTGAATTTTCAAGTTTTAGTCTATTTGGTTCAAGGAAAATCTTCAATCACGGTGGTATGTAATAACTTTGTGTTAGTATTAATATTTTTATGTTATTATTATTGCAATCGATTGTTCTTATTTGGTGATTAACTCTTGCATATTTCGGCGGTCACAAAATTGTATATATATTTTTATTTTTGTGAATCTTTATTGTTCACACTTTAAAGCTGCGAGTTTTGTTTTTAATTAAAAGAAATATAAAACAATATTCAATTGAGTAGCTATTGGATGGAAGAAATTGAGATCTTATTCTAGCTTTCACACATTTTATCGCACTTAAAATCAACAAGAGTCATCAAACATCATGAAATTCATTACCTTACAAAACTCTTTACTCTTACATCATTCTTTGCACCTAATATGTTTGTTAAACCCTCCATTATCATGTTAAGTTGAGCAGAGGCATAATCGTGCTTAGTTTTCATGACCCCTATATATATCCGGGGCATTAGTTATCCTTCTCATATTTAGATACCCTTAAGCTCCAAATATTCTTTTAGTCCCCATATATATAAGGACAAATAATAGCCAATTCACCATCCACATTATGCACAATATGAGCCCCCACAAAAAAGAAACATTGTCTTGGAGAAAAATCTTGACCTTTTCAAACTCTATTACTAGTGGACGTTATATTTAATGGTGGTGTTATTTGTTGAATAAATGTTTACGGTAATATTTTAAAAGTGCCTTTCAAATTGTGCATGGCGGTGGTAATCTGTTATAATACTCCTAAAAAAATAAAAACAATTTTTTTATTTATTGTAATGAATTTCTATGTATATTTACATATATCAATATAATTTTTATATAAATTTCTATGTATTAATAGTTTGTACACAAATCTATATAAAAATGACGGTCATAATTTCAATTCTACAAGTTGGAAGAGAGTGATCTCAAAATTTATAAGTTTTTACAACTCTCAATTTTTAATCCTGGTATTCACTACTATCATATTAAAACTTAACAATTCAATAGTTCAATTTTGCAAAATTCTGGGAATACTAGACACATTGTGGTCTTGTTAAAATAAAATTCTACATTCTTATGTAAAAAGATTATCACACTAAGAATTGGTTCCACTATTTTGGATTTTAAAATTATATTCAACTAGCAATTTCAATACAATTTTAATGAAGTGTATGATTGACACACTTCAAAGGTGGGTTCAATTAACATATGACTTGCACACTTTGGAGAGGGTCTATATGTTAGTTCTTGTATATAAAAATGTAGTACAATACTATTTTCTCTCTTGATAATGTTAAATTTCTACTCCTCTTGGTAGATTATAGGTAAAGATGTGGGTGAAGTGGCATTTTCTTGTTCTAGGAGGATTCTCTAAGAGTGGTTTGGAGGAATCTCTACGAGCAATTTTAATGCTTTATGTAAAGCCTATTTTCATACCTTATAGTAGTGAAAATAGTTTACGATTCTCTAGAACCATATTTAAAGTTTTGTGATAGTTCTAAGATTCTCAATCCATCTCCCCTTGATGCCCCACACACTTCTACAATGGCGTAACACAATTTGGGTAGATCAGACATGACACTATCTTTGCACGTGCCAAATTGTGTGTGGCCTTCATTGATGGCTTCCTAACGAGAGGAATAATGTGTGGCACTAGTCGGTTCCAACAACATTGTTTCCTTCATTTCGACGGGGCTTGTGGAATCTTTTTGACCTTCAACTTTTGATGTTGCTCAACTTAATTATTTGAAGGAGAAGATTTGCACATGGAAATTCAATTGTTATGACTCCGTAACGGTTCTTTATGTTCTTGCACCTTTCTAAACTAGGTATACAAATCTATAGCATTAGACAACAATCAAACAATGGAAGATAAACAACCATGCATCTCCCTCGAGAGAATGACATGTAAGAAATGCACATATTAATAAAACTTTCTTTTCCAATTCTATTATTTATTGTGATATGATTCTTTGAATATTATTTCATATTGCTTCCATGTAGGTATACAACATAACTAAATTCTCGTTTAGGGTGGAGTCCCCTGTATAGAAAAATTTATTTTGTTCATCCATGTCTCATTAAACAAGGTTGGAGTATTTGAAGCTTGATGTTAAAGAATGAGACCCCACATATTATCTTCCATTCCATTTCAAGCAAGTTGAAATGTGATGTAAGAGATGATTGATGATAAAGTTGCAAAAGTAGAAGTGAAAAAGACATTTTTGTTTAGCATATTTGTTGAAGTCCTCAAGTGGGTGGTTTCCATTGGCTCACTCATCAAGTAAAGCTTTTGGAGTGTAAAATCAATGCATAGGTTGACCAAGCTAACTTGTGCATTTGAAAAGATGACCGTTGGAAATGCAAACGATAGGTTCATAACGTGCGGACTGATTCACCAACCGAATGTGTCTTGGGAACACAAATATGTCTAGGCTAAAACTGGAATCAGACCTAACATATTTTTCTATGAATAATTTTTTAGATGAAGAAAGCTGTTAAGATTGCACTTCGAAAGTTTCTTCTTCTATGGGAGAAAGACCGGTGGAAGGCGAATTTGAACCAAAATGGAAAATTTCTTAGAAGCCTTCAGGAATGAATATTATAATCATCTAATGCATGAAACGATGGCTTCCACGACCTGTATGCAAAAGCGTGTTAGTGTTGGAGAAACATAGATTTATCAAATACCCCAACAATCTACGATCATTCATTCCTTCCAAATTAAAGACAATGGGAAAAGCCTTACACTATGCGACTACCATTTGAGGAAGAGTAAAAGTTAAAGTGCATGTAAAAACATCGTACTTGTAGACACCTATAATTACGTCGAGCAATTTAAATACTTAAATTGCGCTAAATATCTCCTTTCCCACAAATTGACGACATATCGTCAATAACACTCATCTTCTCTTCCATCGTCGTTAATTGATTACATTAAGCTAATTAATTAAGTCGCCTATCCAACACCTACCCTAATTAACGACCTTTCGTTAATCAACACCTTCTATCTAGTCTAATTAATTATTATTAATTAATTAGCCTCCCTTCTCATTAAATCAATAAATCTCTATTTAATTGGTTTAATCCCCTCCTAATGGTCTAAATCATACTAAAATCCCTCTAAAAGCTTATAAAAGCTTGCACATGTATTAATTAAACATCTTGATTAATTAATACACCCCCTTTATCCACATGAGCCACTTGAGGACAAACTAAACCCTTCTAAAGCTAACTCAACCCCATCTAAACCCCCTTATCCATAACTAACTCTACATCTCCATTAGTCCCACATTCATGAGGATGTGTTGAATCCTTTATCCTTTGGGCTATATAAACAACCCTCCCTCTACTTCTACACCTACACCTAAATCTCTCAAGAGACAAAAGTAAGCACATAGTTTCATACTAATAGCCTTTTGTCATTCTTGAGATCCCCATCCTCCATTCTTGAAGAGCTAAGCCTCACACCCAAGCATCCATTGATGGATCAAAGCAAGCAAATATAATTTGATTGCCATTGGACTATTTAGGTCCATTTTAATGTTAAATTAGGCAATTAAGGGGAATAGAGTTCATTCATTTACATTGTGTTTTGATCAATTTCAAAGTTATTAATGTTAAGGGTAGGACTTGCTCATTTCTTCATCATGATGGTGTAATTTCTCATTTTTAGCTAAGTTAGGAAGCTATTTCTAGGTGGTAGTTTTCTTGCTAAAATTGTAGAAACACTTGCACACATTTGGCACGCTCGGTGGGACCCTTAGTCCCATGGCATTTTAGTTTAAGTTTCATTGTTTTGGCTAACTTTTGATATGCACATATAGTACTTCATGTCCATTTTCTTGGAATTTTTGCTCATTTGATATGTGTAACTTCATGTTCATAGCCATAATTTTAATGGGTTATTACCATTCTTAAACTAACTTGTCAAAATTTGAAATATTGTGAGTTTTCTTGTGTTTGCTGCCGTATTTTTGTTGCAGGTTTGGCGCGAGGCACAATTTTAGGAGCGCAGACGTGATTTTCATGGCGTAGGCACGGTTTTCGGAGCACACACATCTCTTTAGTGGCGCAGGCGCACTGTTAAAATATGTCACTCTGTCTGACAACCCTTGGCGCATGCACACTAACCCCGGTGCACATACCCTAACCAGAGCGTAGGTACACTAACCCGGTGCGGAGACGTCATTTCGTGATCGTACCTTCACTACATTCTCGAAACCTCTCAAATCGGGCGCACGCGCTTAACCGAAGTGCACATGTGGTTTTAGTGGCACATGCACATTTTTCTGGTAATGCGGTTATTTTGTTTGTTTTTCTCAGAGTAGTGTATATACTGTTTTTGTGGCGCACACACCTCTCTGGTGGCGTAGGTGCTTAATAAATCTAAAAATTCTGAGTGGTGCGGTATTGTTTCAGTGGCGCAGGCATTGTTTTTGTGGCACACACATCTCTCGGGTGGCGTAGGTACACTGTGAGCCGAAAACAACCTTTGGTGGTGCATACGCCTAACTCACAAGCATTTATTTGAAAAAAGGCGCATACGTCCTTTTGCATTTTTAAAATTAAAGTGTTGATGTGCTAACATTCTTACAGGTTTATCTAATCATATATTTGTCTTTCGCAGTCGCTGTTTTTATATGTTTGTATTTGATTGAGTAATATTTGGCATTGTTTACTTATAGGATTAAGATAGCGTATGCTCTTCCCTCACGTCCCTTGGGGCGATCTGGGAATCGAAATGGTTTTAAGACCTTTTGATGCTTTAAGATTGTTAAGAGTATTTGATTTGGAATTGGTTAAATTGGCATAGCTGAATTAAAGTATTTTTCCATTTGATATCTTTTTGGATTTTTGGAGACACTCACGTATGCTCTTCTCTTGCGTCCTTGGACGATCTGGAGAATCAAAAATGATGCCTTCTCTTTTGATGGAAAACTACTAAACATCATCATACAGGACCAAAACGCTTGTCAAAGAACGGAGAAATCGAAACAAAAGTCAGAAAACTACTAATACAGTTGTTATACAGGTTGTCAAATGGTGTTCAAGCAAACCACATCTAATTAAAAAGATAAAAAGAACAACATATTCAAAACATTGTATTGTAGGTTTCGGAAAAGGGTACGTCCCTCTCCGCTCAACTGGAACATAACCCCTTTGGCATAACGCCTTAAGCTACAACAATGGGGGTGGTTCTAGGAACCCCAAAGTAGTCCACGCAAGAGGGAACTGTACGTACCCAAAATTGTAAGGTATTGTACTGCCAGAACAACGTGACAGGTGCCCCAATGATGATACAGGTCTCCTCACAAGGTGTTCGGGATCCGGAAAAGATCTCCAAGTGTGCGTTAACGTCCCGCATGCCCCGCTTAGCCCCGCGTGCTTTGTTTTTCCCTTTTCCTCTCTTTTCTTGGCCTTTTTCTCTTCAGTGACAAAACCACCGCCCTGACTGGGCGGCGGTCCTTTACGCATTTTCCAGAAATCTCTTTTAACACGACTCACGTAATTTCAACGTTTTACCAGCTTTCTTTCACCGCCATAAGCTTGCATTTATGATTCTGGTTCCCTGGAATAGTGTTTTGCCATTGTTTATAGTTTAAGAGTTCTATTTGGTTTTTACCTTGGGTAAATGCAAATGCTATAAATAGTTGGCTTGTGCTCAAGAAAATGGCCCCTCAAATTTGCCTCTGATTTCTCTTTGCAATAGATTTAGTTTTCATTTTGCTTAGAATGCTTAGTTTCTTTCATTGCATGCTTAGTTAGCATTGTTTTACTGTTAGTAAGCCACATATCCATCTTGTGCAAGTACTGTTGTTATTTTATCCAATCCATTGGAATAGGATAGTCTGTTTATCAATAGGAAGCCATTAAAGTTGCAGGTTTTGCTCCTCAAACAGGATAGTTTCAGGTTCTGGACGTTTCATGTTGCATGACTCGCAATAAATCCCACTAGGAATTGCATAAGCCAAGCTCTGTACTCTTGCGCTATCCCTCTCCTACTCGCATTGTATTCAGTCTGTATCTTGAGCTGCCTACATCCCAATATCTACTTCTGTTGATGCTAGCATTACACGCTTTTCTGGATCCACGTGAACACGAAGGAACGAGGAGATCACACTGAGGGGACAAGATCACACACACCATCGGATTCGCCACTGTTCTGCAGAATCCAGGTTCTAGCTTTCAAAGTTCTAGTTAGAAACATATCAAATAAAGTAGCCAATCACTTTATTTCAGTTAATTTTACTTTCGATATTGCCAGGGAAGTTGTGGGGATTGATAGTTTCTGAGAGACTATGATTCATTCCTCACTTCTGAGGTAGGATTGAGAGTCTTGCAAATAGATTAGATCAGTTATTTCATTGTTTAGAGTAGATCTACAAATTGCACAGACAAATAGCTATACTCGGTTATCTTGTTTGTTTTCTTTAAATTGTTATCTTAGCTGTCAATTTCTAGATGTATTAAATTAGTTGCTAAATTTGTTCGAATAGTTCACTGGAAAATACAAAAAAAATAGGGGAATCATATATGCTATAGATATATTTCATGTAGTTAAATTCACTTTATTGCAATTTGTTTACATTCTTTGCTTTTGTATGACAATTACGGGACCTAGGGAGCCCGGAAAATACATGTTCGAGCCAATCGTGCCTCAACCCATTAGATTGAGGCACTAAATTGGGACCTTATATGGGGATATACACGAAACTATCCCGGGACATTTTCCACGTATTCCACAACCTATATACCGAATCACGCCAGATCTCGATATTGATTGGAGCCTTGAGCATCATCCTGGCGATCGATCTATCACACCAGTTCAGGTTAGAAGGGCCTTCTTTGCCTTAGATTCACAAATTCCACTAGTGCGTATTGAAGACATTAGATTGCCTAACTAGTTTGTCTGCATCCCATACATATTCCATACCCACCGGCTGTCTCGGCACGACCTCGGGAGGTCGGGTGCGAGGAAGAGTTACTTGTAGATTCCCATGCTCGCATGTCACTTTTCCATCGTACAAAATTGGTGAACCCGACGTGAACTTCCTACTTTCTAGTTCGGAGTCATATTATTACGTGTTCTTCCAAATTAGTATACTTTTCATCTTTTCCACCTCATTAGCTTTCACCATCACCTTCGCTCCTTCCCATTATTCTGCGGGTATTCATATACCCCGAATATGTCGGGATTCGATGCATATGGCAGGCCCCTCTTGGGCCTTGAGGCTTACTATGCCCAACAAAATAGGCAATCATCACCCTCACTCTCAGTATGGGGTGACAACTACTCAACTAACTAGTTGTCAACACAAACTCCAAGAATCAGATATAACTCATCATTTCAAACAGAGGAGTTGGAACAACTCGCTCAAACGCAACAAACAGAGCCTTCAGGCTCGAACAATATGACGTTCACCGGAGAATCTGGTTCATCTCCTCAGGTACTACTTAGACCACAAATTAGTAGGCAATCAGACTCATACCGAGGTTTAGACGATGAACATTCGGTATATTATGCCAGGAATGAACAACGCTCTCGGAATATGTACCCACCTATAGGAGGTTTACAAATACAACCCGAGGTCTCTTTTCAAGAAAATACTTCCATCCCATTACATATAGGAAATACCCTCGGGGAAACTTGGCAGGGCAATGATCAGTTCATAGCGGGGTATCATAGACCTATACAACACCATGATATACAACCAACGCCACAAGGCTAGAATATCGTGACTTCACCAAATGAAGTCATTTCAACTCTAATAGAAAAGGTTAGAGGGTTAGAACTTGCCCAAGCAAGTCAAAATTCACAATTCATACAAGCAGGAAGTTCCAATCCTCCACACCATCCTAGCCAAGTAGATCTCCTCACAGGAGTAGGCACGTTAGGCATGACTCCTCAGTATTCACAACAAACGCCAACTAGACCCACCATCTCTAACACTGTTCCTCCCGGTCTAGTACAAAACAATCCATTCTTGGACAGTAACCCGTCATACTTAAACATGTACTCCAAATCACCACAAGGGGATATGTTCTCCTCTCCTGGCATGTTTTCTCAAACACAGGGCTTCCTTATGCCCCTGCCAATGTATACGCAACGCCACATCAACAACCCATTCCACCACTGCTCCCTCAGTAGGCACCATCAATGGTCGAAACCTATGCGATAGGGACATATTCAGAATACTTGAAAGAGCCCTTAGATTTCACCATACGAAGCGTCATGCTTCCAAGACCTCTTCCGATTTACCCAAATACAAAGGTGAGGGAGATCCAAACACACATATCAAAGCTTACGCTACGGCCATTCGAGAACTACTCCCATGGGATGGGGTTGTTGCTAAGATATTCCCAAAAACCTTAGAAGGCATCGCTCTCGATTGGTATTATAGAATACCTGAGGCTTCCATACATTCATTCAAACAACTCGTTTCAGAGTTCATCAAGGCCTTCGACATGAATAAACTATTAGGACAGGAATCAGGGAGTTCTTACACATTAAACAAGAACACAATGAATCTGTCGCCCATTTCATCCAAAGGTGGCTTACAGTTCTTTATTCTTCGGCAAGCGCTCCAAAAATGGATCAAATGGAACTATGTGATTTATTCCTTCATTCTTAGCAGAGAAGTGAAGGAAGAAGTCCAGAAGTTCCCATTAAGAACTTACGATGAAGTGCTTGAGAGTGCTCTTCGAATAGATCAAGCGGCAATTGATAGTGGTCGCAAAACATATGGAGCAAATGGGAGGTTAGTCACCTCCAACCAGAACACCACAACTTATCCTACTACCACGAATGTCAATCAAGGACCTAAAATCCTTAATAAAAATTGGGGTGTAACAACAGACGGAGTAACCGACCAGCCTAAGAAAGTAAATGTTGTCAATACTCCATCACAAATAAACAACCAACGAAACAACAACTTTACCCCAACAATCAACACAGTGGATTTTAACCATCCACAACAACAACAACAACGGCAAAAACCCCACACAGGGTCCGAGCCAAAATTCAACTAGATACCAAAACCAGAATTCAAACCAAAGACAACAAACACAAAATTTTAATCCTAGTAGACAACGGTTTGATCAAAATTTTGGACCGCAATACGCACCAAACCAACAAACGAGGAATTACAATCCTAATTCGTATTGTGGTTTCCACAAAATTTGGGGCCATGACACTAGAACGTGCCGTGACTACAACAAATTCATGCAACGCTTGCCAGATGAACAAAGACAACTTTTCATGGATATGTTCTTGGCAGATCCTACGTTACCAACATCAAATACTTTTGAAGCGGCCCTCAAAACACACCCCTGAAGATCTTTAATGATCCGCTCCCAAATCACGATAACAACAGGCTAAATCTAACTGGGACAAACAAGGGTGTAATGACAGGAAACAATGATCATGAAGCCTCGACTTCACTAAATCCATTAGTTGCACCACAACTGGGAAGTCAGCCACGACCTAAGGTAGTCGGTTTAGTGGAGTTAGACGCCGAACTACCCATCGAAGCTGTAACAAGGACACGAGAGTATTTCTCTCAGCCAAGTCCAAGCCACTGCCGGGCGAGATAACATCCAACAAATCATAGCAAAACCTATGGGTGCCTATGATTTAATTAACGACCTAACAAAAACCTTCTCACACATTTCATTTTTAGACTTACTAAAGAATTCTCCTACCCACAGGGCTGCTCTTTTAGAAGCATTAGGTTTAGGTCATTTAATTAACATCACTCCACCTCCTGAAACACAGGTAAATCATGTGGACTTTGATGTTCATCCCCAGGACAGGCGGATAGGGATGTCGAATTCATATTCGAGATAAACAAAATGCCGACAGATGCTGAGATCGCACGCCGAGGTGATCCAGCCTTACATTTGCAAGTATGGGTTTATAACAACTATGTAAAGCGTGCAATGGTTGACGATGGGGCGGCAGTTAACATAGTTCCCTTCTCTTTCCTTCAAAAGCTAGGGTATGGAGAAACCAATTGTTCCACAACTCGAAACACACTAAGGGGCTATGATAGCCTTAAAGCCACCTCGGTTGGAACTATAATATTACCGGTCACCTTAGGACCCAAAACCATCTTGACTGAGTTTTATATTATAGATCGGGAAACTAACTATAATATGATCCTACCGACCATGGATACACCGCATGAAGGCAATCCCTTCTACGCTATTTCAAGAAGTAAGGTTTTTACACTTAGGAAAGATATTTGTGGCCAAAGGTGATCCAAAACCATTCGATATACACCTAGCTGACTTAAAGAAAATACCAGGCATGCATTCGGAGTTTGAACTCCCAACAAACCAACTTAATAAACCTACCGACCCAAAACCAAAAGAAAAGTTGATACCTACGACAAATCTTGAAACTATGAGCACAGCCAAGGCAATCCCAACCCCCAAAGATGAGGCTAGCACTGTAGAAACGGTATCATTAGGAACTACTGCAAAAATCATTGAATTAATAGAACAAGATCTACCAATGTTCTTACCATTTGACTTTGTGGGCATGGGATGTTCCCTAGGCATTGGCTCTCTTCCAGCAGAGGATCTTTGTATGGTGGAAGTAGAATATGCAAACACAACAGATATCCCACCATCCATATTCCCAGCTAAATATTGGACACTCCATTTTGATGGAGCTAGATGTCCCATTACGGAGCGGGGCAGGTGTAATCTTTACTTCCCCTGAAGGAAAAGTCTTACCTTTCGCCTTCAAACTAAATTTTGAATGTACAAACAACGGCGCTGAGTACGAAGCCCTCCTCCTTGGCCTCATTTTAGCCAAAAGGATCGGTGTTAATAATATCAGGGTGTTAGGAGACTCACAATTGGTAGCAAACCAAGTCTCTGAGGTATATGAAACCAAAGCCGAGCACTTACAACTTTACAAAACAGTTGTATTAGATTTAAGCAAGGAGTTTGACTTCATATCAATTGAAGCAATCCCACGAGAACACAATCTTCTTTCCGATTCTATAGCAACCTCGGCATCACGCTTTACTCCAAACAGTAAGTTAGAAGATACCCGTTTCATGGTATCCCTTCGTGATGAACCATTGATAAAAACAATGACAAATTCTCTTTTAAACGGAAATGAATCTACTATCCTAGACCACATTGATAGTGATATGGCCACTCTAAATTACTTAAAATTCCTATGCGGAACTACATCTCTCCTATCATATGATAGATTTGTCCTTAATCCCACATTCATCTTCCTACTTCAGAAATCCCATGATGGATCTTCCCTCGGAAATGGAACCTAGCGTATACACAGTAGAAACTAGGGGCGATTTGGATTTACCTCCAGCCCCACCTGAGTTTGAAGAAGGTAACGCCTCTTTGATCGAAGAAACGATTGACATTAACATCGGAACGGAAGATGAACCAAGGATATTGAAGTTAGGATCCTCGTTAACCTCGGAAGAAGTAGAAATACACACTCGGATCCTCAAAGAACATCAGAAGGTGTTTGCATTTAATTATAAGGAAATGACAGGGGTTGCACCCCACATTGTGGTGCACAACCTCGTCACTAAATCAGATGCAAAACCAATTAAACAAAAATCAAGACCCATGAAACCCAAGGTAGCTCTCATGGTGAAAGAGGAGGTAATGAAACTCCTCCAAGTAGGATTCATCAAACCAGTCGATTACTCCCAATGGGTATCTAATATCGTTCCCGTTCTCAAGAAGAATGGGAAGATATGCATCTGCATAGATTTCTAAGACATCAACAAAGCGTGTCCTAAAGACGACTTCCCGTTGCCATCCATTGATGTCATTGTTGATGCAACAGCTGGGTTTGAACTTTTGTCTCTCATGGATGGATTCTCGGGATACAATCAAATTAAAATATCTGAACAAGATCAAGCTAAAACCACGTTTATAACTCCTTGGGGAACCTATTGCTATGTTGTTATGCCATTTGGTCTCAAGAACACTGGTGCTACGTACCAACGAGCTATGATATATATATTCCATGATCTAATTCATAAAATCGTGGAATCCTACGTAGATGACTTGTTGGCTAAGGCCAAGAAGCGTTGTGACCATCCGGAAGTACTCCACATCATTCTTTCACGTCTGATTGAGTACGGAGTCACACTAAATCCAAAGAAATGCATCTTTGGTGTAACAGGAGGGAAGCTCCTAGGTTACATCATATCGTCACGAGGAATAGATGTTGACCCAACCAAAATTCGGGCTGTCCTCGAAATGGTCCCACCTTCGGATGAATCTGGAATCAGGTCATTTCTTGGAAAACTTGGTGCAATCCGGAGATTCATCCCGGACTTAAGTTTCGCCATTCATCCAATCAAAAATTTACTCAAGAAGGATTATAGCATTGATTGGACTGAAGATTGCAATGAAGCTTTCAACGCAGTTAAGCGTTTCTTGTTATCACCACCTATGCTAATGCCACCTAAGCTAGATCGCCGTTAATTTTATACTCACGAGCTACCAATGTCTCGCTAGCCTGCATGCTGGCTCAAGAAGACGATGACAAGAGAGAACGTGTGATTTATTTCATTAGCGAACAACGCTTTCGAATATGAAACGCGTTATACACGAAAGCGTAAGCGAGAATGCCTCGCCATAGTCTTTGCAACCAAATGCCTAAGACATTATATGCTAAATCAAGAAACAAGGGTCATGGTAAAATCGGACCATTTACAATATTTTCTCACGCAACGGTCCTTATCTAAGAAAGCTGGACGTTTTATAACCCTAATGGGAGAATTCGAATTAACATTTGTAAATCAGAAATCAGTTAAGGGACAAATCATCGTGGATTGGTTAGCTGATAACCCATTAGATGGAGGCGATCTAGTAGATCTAGATTTTCCAGATGAGTGCATATACTACATCAAAACCCGACCTTCTATCTCTGAGTGTCCCTGGTACACTGATATCATTAATTATATCATGGACCATACGTATCCAGAAGGGGCTACACCACAACACAAGAAGGCGGTTATGCATTATCGTAGCAAAATACGTCATTATAAAGCAAGTGCTCTATCGGAAAGCATTCGATGGAATGCTTCTAAGATGTGTCGACGCAGAAGAATCCAAGAAGATTCTCCACGAATCTCACAGTGGAATGTGTGGAGGCCACTTCGGTGGCCATGCCACCGCTCGCAAAATACATCGAATGGGCTATTTCTGGCCCACTCTAGAACACGATGTAGTAGAGTTTGTACGTAGGTGTCATAAGTGCCAAGAGTTCTCCCATGAGATCCACATGCCAGCACAAACTCTACAACCAATTGCTACTCCATGGCCCTTTTCTACGTGGGGTCTCGACTTGATAGGGAAATTCTCTCCCTCGTCTACAGATGGCCATAATTTTATAATCATGGCTACCGAATATTTCACCAAGTGGGTAGAAGCTATGCCTCTTACTACTGTACCGGGTTCTGTAATCGCCAAATTCATTTTGAACCAAATCATTTGCAGGTACGGTGTCCCGCAAGTCATTATCTCAGATAATGGGACTTCTTTTAAGAATGATGAAGTTCGCGAATTGTGCAATAAATTTAAAATAAGCCATCATACGGCTTCCTTGTATTATCCACAAGCCAACGGACAGGCTGAAGCAACAAATAAAACACTAAAAGCCATTCTCCTCAAAACGGTGAAAGAAAACAAACAAGATTGGCACCTGAAGTTATATCCGGCCTTATGGGCCCACCAAACCTCAATAAGAACACCAATGGGAGCAACTCCTTTCTCGCTAGTATTCGGGGTAGAAGCAGTTCTCCCGCTTGAGGTTGAAATACCCAGTCTCCGCATTTCATTACAAGGGATTCTGGATGAAGACACTTACAGAGAAGCACGTCTTTCCCAACTAGAAAGCCTAGATGAAACTAGGTTAGATCTTTGAACAACAAAGATGTATAGAGTCTATCTTTGTTTGGATGTGCGGCAATATAACAAGAAGGTCTATGAACGCGACATATATGAAGGTGATCTAGTTCTAAGATTAGACAGCCGGATCGACAAGAAGACCGGCGAAGGAAGGAAGTTCCGGCCTAAATGGTTGGGCCCATACCGAGTCATGAAGGACTATGGAAACGGTGCATACCTCCTATGTACGCTAGAAGGTGAGGAATTTGGCGAAACAGTCAATTCCCTGCACCTCAAGCGGTTCTACGCATAAGCAGCTAGCACTTCTTATATATATTTACATTGCATCTTCATATAGATTAAGATCATTTTGTCCGCTTGTTTCGTACACAAATTGTGATCAAGGAATCTATTCTCAAAAGCAATTCATTACAAACTCATGATGTTGTTGGCATAAAAACTTTAATCATACTTCTCCATTTTCATGATATCATCAAATTATCTCGGAATCATTTTATCAAATAAAGCTAGACATGACAAAGTCCTAATGGTAACCATACCAAGATATGCGGGCTTGTTCTCACTTTTGGTTTCTTCTTAGGATAGGTGTCTTGCCTATGGTCTGTTCTAGAAGCTTCATGGTGTCACATCTATCCCATATGTATATCTCTTTGGAAATAAGCACATACTGACATTTTACTCAAGAAAACGAGTCAAACATTGATCAAACAAAAAAAATTAATTTTACACATTTCCTTGCCCCACCAACCTTCGGTGATGAGCTTGCGTCTCTTACTAGTGATATAGGGTTGGGAAAGGATGGAAATGCCCTTACTCGCCTATGCTTTTCCCGTGGTGATAAACCCACGCTTCTTACTAGTAGCATGGGGCAAAGTGTAGGGGGTCCTCTTGACAAACAAATGCAAAAGGTCATAAGCAAACAATTCAAATCTCGAAGTCTTTGGGTCAAAAACAAGTGAATCAGATGTCCAAAATTCCAAAGGAGCTCAAAATCCTAAAAACCCAGATTTTGTCTACTATGTGGCCATCTAAGGATCTAAGTCTGGATAAACCGCAAAGTAAGTAACATTCTAAACTATGAAGTCACTCGGGTAGAGTAAGCTTGTAGCTTCCCAACTTGGTTCCACCAAAACTTTGTCTATCTTTCATCACTATCATTTCAACACATCTCATAACTTGTGCCCTTTCCAACTCTCGGTGATGAGCCCTCGCATCTTACTAGTTGCGTGGAGTTGGGGGTAGGGGCAGGTTTATCTGCTCATCATGTTAGTTTATTTTCATCACTTTTCCAAAACAAGTATGAAGTATCCAAAATTGCTTGCAGAAACTAAGATTCAAAATCACATTATATCTACATCATCATATATCAGCATCATGAAATACAAAAAAGAAATTCAAACACTTGCATCATTTGTTCGCCATTGCATACATTCTAAAAAGCATATAAACATACATCATAGTATACATGAGGAAACTGGAAATAGAAAGCAAGCTATGAATGCCAAGGATTTGATCCAGAACAAATATACATATATATAAATGATCAACGTTTATGTACAATGCCATCATGCACTAAGCATGGTCAAAACGCTCAAAGAGCCGGGATATACAAAAGAATGTATCGTACAAAAATCTACGAGAGCCAAGTGGCTTCTCAATCCCTACGAGACCCCTCTGAAGGCGCACGCCCACGCCTAGGACTCCGGCTACGCCGGCGCTCTGAGTGCACAGAGGGCTCAGGATCCCGAGGGGCAGCCGCAGTCTCACCACGAGAATGGCTCCTCATCAGGCGCTCGGCCGTCCTATACCCCACTAACTCTGTGCGGAGATTCGATACCATCCTAGCCACATGCTAGACTGGGGCAAAGACATCAGTATGTCTAATCGGCTGTGAAGGCTCCCCAGCGTCCACGAGATAGCTCTGCGCAGTCCTCTCCATGGGGATCATCAGGGTATCAGTGCATACCCTGTGAATCAAATCTCGCCACTCATCGGCGGTCTCTGCAAACAAAGGAGAAAACAAATTAGAAACCAAACAAGAAATTAGAAATACAAGATAGCAACTAAGGAGATTCTAACTAAAAACAAACATTAAAAGGGAGAGAGGGTAACTTACTCGGATCACCAGGCCTCCAGGATGGATCTATAGGATCAACACCTGCCACGGATGCGGCCAGGCGAGGGGTTGCTCTTGTGGTGGAGCAACGTAATGCGCCCACAACGAACTCATCCTCCCTGCCACAGCCCTGGGAGAGTGGCTCCTCTAAAACCAGAGTCACCCTCTCTGCACTCTGCTCGGCCCTCTCCGCTGCATGATATCCTGGGTGTCGTGCCACTCAGGATCACTGTCCTCGGTCTCCTCCTCTGTCTCTCCCCCTGTAAACTCCTCAGACTTGGAGTCTACCTCAATGGGGTCATCGCTGCTATGGGCAGGACCCATGGCAATCTGAAGCAAGGGTGCCTGAGGCGCACCGGCTCTCCCTCTAGCACGTACTATCCTCCTGGCCGCAATAGGAACGCCAGGAGTAACCACTATCCAACCCCGGCCTCTAGGCCCCCCTCTGGCCTCTCGGCTGATCTATATACTGGTGCTACTGGGGGAAGCATACCCATGTATGGTAGGCCAAACTGCTGAGGAACTCGGCCAAAGGGGTGCATCTCCACTCGCCCCACTCTATCAATAAGCTGCCCTGTCGTGGAGCAGGAGATCAAAGTAAGAGCCTCCTCGCCCCATATACCTGCCATAGTCTGGTATGGTGTGGCCTCCATGTCGGCAGTAGTCAGGGAAGCAACTGGCTGATGAGGTGCTCGGAGCACCGACATGTCTGTCCATCTAGCTGCCCTCACAGCTCAGGATCTACCACCTCTACACCTCTGCCATAGGGGATGAAGTGCTCATAGACCCAACTCATGACTAGGGTCGGGTGGCTCAAGGACTGCCCCTGTAAATGGACTACCCTGTATAAGTCGTGGTAGGTGGTCCCAAGAATGTCTGCTCCCCAGGCATATATCCGACCGTGTCCCTCTATCTGTGCAATAATGGGGGACCAACAGTATAATAATGTATCTCCTCCCTTGTCCCGATCAGTCTCGAGGCAAGGATCCCCATGATGGCCTGGCGAAGTAAGGGGATGGGCAAAGTAGGAATGGATCGAACTCTAACCCCCTTCTTCGACCCGTGGAGATGACTGCATCTCCCATGTATGTGGCCCACTGTGCAATCTGGGCCCGTGAACCTGCTGTCTCTAGGGTGAGTCGTCTCCCAATAATCGGGACCCCCAGAATGCGATAGACATCCTCCAATGTAATAGTCCACTCACCACGGACCCCTGGCAATCGGAAGGTATTCCGATATGCATCCCAATATGAGAACAAGTCACAAAGGATGTGACTAGATGGTGTAACATGGGGCACGCGTGAAATGCGTAGTATCCCAGCCCGCTGAAGAGTGTCCTCCTCATCTTATGAGAGGGCATCTAGTACCCACAGGAGTCAATCACAAAACCACCCACTGAGCAGGAGGTGGTTTCAAAAAGTAACCGCCGCCCTGAACAGGGTGGCGGTCGTGTAACCGCCGCCCTGGGCAGGGCGGCGGTCATGGTCCGAAAACCCACGCGGGTTTTAAATTTAAAAGGCCTAAAAAATGCAAAAAGAACCATTTTACCTAAAAACAAAGCCTACCCAGTAGGCGCCCCCTAGATGGACCTTTTAACACTAACATTTTCAAAAATTACCCCCCCATGACAAAGATTTTAGCATTTCAAAATTAAGGGGGTAAAAAGGATAAATTGAAGAAAACTAACCTGTGATCTCACGGGTCGATGTTCCGCACATGGAGGCATGATCGCTATCTTGTCACGGACGTTTTGACTCTACTCACGCAAGAAACCATCACCGTGGGTCCCAGAGCTCAAAATCAATCAAATCGACTCGCGCAAATGAATAGGAAAATGGGCCCACTTTCATATATATAGCACCCTGATTCGTTTTAAATGCCTTTTTCATAGGTTTGGAGCGCCGACAGAGGTAAGTTCTTATCCCCGCACAAATGGTACGTTCTCATTTCCTGTTATTTTAGCATTTATTTTCCAAACTATTGTATCTATCTGCACTTGAGTTCTCTTTTCATTTAGTAGGTAGCGGGAATTTTGGACGGCATCATTTCAACACACAGATGTATCAGGTATAACTTCTAACTTCCCATTTCGGGACCGCCATACTCGGACCCACCATTTTACGCCTCTTCATGGCTAAAACACTTCTCCGAGGGGGCAATATGTACGTACCCAAAATTGTAAGGTATTGTACTGCCAGAACAACGTGACTGGTGCCCCAATGATGATACAGGTCTCCTCGCAAGGTGTTCGGGATCTGGAAAAGATCTCCAAGTGTGCATTAACATCCCACATGCCCCGCTTAGCCCCTGCGTGCTTTGTTTTTCCCTTTTCCTCTCTTTTCTTGGCCTTTTTCTCTTCAGTGACGAAACCGCCGCCCTGAATAGGGTGGCGGTCCTGAACCGCCGCCCTGCTCAGGGCGGCGGTCCTTTACGCGTTTTCCAGAAATCTCTTTTAACACGACTCACGTAATTTCAACGTTTTACCAGCTTTCTTTCACCGCCATAAGCTTGCATTTATGATTCTGGTTCCCTGGAATAGTGTTTTGCCATTGTTTATAGTTTAAGAGTTCTATTTGGTTTTTACCTTGGGTAAATGCAAATGCTATAAATAGTTGGCTTGTGCTCAAGCAAATGGCCCCTCAAATTTGCCTCTGATTTCTCTTTGCAATAGATTTAGTTTTCATTTTGCTTAGAATGCTTAGTTAGCATTGTTTTACTGTTAGTAAGCCACATATCCATCTTGTGCAAGTACTGTTGTTATTTTATCCAATCCATTGGAATAGGATAGTCTGTTTATCAATAGGAAGCCATTAAAGTTGCAGGTTTTGCTCCTCAAACAAGATAGTTTCAGGTTCGGGATGTTTCATGTTGCATGACTCGCAATAAATCCCGCTAGGAATTGCATAAGCCAAGCTCTGTACTCTTGTGCTATCCCTCTCCTACTCGCATTGTATTCGGATGTATCTTGAGCTACCTACGTCCTAATATCTACTTTTGTTGATGCTAGCATTACACATTTTTTTGGATCCACGTGAACACGAAGGAACGAGGAGATCACCTTGAGGGGACAAGATCACACACACCATCGGATTCGCCAGCATGTACTGCGCAGAATTCGGGTTCTAGATTTCAAAGTTCTAGTTAGAAACATATCAAAATAAAGTAGCCAATCACTTTATTTCGATTAATTTTACTTTCAATATTGCGAGGAAGTTGTGGGGATTGATAGTTTACGAGAGACTATGATTCATTCCTCACTTACGAGGTAGGATCGAGAGTCTTGCAAATAGATTAGATCGAGTTATTTCATTGTTTAGAGTAGATCTACAAATTGCACTGAGACAAATAGCTATACTCGGTTATCTTGTTTGTTTTCTTTAAATTGTTATCTTAATTTGTCAATTTCTAGATGTATTAAATTAGTTGCTAAATTCGTTCGAATAGTTCATCGGAAAATATAAAAAAATAGGGAATCATATATGCTATAGATATATTTCATGTAGTTAAATTCACTTTATGTGCACTTTGTTTACATTATTTCTTTTGTATGACAATCACGGGACCTAGGGAGCCCAGAGAATACGTATTCAAGCCAATCGTGCCTCAACCCATTAGATTGAGGCCGAATTCGAGGACCTTATGCGGGGATATACACGAAACTATCCCAAGACATTTTCCACGTATTCCACAACCTATAGACCGAATCATGCCAGAGCTCGATATTTATTGGAGCCTTCGAGCAGTCATCCTTGCCGATCGATCTATCACACCAGTTCAAGTTAGAAGGGCCTTCTTTGCCTTAGATTCACAAATTCCACTAGTGCGTATTGAAGACATTAGATTGCCTAACTAGTTTTTCTGCATCCCATACATATTCCATACCCACTGGCTATCTCGGCACGACCTCGGGAGGTCGGGTGTGAGGAAGAGTTACTTGTAGATTCCCACGCTCGCATGTCACTTTTCCGTCGTACAAAATTGGTGAACCCGACGTGAACTTCCTACTTTCTAGTTCGGAGTCATATTATTACGTGTTCTTCCAAATTAGTATATGTTTCATCTTTTCCGCCTCATTTGCTTTCACCGTCACCTTCGCTCCTTCCCATTATTCTGCGGGTATTCATATACCCCCGAATATGTTAGGATTCGATGCATATGAAAGGCCCCTTTCTACTAGATGAGATGGTCGATCATAGTGGAAATGAATTAGAATCACCACATGCAGACTTTGATTTTGACCCCACTCTACTAGACAAGTTTCTTCTTAGAAACAAAGATAGAGTGTTGGCACGGGTCATAGAACTAGGGGCCAAATTGCCCATCGAAAATGAAACAATACTACCTGTGAATAACGCTACTGAGGAAGAATGTCCCCTTATCAATATGGAAGATATTTTAATGCATGGACAAGCTTCTACCTCTTATGTAGAAAATGATAAAGTGGTCGGGCATAGAATGCCCTTTATCAAAGTGCCACGAAGAAACAAGATAGAACATGAGACGGGTGAAGAACCTCCACAATACGAAGAGGAGGAACCTTTAGAAGAAGAAGCTACAAACCAAGCCACAATCCAACAAAAATCAGTAACCTAAGCCGACAACTAGCTTTGCTTACTTCCCATGTACGAAAGGACGCAAACAAGAACGTTCAAAATTTGAGGCCTAAGGTTAAGATCAATGAACTCCATCGGGAAAACCAAGGAGAAGAAGACACATGGTATCATCATGTTCACATCCCTGCTTCTCCCACTAAAGAAAAATTTCTCGCACAAGAAGTGCAATCTATGAAAGCGACGCTTGCGAGCTTACAAGAGAGCAATTTAGGAGCATCAAGAAATATCAATATGAAGAATTATGCCCTATCCTTTTGAAAAGACAATGACCCTTCAACCCTTTCCAAAGAAATTTGATATGCCAAAATTTGACAAATATAAAGGGAAAGGATACCCAAGGGATCATGTTAAATATTTCTACATGGCATGTCAAGAGGTGTCTTATAGTGACAATTACCTTATCAGAATTTTTCCCAAAAGTCTCGGAGGTCAGGCATTGGAGTGGTTTACACGCTTACCACGAGGATCAATTTTCACCTGGCCAAAATTGGTAGAAAGATTCATGCGTCACTTCTCGTATAACATAGAGAGTGATGTCACCATGGCAGACTTGTGTGGCACCAAGCAATGCCCAAATGAGACCTTCGCCAACTTCCTCCAATAGTGGAGAGGGATAGCTAGTCACTTCCCTTGTGCTTTCCCGAAAAGCAAGCTGGTTAGTATTTTCGTTCCCAATCTTAACCCGGATATAGCTTTCCACCTCCAAATGCATTGTGTCCGTACTTTTGAGGAGGTTATCAAGAAAGGGATTCAGATAGAAAAGTCTCTCATTGCCAAAGGTAGCCTCAAAACCCAATCTAGAGACAACGAAAGTGTAAAACCCACGGAAAAGCCGAAGATCTTTAACAAGAACAAAAATGTGGTGGGAGATGGAATCACTGATTCCAAACGTGTTCAAACAGTCCAAAGCTGGTCAACCTTTTAAAGCGACCAAGGGCCCAATTCAACCACCACCAAAATGAAGAACATTCACCTCTCAATGAGGCTGTTGTCGGTCATCTTGAAGCTTGATTGGATGTAGTGCACATGATGACCTATCCTACAACGCAACCATTTGATGACAACGCTCCTAAACCTTCATAGTATAAGGAGCATGAATATTGTAAAATGCATCGCGTTAAAGGACATAAGATAAACAAATGTTTGCAGCTTCACCATTATATTCAGGACCTCATTGATAACGGGAGATAGAGGTGGATAACCCTGGAAAAACACAAACACCTAACGAGAAAATGGGGATTTATAAAGAACCATTCCCCAAGCACGATAAGTCGAAAAAGACAAAGCCGGATCGAGGAGAGTCATCCCAAACTTATAAATCCATGAATTACTTGTATACCAAAAGAGATAACAATCATTACGATTCACTTATCAGATGTATTCGCTCTCCTACTGACCGTATCAATACCATCGGATCAAGGGAAAGGATTGCTGCTGCGGTAACAAGGTGTGCTCGCCTCGTGATTCCATAACCTTCTCCGTTGACCCGCACATCGATAAATATAACATTTTAGAACAAATTGAAAAGACGTCTACTAAGATTTTGATCTTAGATCTTCTCAAGATATCTAATGTGCATAAAGACATTCTGTGTCAAACTCTTCAGGGGTTAGGAGTGCCTTTAGAAGTCGATCCTGCACACCTTCAAGCCACGGTTGAAAACATTGCACCGAGTGAACATCTCGCTTTCAACCATAGGGAAATCCCTATTGAGAACCCAACACACATAATCTTCCCTTATACATTGAATTAGTTATCACTCGTAGGAAAATCAAACGAGTGCTTGTGGATAATGAATCTGGGTTGAACATCTGCATGCTTAAGTTGGTCAAATAGTTGGGACATACAGAGGAAGATCTTGAGTCCCACATTATCACTATCACCGCATACGACAACGTGGAAAGAGAGTCAACGAGGCACCATCACGCTGCCCATGGAGGTGGGTCCCACTTTCCATCAGACAAAGTTTCACATCCTAGACTTGGAGCTTCCATATAACATGCTTCTAGGCCAACCATGGATTCATGCCATGCAGCCATGCCATCAACGTTTCATCAATGCATTAAGTTAAAGCATAATTGACATACAATTACAATACAAGGAGATCTCAAGCCCTTTGCTCACTTTGTAGAGCTCTCAATAGCTTTGCATGAAATGGTACCTATACATGTCCCTCCACAGATATAGTTGTCTCCCTCAGTTTGAGGCCATGGAATCTCGGGTGGATTCAGATTCTCTTAGTTCTTGCGCTCATGGGCGTCTACTTCAACATCTCCATTTGATTCATGGGAAATGAAAATCCTGGAATATGGCCACGGGGAGTATAATGTACAACAAGCGCTCTTGGTTTCCGACCTCTCACTATCACCCAAGACTAGAGGTCGACCCAACTACCACTTCAAAAGACCTAGAGAGGAACACACTATTGGGTCGTTCCTACCTGGAGGCTTGTTAGCTGAGGAGAAATTGCTTGATCCACCTACTACTTGGGTCCCTGAGGACACTTAACCATCCTATTATCGAACCCCGAAATATGAAAAATCTAGCAGAATGATGTACTCCATGGGCTACAAAGGCCTAGGATGTGGGAGGAACGAACAAGGACAAAGAGAACCAGTCCCTCTTCCACATTTCAAAACAGAAAGATACGACATTGGGATTCACCCTTATGGAGCACACCCCAACGATCAAGATGCAACTTGTTCTGAGCGTGAGGATAGCTCCGACTATCTAGACAGTGATATGGATTCCCATTGTAGCCAATATGAGGATCTGGCCTCCACGAACCTTTTCATGAACAATGTTGTCCTAACCTTAACCCCCATGGAACCAACCCTTGACCTTGTATACCCTTCCCTTGTTGAATGGGACCAAAATGTCACGTGCCACTAGATTTATTTGAGAACGACAAGGCTATTACAGAATTCATGGTCATAAGGGATACTATTCCCATTAGAGATCACAAGAAAGGTTTCTTTATCGACTTAGACACTGCGCCTACTTCGTCGAGGAGGTTGAACTTCGTGGTTAGCACAATTTAAAGAAAATTGAGGGAAAAAGTTCAAAGTCCAAGTCACACAGTGAAAACCTCTTTGAGGCACTAGCTAACAAACAAATAAGAAAATCAAAGGACAAACAAAGTGACCACGCCAAGGATGAAAATCTTGTGGAGACATCCTTGGATGAAGATCTCAACCTACCTCCTGATCCTATGCGTATGGAGGATTTATCAAAATTGTTAGTCGAAGAAACCATTGATGTCAATATTGGTACATAAGAGGATCCCAAGATTGTAAAATTGGGGGCATCACTCTTAGCTAGAGAACAAAAGACGTTCACTATGTTGTTGTGAGAGTTTATTGATGTGTTTGCATGGTCTTACAAGGACATGCCTGGCTTAGATCCAACTTTGGTCGTGCACAACCTAGTTGTGCACATAGACACCAAGCCTATCAAACAAAAGCTCTGAAAGATGCACCCAAGAGTGGCCCTGTTGGTTAAAGAAGAGTTGGAAAGATTGCTTGCAGTTAGATTCATCAGACCAATTGATTATTCTGAATGGATATCGAACATTGTTCCTGTCCAGAAGAAACCTATCGGTATTTGAATGCGCTTACATTTTAGGGACATCAATAAATCTTGCCCTAAAGATGATTTTTTTGCCCAACATTGACATGATTGTTGACTCAAGGTATGAAATGCTATCACTCATGGATGGATTTTCAGGATATAATCAAATTAAGATCGCTGAAGAAGACCAACACAAAACAAATTTTACGAATCCTTGGGGCACCTTCTACTATTAGGTGATGCCATTTGGCCTTAAGAATGCAGGAGCTACCTATCAGTGGGCCATGACAGTGATTTTTCATGATATCATGGAGGACTACGTAGATGATATCCTGGGAAAGTCCAAAACAAGAGAGAATCACCCTATTATTTTGTGGTGTATCTTTGAGCCTTTGTGTGAATAAAAGTCGAAAGTGAATCCAAAGAAGTGTGTCTTCGGTGTGCTATCAGGAAACTATTGGGCTTCATTGTGTCAAGGCGAGGTATTGAGGTAGACCCTACTAAAGTGTCTGCTATCATTGAAATGCCTCCACCTGAGAATATCAAGCAACTGCATAGCCTACATGGTAAAATTCAAGCCATTCGCCACTTCATCTCCCAGCTTGTAGATAAATGTCACTCATTCACCCATTTTCTTAATAAGGACGTCGCTTTCATCTGGGGACCCGAGCAATAACAAGATTTTGCTTTGCTTAAACGGTACCTGGCTAATCCACCTGTCCTCATGCCTCCCACTCCGGGAGAACCACTTTTTCTCTATATTTCCACTACACAATTTACTATTGGTGCGCTGCTCGCCCAATACGACCTTGGCCATAAGGAGAAAGTGGTGTACTATCTGAGTCACACCCTCATCGCATATGAGCTTAATTATCCTCAGATTGAAAAGGCTTGCTTGGATGTTGTTTTTACCTTTCAAAAACTTCGCCATTACCTGCTAAATACTAAAACCAAGCTCATCTCCAAGGTCGAACCACTCAAGTATTTGTTGTCCAATCCTGCCATCACAGGTAGAATGGCTAATTGGATCATTCTACTCAGTGATTTTGACATAGAATTTGTCCATCAAAAATCAATTAAAGGACAAGTACTTGCAGGACCGGTAGAGGAAGCACCTTTTCAAAGCACGAAACCTTTGAGTCTGGATCTGCCAGATGCCTCATTACTCTACATTGAAGAATCTGTCGTGTGGCATATACATTTTGATGGATCATTTACGTTTCATGGTTCAGGTGCAAGAGTGGTCCTTATTACTCCTTCTGGTGATCCTATACCACAAGCTTTTCACTGGGCTTCCCTTGCACAAACAACATTGCAAAATATGAGGCACTTATTGCAGGGATGAAGCTAGCCATCAAGTGGAATGTTCATCATGTTAAGGTTGTAGGTGATTCGCAGTTAATCATCAAACATGTTAATGATGAATATAAGGTTAAGGATGACAAGCTCATACCTTACAAAAAGTTAGTGGAAACTCTAAAGGAGTATTTTGTGCGCATCACCTTTGAGCAAATCCTAAGAGCACATAACAGATCGGCGGATGCCATGGCAATGGTGGGGTCTATGCTTCGTATTCTATCGGGAACAATGATATGCCATTCTTTGTAGAAAATCTATGCCAGCCCGCATATGACATGCCAGAATCTTGCCTGGCTTGTGAGGTTGTTGGTCCCCATTCCCCGTGGTATGAACCCATCTTCACCTATCTTAAGGATAACACATTCCCTCCCGATATCTCCCATTCTGAAAAGTAAATCCTAATTCGCTAGATAGCCCGTTACACCCTTTTAGGAGGTACACTTTATCGTCGTGGCTACGATGGGAATCTATTATGTTGTCTAGATGTGACAGAGTCAATCCAGGCAATCAAAGAAGTGCATGAAGGGGTGTGTGGAGCACATACAAATGGAATGGTCTTAGCTAAGAAATTATTGAGAGTAGGTTACTATTGGCCTACCATGGAAATTGATTGTTGTAATTATGTTAGAAAATGTGTGCTTTGCCAAAAGTATGGAAATTTCATTCATGCTCTGTCACAACCATTGCAACCTATCACTACCCCATGGCCATTCTCCAAGTGGGGACTTGATTTAATAGGAAAACTTACTCCTACCTCATTTGATGGTCATACACATATCATCACAACTACAGAGTACTTTACAAAATGGGTGGAGGTTGTCCCTTTAACCTATGTCACAGGAGCACAAATTTCTAAATTTATCATGAATCACATCATTTGCTGATATGGTATTCCCGTAGCCATTATTACAGATAATGGGAAGTCATTTAAGAAAAAAATTGTGAAAGGTATTTGCCAACGGTTCCAAATTAGATTAAAATGGTCCACACCATATTACCCTCAGGGTAATGGACAAGCTGAGGCAATAAACAAGACTTTGGTAAGGATAATGGAGAAGATGGTTAGCAAAATAGGTCGAAATTGGCACCTACAAATCCATCCATCCCTTTGGGCTTACCGAACATCCATTCGCACTCCTATGGGTGCGACACCATATTCCTTAGTGTTCGGGACAAAATATATCATCCCTTTAGAGATTGAACTTCCATCCCTAAGAATTTCTCTTCAGGATTATCTGGATAAGGATGAAGATTATCGAGTGGCAAGGCTGGTTGAGTTAGAGCTACTAGATGAGAGGCACATTCGCACTCTTAATCACCTAAAATTATATCAACACAGAGTCTCAGAAACTATAACAAGAGAATCATCCCTCATCAGTTTGAGGTTGGTGATTTAGTCATGAAGGAGAACCAGTTCAACACCAGAGCAGAGCAAGAAAAGAAAGGGAAGTTCGAACCACATTGGTTGGGACCCTATGTCATAGTTGCCAAGTACGGCACAGGGGCATACAAACTGGCTCACCCCAATGGTGATGAGCTCCAGGAGCCCATGAACACCATGCATCTTAAGCGGTTCTATGCTTGAACATGGCACAAGGAAGTTAAAAATCAAAAATACAAAAAAATCAAAACATCAAAAAAATAAAAAGAGAAAACAAGTCGTCCACTAGTGAAAACCACACAATTGTGGCACTTTGGACAAGTCCTTGGGTGAAAACCGGTTTCGGCACCTCAGGAGGGTTCATTGTTCACAAGCATTTTGTATCAGGAGGGTAGTGTTCTTTGGCCTAGACTTGGTTCTGCCTTCGAGATTCCCTGTGCGCACCATCCTGTCAAGCCTTGATCCGGCTTTGCCTTCTTCTATTCATTTGTGAGGGGTATGGTCTTTCGCTATCTCCCATCTTACGCTGGACACAACTCAACGACTTCACCTTCTTGTTCATAAACGCATGGCTTCTACCCTTGTATATTCCCCATCTAACGCTGGGGGCATCCACACTTTCTTGGTTACCTGCACATAGCTTTGGAAAACCATTAGAAAACACAAAAACAATAGAAAATTGTTTCACAAAACACAAAAACAATAGAAAATTGTTTCACAAAAACAAAAACAATAGAAAATTATTTCGCAAAAACCTAAACAATAGAAATTGGTGCATGAAAACATATCTTACAAAAACATTTACTTGCATTGTCTTGTTTCCTTGCTTTGCTTGTTGCTTGTATAGTGTTTTGCATTCTTACTTTTGGGTTGTTTGTTGCTTGGGTGTACTTTGTTAGGATTCATCTTTTCTTGCTTAGATTAGATTTATTCTTGCTTGTGCATATTGTGGTACATTTTTGCATGTTACTAAATTTTGGGAAATCATGATGTAATGTGTTAATTCATTATGTTCTTTCTTAGCATTTGATTGTGTTTGTTACATGTTAATAAAGCATGGTGAATCATGGTGTATTGCATTAATTCCTGGTGTTCTTTGTTAGCATTTGGTTGTGTTTATTGCATGTGCTCTATTTTGTTATCATTCACATCACATTACCATCATTATCATCACATCTAACATCATCTATACATCATATATAAACAAAATGCTAAGTTTTACATCATGCATGTATGCTAAGCTAATCATCACATATCGTATCATCAATGGGGGCAAGAGGGGTTGTGCATGATCAAAAATATATCCCCCTGCACCAATATCATCATATCATCCCGTCCATATACATCTAAAATAACACATGAGAAATACATTTGATATCATCTAAGGATCTATCATCTAACATCCATAGCACATGTATACATCAAACATCAAAATCAAATACATACAAAGTACAAAATCAGATAACACATCCATAAGTGTTGAATCAAACACACATGACATGCAATGGGAATCAATGTATGCCCACTCGTGTCACAACGCATCCATAAGTGTTGAATCAAACAAACACAACATGCAATGAGAATCAACATAGAGTAATTTCTGAAAAGGGGTATTTCACATCATAGAATTATTCCCACTCGTGTCACATGCATCAGAGTACAAAAACAATAAAATACATCATCTCATAACCATGTGTATCTGAGCCAAAACAAAGTAATCCTCATATATATATACATGTGTGTCAAATATACATCTATATCAAAAATGGATACAAATCAGTGCTCTATATCAAAAATGCCTTCAGCTGAGGCGTACAAAGATGATACATCAAAAATGTCTATACACATACATACAATGTCCAGATAGGTACTCAATACAATACATCATCGATACACAATGCCATCAAAAAGGGGCATGTATATGAAAGAATCAAGCCTTCATCATGAGGCATCATCAAAAATACATGTATAATAATTGTACATCAAAATCGGCCTTCATAAGAGGCATACATAAAATAATTTGTACAAAAAAATGTGTCTCTCAACCACATCTCTCGCCCTCACTGGGGCTCCTAGATCATGTCCTCTATACGACGGAACACTGGAGGCTAGGATGGCGCTGGTCTAGCATTGGCTGCTACGGGAGACGCTATGTAAGCGATCTCGGTGGAATGGTCGGACCTTCATGATCAAGAGCTTGATGTACTGACCACTGAGCGGTTGTGGCGGTGCTTACTCAGCTGCTCTGGCAGAACCACTCTATAATATGCGATCTGTAGAATAGGGCTCACCACCAAGCCTAGTGGTGTCACGTATCAAGTCCGCATCTCCGGAGGTGAGCATTATCGAAGGGCAATATCTCGCTTGCACTCGTAACTCGGCCCAAGTCTACTCGAGCTTGTCTAGAGGCAGAAACCTCTCGATCTCTCTCTGTCTTCATCACTGCGACTTGACATAGGCCTAGTCCCTCTGTGCTAGTAGTGCCTGTGATTAGGCATACACATGGTCTCTCTGTGCAACGACCATGCACACCTGTGATTGGGACTGATGAAGGAGGCTCAATATCTGAGCCCCTTGTGCTGTTATCTCTTGGATCTGGCTCCGCCATGCTACTCTGTCATCTCTGGTCTAGCCTGGGCCCGAGGCTGATCCCGCTCTAAAAGTAAGGTAAATATGTGAGCTCGGGCCTCATCACGCTCTTCTACGGCCGTCACGCACCAGCCTCGAGCCTTGTCTCTCTCGGCTATGAGCTGTTGTACCTATACATGTATTGTGGTTGGCTGTGCCACTGGCTGGGAGGCTATGTGTGCCTCAGGGATTGGTCCCTGAGGTGCTCTGGAAGACTGCCCCTTCTCAAAGACCCTGCCTCTAGGTAGATGCATGTTGCACTGTCTTGGCCCTGTGGCCTCGATCCGTGTGCTGTGGGGCACCCTGTCCATCATGTGGGATACCATCAAAGGGATCCTCTAGGTCTAGCCCTAGTGCCACTGCTCTAGCCCTATGCTCTACACCGTGCCATACCTCTACAGGTGGGTGAATGCCTGCTGCCCAAGCCTCCTCTGGAATAGTGAGATGTCAGGGTAATACTGTCATGCATACCATGTTGTATAATTAGTTGTGGTCCCTGGGTCTCTCACCTGTCATAATGGGTCCCATACCTGGGGGACTACCTATGTGAAACTAGCCCTAGCTCGGGCCACCAGTATATGAGGCCCCATGGTCTGCCTCTCTGAGTCCCTGCGAGCATGCCAAATATCTGGCGGGGGACCCCCTGTACCCTGCCAAGCTACCGCTGGCACTTGTCTACTCGGTATAACTCCATGATATAGCTGTGGCTACTAATAAGAAAGTGCTCCACCAAGCACATGTTGAGCTCTGTGGCATCCTCTGGCCACTAGAAGTGCTTGTATGGACACCAAATGATGTCTATCGCTACTAACTCGTCGAAATCCCACCTATATCTAAATAGGCTACCAAGATGGCCATGTACATCTCCGCCAGCTACTACCCAAGCCATGTATGATGGCTCCTCGGGATCTCGAACTCGAGAAAGGGCCCACGGGGCACCTGATAGCAATATGATCCCACGACCATATCTGTAATAATGATGTTGGCCCCACGGTCTTCTGACCATGGTATGTAATCAGGTGTAAATCCCAGTATAAATGGGCTAGTATACACTACCCCCAACAATATCTCTCGCCGTTGTAAATGCCATGGACCAATGGTAGTAATCCTCTTGGAAATGAAGTCCCTGTCTTATCAGTGAGTAGGAACCCACTGATAAGAGCCATGATATAGAGAGGTCCCCGATGTAATGTGGGGTCAGAGATGCACTCGTGCGGCGCTATGGTCATCTCGTTGTGTGGTATATCATCCATACCAAATAGAGCACCGCAGTTGCTGCCTAATCAGCCCCGCATCGTGGCTATACTCGTTCAACATGCCCATCATCGGCACGTGAAGGATCCTCCAAACATCCTCAATAGTTAATGTAATATCTCCTATGGGCAGCTTGAAATAATGACTCTCACTATGCCATCGCTCGGCCTAGCGCGATAAAAGGCCGTGATCCAATACAATAGATGGCATCGAGCCACGGGGCCCAGCCCCACTGCCTCAAGTAATATCACCATGGCTCGCTGATTACGCGACGGATCTACCCTCTAACTCAAGATCCGGTATGATGCTCCCGATCATCAGTAAAGCGGTAGTCGTCTCTGTGCAAAATAACACGCTGCTCATTAGTTCCTAGCATTTCCTCTAAAAATCTATCTCATCTTTTAGGGTTAACCAAAAATCCTAGAAATTCTTCTAAGTGTCATGTTTTTGAAACTTCCCTATCTTTTACGCTTTTAGGGCACTTGCGTGCCCTTTTTGGCATGTGCACCACGTTTCGGCACTGCGCTTGCGTGTGTGTGTCTCTCGGCATGTGCACCCTCTTTCAGGCACATGTGTGCCCTTTTTGGCGTGTGCGCCACACATTGGGTGCTTGCGCTTGCGCGCGTATACCCAGTGTGTGCACTTGCCCTCTCCATTCTTGTGCCACGCTTTTCACGTGTGCGCCCCATTTCGGCGTGTGCGCGTGTGTGCACATGTGCTTATGTGTGTGCGTACATGTTTGTGTGTGTGATTTGTGTCCACGCATGTGTGTGTCTATGTCTTGGCGCATGCGCCCTCAAAAGGACGCCTGTGCCCCGAAAAGGTGCTTACGTGCCCTATCCCATGCCGGCTACGCTGGCGGGGTGCGCTATGCATTTTTATACGGCTAAAAGCTAAAATTAAGGCATTAATGACAAAAATTAACAAGCAAGTTTTTGATACTCACAAAGGGGCTGTCATCCGCGTGCCACTGGTACCCTTGGACTACATCTGTGTGCCTCAAACGGTCTCGTGTGATCACCATAGTTCTCCTTAGTGTCAGAGCCTCACAGTAAATTTTTCTCAACTGCTCAGTTAAAATGAATTGGTCACGATGTTTTTACCCCCCCTGGTGGGGTATATTAACCTATTTTTCACTATCAGGAAGGCCGAGAGGCCCGTTTCAATTGCCATTTTCTCCTCTGTTCACTGTGGAATAATTATTATTTTTAAATAATTATTTTTCACCATGTTGGGGTATTTTTTGTTGTCTGATTCCCCTTTCTTCTCCCTAGGGAAATTTTATTTCTCCCTGGCGATTTTTATTCTTCCTCCCACTCTCATAAATATTTTTTTTTTCTTAATTTTTCCATTAAACAAGAACATTATTTGTCACTTGTTTCTTCTTTCTTCCACCTAGGGCACTTTTTGTTGCCCCTAAGCCCTTCGCTTTCTTCTTCTCTTTTCTTCTACTGTTCACCACGGTTTGGAAAGCAAAAACACTAAAAACAATATATATATATATATATATATCAAAAAATCCAAAAACAGGGCAAATATTTTCTAAAAATCCTAAAAAGTAAAAAAACCCTACAAAAATGGTAACTTGCTTATTACAGCTGAAACTTGTGTCTTGTGCATGGTATTTTCTCCATATCCTATTGGTTTGTCTCACATCTTCCCGATTAATACGACTCGTGGATCACCGGATTCACAACCATTCACAAAGCTAGTTGTTTGCTTCATCTATACTCTGGGGCACGTTTGTTACATGGTGTTGTTTCGTTGCACACAAACACTTTTCATGGACCCCATGTCCATTGTCATTTCCCCTTACATGTATTCTTGCTGGGGGCATCATTTTTAACCCTTGTCGTCAGTCACGAACTTGTGGATCTCTTCGGCATTGATAACAAAACATTTGTACAACTGTCTTGACCATTATTGGGTTGGATATGTGCGTTCTACTTGTTTTCCTTATTATATGAGCTTGTTTCCTTCTCGTATTGCATTGCATTATTGTATGTTGCGTGGAGTTGGTATTTTTAGCAATAGACAATTGTTCGTAGTATGAATTTTCATGTCATTCTACCTTTGTCGTATGCTTATATTTTTCATAAGGACCTATGATGTAGCTCCTATGGCAATATGATGACATCCAAATTATTCCAATAAACAATGGCTATAAGCTAAGCTCTTCTCTCCCTCTTCCTTATATTTCTTCTACATCAATCAATTTATCCCTTGATTCTCTCAACTGACCGCAGGCTTCATTGAGAATCTTTACTCTAAACCTGATGGCTTTGGTCAGCTGGAAATGCTTATCCGTATGTGGGAGGATACCTTCTTCTACCAAGAGATGTGCTGGTATTTGCTTTAATACCTAGAGAGCTTCAAAAGTCAAATCAAGATGTCCAATTTCTTGAGAGAATTCATCATCCATCTTCTCTCCATCCTTCTGAATGTCCCCTAAAGACTGATGAACTTTCACAACGTCTTGAATTACTTCCTTCCCCTGTTGGAGCAACCTTTGGATCCATTCATCGACCACCCTTCCTTTTTTAGCAATCTTCTCAATTGTAGGCACTGATGAGAAATCGAATCCGACAGAGATAGAAGAAGATGGTATGGATTCAAGGGGTTTTGAGAGTTTAAGCAAAACCTCTGTCAACTGCTCCACTTTTCCCTTAAGCTCATCTCTGCTTTGTCTTTTATTTCTTTCAACTTCTGGCACAACACGTTTGTGGCATCCCGCGCATCTTGTTGCGCCCCTTCTGCTGTCACTTTACCTAGAGCCACCCTGGTTATCTGATAATCAGAGGCTGTTATGTCCTCTCTAGTTTTGTCAGTCGAGGGAGTGGCAATCTCTGCAAACTTATCTCCTGAAGCATCCACCAAAACCCTTGAAACTGTTTTGGGTTTCTTGGCTGATTTCGCAGTAGGAGCCTTGAGTGAGCTGAAATCAAAGGCTGGTAGGGGTACAATCACCTTCCTCTTCCTTGGAGTTTTCTCGAGTAGCCATTGCGGCGTATCAGAGGAAGTTGCCAATGTTGTAGAAACTGGTATCCTACTCTCAAGGGGAGAAGATTCTACTAGTGGAGGGGGAATAGTTACCAATGTGGTAGTAGATTCAATAAAAAGAGGCAGAGGGGGCGTGTTGGTGATCACCTGTGTCCCGGCAGAGAGGGGTGAAAGTCTAGAGAAAATACTGGTCATTATTGAAGAAGTCGATGGAAAATGAGGAGGTAGATGTGGTGTGAGGGAGGAGGCGCGGATTCGGACTCCAAAGTGCAGGATGCAAGAGATAAGGTCTCTTCGGTTTGGTAATCAACAAATGATGAAACCAGAGGTTGGTTTCCTCCTTCTTCCAAAGTAATTTCTCCTATTTCTGGTGGTGTTGGTGATTCTGGCACATCCACCATTTCAACTGGAGAAATAATTGAAGAGATTTGTCTTTCTTTCCTCTTTTTGACAAACTTGACCTTTATAGGCCCCTTAGAAGATTTTTTGTCCTTTTCTTTTTTGGAGGGCCTCGCCTGCAAGCGGCCAACTTTGAAAACTTATCATCTTTAAAATTCATTCCCCAAGAGGAGAGCCATGCTTTGGTGCGTGCAAGGATTAGAGCTGACCTATCTGTAATGGAGGATTTTTCACTGATTGACCAATCAATAGGTGGGAAAACATATTGATCTTCATTTAGTCCATCATAGGAAAGATCCAAAACACTTTCATTGTCACTGGTACCTTCGGGTAAATCAGCAAGCTCAAGTGTTTGAATCTCAGCAATTGTCAATCTGCTATTATCCTTTCTGCGAACAACAACCTCATTACGCAGATCAATCCAAATATCCTCTATGTTTGGCCTGTGCAGATGCAGGGTTCCATACGCCCTGAGCACTCCTCGGATGTCAAAACCGTCTCGAGGCTTCATATGCTTCTTCAACTTGTCCTGAAGCTCATGGACAACATTTTTAGCCTTCACCACTGTTGAGCAAGTGTATCTCCCAATAGAAATTGGGAAGGATACAAAGCAGCCTTATGTTTACTTTGTTGGAATTTATGGAAATCCAACAGCTGCCTAACCAATTCCATCAATATCAGTTTATCCCTGGATATCGGGGTAGACGGAAAGGATCCCCGAGTACATGACCACCCAAAGATATGTGAACTTCTTGAATTGTAAGAAGACACATCCCCATTTGGAAACTTCAGCCCAGGCCTCATCTGAGACTCTTGTCTTCCTCAATTCAGGGTTTAACTGCAGATGTTTTCATAGAAGAAGGCGTCATTCACCCTTCTGAATTGGTCTTGGGATCCCTTTCTTGTCAGTTGAGGGAAATATTGATACACATGGTTCACCGTCCTGCTTCCCTTAGTATCCAACCCGGGATAGTTCCTCATCCCGGCCACTGCATATGTGACATATGAAGACATATAAAATTTCCCTATGGACAAGACTGTTGTCATTTGGGAATCTATCTCATTACTAATGAGAGTGCCCCAATCAATCCCTTGTTGATTCTTCTTGATGGTGATCATGAATTGATACATCCACCCTTGGAATACATTTGATTCGGGTAAACCAAAAACCCGACTCAACAGAGTGATGATGTCATTGATTTCTTGGATGAAATCACTCCTGGGGATAAGTCTTGGAAATCTGGAGACAGCCGGTTTGGCCTTGATCAGGAACTTCTTATTTACATGCTTGATACAATCTTCCTGATCGTTATCCCAGGCTTTCTGAGCTGACTTGATGTCCAACTCTCCATACTCTTCAAAATTGGGCAGTTTGAGGAGGTCATCAAAGTAACCTCCGTCCAATTTGATCACTACTTCTCTGCCTGACTTCTCACAGAACGAGAAGCCGAGTCATAACTGGAGGCACAGGCCAAAATGAATTCAGGGCACTGAGCGGACATGGGAAAACCCGCTGCGAGAGGTAAGCCACTATCGGCTATAGATTTCATCCATGGAGTTTGGGAGGAACTCCTTACCCTACTCCATAAATCCTCAATATCTATATTCCCGAGCTCTGTATCTCGGATGTCATAGTTGCAATCAATATATGATGGAGACTCCACCTTTCTAAACTTGTATTTCATTCTTCCTGACTTCTCAGTCTTTTCTTGAGATGGACCAGGGTCCGACATGAAGGATGTCGAAGGAAGAAAGTTTCGAAGATCAGGGGATGTCGCACACTGTGAAAAACCTGACCTACTGGATATGCCGGAAGAACGGAAGAGTCCGACACACTGAGGAGGATGTCGGGAAATCCAGAAAACCCGATGCGCTGAGAATGTCAAAAACTCTGGAAAGTTCGGCACTTGTGATGATGTCGGAAACTTTGGGAAGCCCGACACTTTTGATGATGTCGGAAACTTTGGGAAGCCCGACACTTTTGAAGATGTCAGAAACTGGAGAAAGCCCGACACGCCAAACCTTCCAAAATACTTCGGGTCTTTGACACTGCACAACACCCTTCAAAACCCGAGAAGAAAAAACAAGGTTTTTGTTGAATTTCAAACATGCAATCTCTTTTTTTACCATTCATGTACCAAGCACATTTTGATTACAACAAAATTCTGGGGAAATAACACCAAGTGGTAATTTCAAAGAGATAAACCCTAAAACCTAAACCCCGTTTAGAAAACAACCCCAAGAAGGAAGAAGAATAAAAACCCCACAAACCTAGTAAGAAAATGAGAAGAATTCCATACGCAATCAATCCATAAAAACCAGGAACAAAGAATGGAGAGAGAAATACCTTCAACCAGAGCAAGGAAAGATCAAAAATAGGTGATTCAATCGGGCACAGGTGAGTTTCGGGTTTCGAGGTTGGAAGAGCATGTACGAAAATCCACGAGTTAAAAATAAGTCCAGGTAAAAATGACATGGAAATCCGCATATTTATAAGAAAATTTGCAATTAATACATTTCAGCTGGCACGTGCCAACTCACCCGACAACTCGGCATTAACGCCATGTCAGCATGCTCGGGAGGTCCGAAAACCCGACACAAAGGTGCTTAGAGCAATTCGGGTTTCGGGTTGCGGGAAACAATCGACACAAAGCATGAGATGTTTAGATGCTTCAAAGTTCCGAAAACCCGACATGAAGGACTAAATCGGACTTCGGGTATCGGAAGACAAGGCGACACAAAACATGCTTTGGATAAGGCATGTTCCGATGCGCCGAAGGTCCGAAAACCCGAATTGACTCTACTTGAAGCGGGTTTCGGGTTTCGGAAAACACAAGACATAAAACATTTAAAACACATGTCGACCTGTCGGTGAAACCCGAAAACCCGATTTTCTCTTATAGAGGCAATTTTGCAAAACCAGCTTTAAAAATTTCGTAGGGGTTATCTGATAGTTTTGGCGTGAACTCAAAACGGAGATAACAAAACAACCCTCCCTCTACTTCTACACCTACACCTAAATCTCTCAAGAGTCAAAAGTAAGCACATAGTTTCAATACTAATAGCCTTTTGTCATTCTTGAGATCCCCATCCTCCATTCTTGAAGAGCTAGGCCTCACACCCAAACATCCATTGATGGATCAAAGCAAGAAAACATAATTTGATTGCCATTGGACTATTTAGGTCCATTTTATTGTTAAATTAGGCAATTAAGGGGAATAGAGTTCACTCATTTACATTGTGTTTTGATCAATTTCAAAGTTATTAATACTAAGAGTAGGACTTGCTCATTTTTTCATCATGATGGTGTAATTTCTCATTTTTAGCTTGTTTAGGAAGTTATTTCTAGGTGGTATTTTTCTTGCTAAAATTATAGAAACACTTGCATACGCATTCAAATGAATCACCTTCTTTGGAAAATGAACCGATAGAGTCTAAGACATGTAAATGTTGTGGTAAGAAAAAGAAACATCCACTCAAATTTAGAGTGTCATGCTCAAAATAATTTGTTTATACATGTATAAGTAAAGGATTTTCAAATCAAGCTAATAGAACCATTGACATTGAACCAAATGTGGCAATAGCCACTACAAAAAGTTGCACCACTAACACAAGACACCAAAGCAAACACCCACTCCATTCGCAGATGTGGGTATTAGGGTAGCCACTAGATGTTTTAATCGATGATAGTAACATGCAGAATATCATCTTGAAAGCAATTAAGTTACTAAATTTTCTAACCATGGCTCATCTTCATCCTTACAAATAAGCATGGTTTTATTTCATGTGACACTAAAGGAACATGCATCATTCACCAATGTCATTTCTCATATGCTATCCATACATTAAAAAAGGAGCTAGTTTATGATGTAGCACCAATTTATGTTTATAATGTAATATTGGGCATCCATGCATGCATAGTCACCATGATGTGTACATAGACAATCTACACGTTTCTTAAAGCAAGCACACATTCTAATCATGTCATGTCAACTCCTAAGAATATTGTTCCATACATTTTTCATGCATATTTAGCATTCACAAATTAATCTCTTACGAAAGCATGATGTATAAAAGTAAAAATAGATCATATTTTGGAAAACATGTGTACACAAAATTATTCTATGTTGGTATGCATAGTTATTATAGTGTGTTAAATCCCTCTGTTAAGGAAATGGAAATGGCTCACCAAGGCACAATCGAAAGCTAAGGTTCCACATTTGCTTCTTAGACAACACAATCAAGATTGTTGCTTTTGAAGATGGGGTGACTGATCTAAGAGGATTCTCCAAAAACATTCCAATGATTCATCAAGCCTAGTCTCATAAACTGCAATAATTATGCATCTTATTCAATAGTCCATGGAATTGTTATCCCATAAAATTGACAAGGGCAATTTTTCGATAACCATACCGAAACTTTTTCCGATCCCTCGTTAGGGATCCTTGCGTTCGGAACGTTGCAAACTCCTTCCCGAGAAATCTGGTTTTCGAACTTAGTCGTTTTTGGTCTTTTTGGTCGGGCGCATAGAATGACTATATAACATCAACTTTTGATGCGCCCCCTTTAAACCTTTGGCGCATGCTTTCTTGTGTCAGCAGCATTTTGGTGCACCAAAGGCGCACATTTTCCTCTCAAACACCACTTTCGGTGCGCCATAGCGCATATCTTCATGTTGACAAGTCTTTCGGCGCTAAAGGGCGCATGCTTTCATATGTCGACACTGCTTTTCATGCGCCACTTAAAAGGTTGGTGGCGCATTTATTGCCCCCTCGCCTATATATAGGCGCGTCTGCGCTGTCATTATCACCTGAACAATCACGTGATATTTTCTCTGAGCCTGTCAGTGCACCTGCCCCATCATTTTCAAATCACTTTGTGGACCCGTTTGCGCTTTTTCATCGTTATATATCCTGGTAAGAGGTCCTCACTCCTTTTGTGTGTTTTGTGCTTTGGTTTTTATCTGCTGGCTGGCTGTTTGGGTTTAATATAAACTGTGAAATCATGTTTTTATCCCCCTGCTGCTATCTTTTCTTTCCTTCACCATGTCCTTCCCCCCTCTTTCTAGATCTGCTGGGAAGGGGACTCTGTCCTGAAGTAATGACTCAAAAAATCTTGGTTTAAACCTCTTCATCACCCAAATGACCCCTTAAAAGAAGCTTAAACCATATGCAAACACCTTAGTGAAGAAGTCATGGCTTGGAAGGAGACTGTAATTTTTTTCTCCTTTGGCACATCTGTCACCCCTGCAACATGATCAACAGTCGCGCCATTGGCACACCCACCGTGCCTGTTACAAAAAGAGCAGCTGCGCCCTCATGGCGCACTTCCCTCACATGCTGCAAATGCTTCTCATGCGCCCCTTGGTGAGTCAAACTTGGATGCAACATAAAGAATTCCTGCGCCCTTTGGTGCACCCAGCATCCATGCAATAGACCTTTCATATGCGCCAAGTGCTAAGCTATACATATGCACAGGCGCGTTCCTCACCGCAACAACATCATGTTGTGTAGACCCTCCATGCACCGCGCCAAGTCCCTTAAGCGCACAAAAAGCATACGTTACACAAACCCTATATGCGCCTTTGGCGCACCAAAGTTCCGTGCAACATGAAAAATACATGCGCCATGGGCGCATCCTGTTCCCGTGTAACATAAATATTTCGTGCGCCCTTCACAATGCATCTATCTGGTGCAGGCGCACTTGTCCTTACAGCAACACAAAATGCACACTGCAATATCCATGCGCCATGCGCCCTGAGGCCTTTAAATTGCTAACTCTTTCTTCTGTCAGCATTTCAATGGAAAATCAAGCACCTGACACGGCTTTCTCCGATTGGGTTTCTCGTCTTATTCTTGTAGATCAGCAATTAAGCTCAGAAGGACATATGTCAACATCAAGCAAGAGACCTACCAAATCCAAAGGCAAGGCCAAGCTTACAGAAGAAGAAATGAAATATAAATATCGAGAGGGATGAGAATGCGACTCCTGTGCCAAGTGTGACCTGGACATCAGAGACTCAGAGTTGGGTCATATTGATTTAGAGGAATTATGGGTCAGGACTCAGAATGTCACAAGAAGTCCATGGATGGACAAGCTAATAGCAAAGGCCCGCACTCTTTGGGGAATCGGTCACCAACGCCGTTAACAATGAATTCATGATGGTGGCTTCTTCTTCTTCTTCTCTCTCCCTTCTTCGACTTTCTTTTTGAGAATATCTGGAGTATGTTGGCACAAATGATGACATCATCCATGTTGCACCATGGGATGATGTCATCCATCAAGTTGTCAAAAGTCAACATGACTTTGAGATATTTTGTAAATATCTTTGTAAATAAGTGGTTGGCTCCTTTTTGCCTTATTTTCTCTCCTTCTTCTATAAATACCCCAATGCTTGTTGTATTGGGCATGAGTGAATATCTTTCAAATGAAAAATAGAAGTGAGAAGAAAAGACTTTGAGATTTTTGTAACAGAAGGAAATATTAATACAATATTTAGACTTTGTGTTGAATACGTGTGTTATATGCATTAGATCTTTCTTATGTCGATACGTGTGTTTATTCGTGAAATCTGCCTTACTTTATTGTCATTTATTCATCAAGTATTGATTTGCTTATTTATGCAAGTAGGTTTGGCTCATTTACTACCAATCCCAAAACATAAACCCTCTAACCTTTCTGCTTTGGAATTCATTTCTTTTCTCCCTTCGGACCTGCTCTTTCTTCATCCTCTCTTTCATTCCTTTCTTTTCGTAGTTGGAAACATCCTACTGGGATGAGATCCCAAACCCCGAAGGCAGAATATTGTGAGACTTGCATGATTCCCGCTTTGGTAGAATAGCAATAAACCAGTTTCGCTTTGTTGAATCAAAGAGGGGCTACGCCCTGCACACTGTCAGCTCGTTTATCCATAGATCTGCCCAAGCGATAGATTTTCAGACCCACAGTTTTTGGCGACTCATTTGGGAACGAACAGATCTATCAGATCTATGACGGTGGTAAGATAGAAAAATAATAAAAATCAGAAAAATCACCGTCTGTTTGCAAACTTGAACTTTTTGTTAAAAAATCTAAAATTTTGCAAAAGTGCTCCAAATTGAAAATTTTCTTCCGAGATCCATAGATCGGCCTATCGAAGATCTTTAGTTCTTTGAATTTTTACAAAGACCTGTATTTCGCGGTAGATACGAGTTTTGATTTGTTTACCCAAAATTTCAAACTCTTTGAAAAAGTCAGATTTAGATCCGAAAATCAGCTTGCTAATCTTCACTATCCTTTTATCCTCGCTGTTATTTTTCATTAACCGCAATCGGTTTTTAGAAGAGGATAGTTTTTAAATATTTAGAAAAGTACATGCTGCTGGTTTTTGTCAGAAAAACCAGAAAATCAGCAAGTACAACCAAAAATAAATTTTAAATCTGCACCACAGCGTTCCAGATCTGGAAGGTACGCTGGCAGGTGAGCCATTTACGCGTGGCAGGCAAGCTCGTGGAGAAGTCGATCCTACTTTCGATCGGCTTCAAAGGCACAATTTCAGTGTAGCACCGACACGCTTTTCATCACTAAGTTCAGCTGATCGGTCAACCAGAAGCGCCTCACCCCCACGGAAGAGCCGGTTTTCACAAGGAACCTCTACATCCCTTTGCAGTGCTTTATTGCTCAGTGGAACCGCACTCCCAGCCCGCGTTCTTTTTCCAGCTGTCCAGATGGCGGTGCCATGGGGAAATGCTATGGGTCCTCTCGCATTACCACATCCTGTTCACGCGCTCCCTCATGGAAACCGAAAGAATTTTCCCAAATTCGACGGGAACGGAAACCAAAGCATAGATTCGCACATATCTGCATTCATCATGTCGTGCAGTATCTTGGATGTAACTCATGAAGATGTGTCGGTTCACCTTTTCTCGGAAACTCTCTGAGGACTCGCAATTTGAATGGTTTCAGCATTTGTTGGCGGATCTATTACGTTGGGTCACCTTGCGGGATGCTTTTGAAGACAGGTACAAGCCTTTAGAAGATGCATTTGTATTATTATCACAGATCACTCACCTGAAGAAGGAGGCCAATGAGACCATGCGCGATTTTATCGCCAGGTTCAATGCATTAATTAACCGTGTCCCTGTTGCCATGCTTCCAACACCGAAAAATCAGAAGTGTTTCTTCGTGAACGCTATGAGCTCGAAAGTAAGTTTCTTGCTCCTACAAGAACAAGTGGCTACCCTGATTCTCGCCCAGGCCACTGCCATTTGAATTGAAGATAATTTGATAATATCTGGCAAATTAAAAAGGGAATCATCCAAGCCTAAATCTTCGGGCCCTTCACCCAATACTTCGTCTAATCCGGCCTTTCAAAAGATGGCTAACGACTTACTGGCATTGAAGAAGCAATTGGCCCAAGCTTCTCCCAATTCCTCATACCGGGATATTCCGCGGAGGAATTTCGTTTCCAATAATGTTTCACAAAGGCTGTGCTTACCTGAATCTTGCTCCGAGTTGGCGCTTGAGGCTCCTCCGGTCAATGCTTTAGCCAAAATTGAAGAAGAAGAGCAGGATTATGAAGAACCTTCATCTCAAGGCGAAGATGATCAAGACGTCGGTGAACCGACTAGCGACTCTACTATCGGATATATGGAATTTGATGAGGAAGAATCTGATGAAGAGGAAGGTACACCAGGGATATGCAAGCGGACAATCATATGTTGTTTTTACCCACTCGCAAGGAAAAGAAGCAGAGGTCGCTGCCCATGTGCAGAAGGAGAAGGCCGTGTCAAACGCGCCTCCAACCATTGCTAAAAGAGGTAATCCTCTTCCTACTCAACTCCCTGTTAAGTCTTTTACAAGGAAACCTTTTCCCCCCATTTCTCCTCCAAATCAGCCCTCTCATATTCCTATCAAGACCAGTAATCCTACCCTACCATCACGAAGTGAGGGACTCATTCCTTCACCAGCGCAACCCTTGGCCGCATTTGACATCATAGACCATGCAAAAAAGACCAAGATCCAAATGTCTGAAGCCGAGTACCTCCAGTCAAATCCCAAACAGCTGGTAAGATTGACCAAGTATATTCAAAGCCAAGCTGTTATATCTAATCAGGTTTCCCCAAAAGGAATCCTTTCCACTCCTCCTGAATCCCGCATAAATGTTACCTCAACATCTGCATCCGGCAAGATAGAGCCTTTCTATCTCTCCCTCCTAATCAATGGTCACAAGTTGAGTAACTGCATAATTGATTCCGAGCTTCTGATAACGTCATGCCGAAGAAAAGTCACCCATGCTTTGGGCCTCACCCTTACCAAGCCTTTTGGCAGATGTTATTCCTTGGAAACCAAGCAGGTTCCGTTAATTGGTCAAATCAAAGACGCGCAATTTGCATTTGCGGCGTTCCCAGAGAAAAGAGTAAAGATGACCGTCCTCGTTGCCGACATTCCGGCAGCTTACGGAATTTTGCTGGGAAGAAGTTTTTGCAGCGAAGTTGGTGGGGAAATTCATATGGACTGGTCTAAGGCTAGAATCCCCGTCAAAGGTGTAATGCAGACTTTAGAGCCAGAATCACAAAAGAAGTACTTGGTTACTAACTCTGAGGACCCCAAAGCTCAAATCCTTTTTGAATCATCAGGGATGGGGAACTATTTCTTGTCTACCGAGTCTGACAAAATGGTTGTTCTTGTTCAAGAAGGAGATCTTAATAAAATCTGGACATTGCAGTTCGATGGCAGCTACGCAACCAGTGGATGTGGTGCCGGAGCCATGCTAATATCTCCCGAAGAGGAGATTATTCCTCTCTCTTTCAAGTTGCAGTTTTTAATACGAATAACACTTCTGAGTATGAATCTTTGTTACTCGACATGCAGGTAGCAAGAGAGAGAGGGATCAAAAATCTGAAAGTGCAAGGTGATAAAGAGCTAGTCGTGAATCAAGTTAAAAGAATATATCAAGTGAAGAATGAAAGGCTCAGGCATTACCATAACACAGTGTGGGACAACATTGAGAAGTTTGATGCTTTTTCTATTGAATCCATTCCAAGAGCCCAGAATGACATGGCTGATTCATTGGCCGTTTCAGCATCCCTCATGCTACCTCACCCAGGTTTGAAAATAGACAAATACACCATTGAGGTGGTTTTCCGCCCAAGCGTGCCAGACAATTCTCAGCATTGGCAAGTATTCAATGATGACAATCAACTCATTGCCTTTCTGGAGAAGGCGGAAAATTTTAAGGAATTGCACTTTGAAGGATCCACTTCTATGTGCCGCGAATCAGTCACCGATCAAGACAATGAATCCAAAGGGAATGATGGCATTTGTCAGCTCAAAGGAAATAAAATTCGAAGGGCTTGGTTTCTCTGGAACGGTTTTTCGACAAGCACGACCATTTTGTGAAAAAGAAGAGGCGAGATGATCTTGACTCATCCCCAGAAACCGAACCGGTCAATTTAGGTTCGGTAGAACATCCACAATTCGTGAACATTGGAAAATGTTGCACGCCTGAAGAGAAGTGGAAATTCGTCAAGTTGCTGAAGAAATACATGGATGTATTGGCATGGTCCTATGCCGATCTAAAGTATTTTAAGCCAAAGGACGTCCAGCATGACATCCCATTGAAAGAAGATGTCAAAGCCTTTCGCCAGAAGCAGAGGCATTATAATCCTAAGATCTCAGGCACCATCCAGGCCGAAATTCAGAAAATGCTGGATGCGAGAATCATCTTTCCTATCCATCACAGTACTTGGGTAGCAAACATTGTGCCAGTATGCAAGAAGAACGGGAAATACGCATATGCGTAGATTTTCGAAATTTGAATCAGGCTTCCTTGAAAGACAACTACCCACTTCCTATAATGGATCAAGTTCTGCAAGCAGTAACTGGATCAGAGATGTTGTCCATGCTTGATGGTTTTTCAGGCTACAATCAGATTGAAGTCTCACCTGAAGATCAATTTAAAACAACATTCACTACTCCCTGGGGTACATTTGCCTACAGCAGGATGCCTTTTGGCCTAACCAATGTTGGCACCACTTTTCAGTGGGCCATGGACCTGGCGTTCAAAGGTATGATGGGGAAGGTCATTGTGGTTTATCTAGATGACTTAACTGTGTTCTCTAAACAACGAAATGATCATTGTGATCATTTGGAGCAAGTATTGGCCAGATGCCGAGAACATGGGATTTCCCTAAACCCGAAAAAGTCTATTTTGGAGTCACGGAAGGAAAGTTGCTAGGGCATGTGGTTAGCAAAGAAGGAACAAAGATAGATACCGAAAGAGTCAAGGCTATTCAGAGCCTTACTCTACCTACAAGTAAGACTGGCATTCATTCTTTCTTCGGAAAGGTGAACTTTCTCAGGCGTTTTGTTCCGACTTTGCTGAGAAGACTCATCATATATTGGACATGATGAAGGGGTCACCAACTTTTCGGTGGAGCGAGGAAGGAAAAAGGTCGTTTGAAGAGATAAAAGCTTCCATCACTCACGCACCAGTCCTGGTATGTCCCGATTTCTCCAAGGATTTTATCATGTATAGTTATGCATCTGAGCATACTGTGTCTGCAATCTTGATGCAAAAGAATTCAGAGGATGTTGAATCTCCAATTGCGTTCATGAGCTCTCCCCTCAAGCCTCACGAACTAAAAATGTCTCAATTGGAAAAGCATGCCTTTGCCATTGTCAAAGCAGTAAAAAATTTCAGGTATTACATTTTAAACTCTCATACGGTGGTGCTGGTCCCTGACACGGCAGTCAAATCAATTCTAACTCAACAGGAGTTAGGAAGCTTGCGAGGAAATTGGATTGCAAAGGTCCAGGAGTACGACCTGGATATAAAACCAACCAAGCTGGTAAGAGGCAAGGGCCTATGTCAGCTTATGGCTGAAAACAAAGATTCAGAAAGTCCTGAGGAAAAGGATGATTGTACCAACGAAGCGCAAAGTCAGCTGGAGAAAGCCCATTCACTGCCTCTGGTCCTATTTGTCGCGCGACCCAACGATGAGTGGTATTCCGATATTGCTTTCTTCCTCACCACGGCGAATGCCCACTCACCTAACTCGCAAAGGAGAAGTGCACTATAAAGCTCGAGCAACGAAATATGTCATACGGGATGACGGTTTATACAAACGCGGATAGATGGTGTCTTCGCGATGTGTCGACAAGCCACAAGCAGTAAAGTTACTTGAAATTTTTCATAATTCAGCTCGTGGAGGCCACTTCTCCTCCTCCGTGATGGCACACAAGATCATCCAAGCCCAAGACTATTGGCCGACGCTTTTCCAAGATACAGCTACCTGGGTAGTAAAATGTGAACCTTGCCAGCAGTTCGTCAGCAAGCCCAAGTTGGCTGCTTTTCCCCTCAGGCCGGTCGTTGTCAACGAACCATTCAGGCAAAGTGGGGAATTGATTTTATTGGTGCACTCAATCCCCAATTGAGTGCCGGACATAGTTATGTCCTTACAGCAACGGATTACTTCACCAAGTGGGTGGAAGCCATACCTGTCAAACATGCCACTTCTGAGGTTGTTTGTAGTTTCATTAAAGAAAATATCATTGTCAGGTTTGGCGTTCCCAACAAGATTATTGCTGATAATGCTTCTAACTTCTCCTCACGGGAAGTTATTAGTTTTTTCTATGAATATGGGATAACTTTGGCTCACGCCTCAGATTATTACCCTCAGGGAAATGGTCAGGCGGAATCCAGTAACAAGAACTTGGTGACCATCATACGAAAGTTAGTGGATGAGAATCAACGAATGTGGCACAAGTCTTTATACGATGCTTTGTGGGCAGATCGCATTACTCCCAAGAGGTCTCTCGGTATGTCACCTTTTCAAGTGTTATATGGCACTGATGCCGAGCTTCCCATTTCTGCTGAACTTCTTGCTCTACGCTTGGCACGAGCTATTGAAGATGAAACTTTCCAAAATTCTCTTGAAAAGAGGATCATGTATCGGCGAACTCGAAAAAAGAGAATAAGAGTGGTTGACAGGATCACCGAACATCAGAATCAAGTCAAGATACTGTTCGATAAAAAAGCTAAGCAAAGGAATTTCCAGGTGGGAGACCTCATCCTTCTGTGGGACAAGCGAAGAGAGCCAAAGGGCATGCACGGAAAGTTTGATTCCCTATGGAGAGGACCTTTCAAGATCAAGCAGCTCAACAGAGAGAATAGTTTCTATCTCTCGTATCTGGATGGAACCGAACTCCCACTTCCCTATAGCGAGCAAAGCATCTAAAATTTTCGGAAGTAGAGCTTGCTCTCTTCTTTGTCTGCTTTTGCTTTAGTTGTGTGTTTGTTTTCGTCATGTGTTTTCTTTCCGTTTGTTGTGTGTTTCCTTTGTTCTCCCTTCGGTCGCCCTTGTTTTTGACTCTGTTACCCAATGGATAGGCACATGAGATCTGGGATTCTCTACCCCCGAGTTTGCTCAGAGATAGTCCCCAGAAAGAGCCAGTTGTTATCCCGTAAAATTGACAAGGGCAATTTTATTGATAACCATACCGAAATTTTGTTCCGATCCCTCGTTAGGGATCCCTTGCGTTCGGAACGTTGCAAAATCCCTTCCCGGGAAATCTGGTTTTCGAACTTAGTCGTTTTTGGTCTTTTTGGTCGGGCGCATAGAATGACTATGTAACATCAACTTTTGATGCGCCCCCTTTAAACCTTTGGCGCATGCTTTCTTGTGTTAGCAGGCATTTTGGTGCACCAAAGGCACACATTTTCCTCTGTCAAACACCACTTTTGGTGCGCCATAGGTGCACATATCTTCATGTTGACAAGTCTTTTGGTGCGCCAAAGGGCGCATGTTTCCATATGTCGACACTGCTTTTGCGCCCTTTAAAAATTTGGTGGCACATTTTATTGCTGCCTCGCCTATATATAGGCGCGTCTGTCATTGTCATTATCACTCGAGCAATCACGTGATATTTTCTCTGAGCCTGTCAGTGCACTGCCCGTCATTTTCAAAGCACTTTGTGGACCCATTTGTGCTTTTTCATCGTTATATATCCTGGTAAGAGGTCCTCACTCCTTTTGTGTGTTTTGTGCTTTGGTTTTTATCTGATTTGCCGATGGTTGGGTTTGATTTAAACTGTGAAATCATGTTTTTATCCCCCTCTTGTCTTTTCTTTCCTTCACCATGTCCTTCCCCCCTCTTTCTAGATCTGCTGGGAAGGGGACTCTGTCCTGAAGTAATGACTCAAAAAATCTTGGTTTAAGCCTCTTCATCACCCAAATGACTCCTTAAAAAGAAGCTTAAACCATATGCAAACACCTTAGTGAAGAAGTCATGGCTTGGAAGGAGACTGTAATATTTTTCTCCTTTGGCGCATCTTTCACCCCTGCAACATGATCAACAGTCGCACCATTGGCGCACCCACCATGCCTGTTACAAAAAGAGCAGATGCGCCCTCATGGCGCACTTCCCTCGCATGCTGCAAATGCTTCCCATGCGCCCTTGGCACGTCAAACTTGGATGCAACATAAAGAATTCCTGCGCCCTTTGGCGCACCCAGCATCCATGCAACAGACCTTTCATATGCGCCAAGTGCTAAGCTATACATAGGCGCAGGCGCGTTCCTCACCGCAGCAACATCATGTTGTGCAGACCCTCCATGCGCCACACCAAGTCCCTTAAGTGCACAAAAAGCATACGTTACACAAACCCTATATGCGCCTTTGGCGCACCGAAGTTCCGTGCAACATGAAAAATACATGCGCCATGGGCGCATCCTGTTCTGTGTAACATAAATATTTCGTGCGCCCTTCACAATGCATCTATCTATCGCAGGCGCACTTGTCCTTATAGCAACACAAAATGCACACTGCAATATCCATGCGCCATGCACCCTGAGGCCTTTAAATTGCTAACTCTTTCTTTCACATTTTCAATGGAAGATCAAGCACGACACGACTTTCTCCGATTGGGTTTCTCGTCTTATTCTTGTAGATCAGCAATTAAGCTCAGAAGGACATATGTCAACATCAAGCAAGAGACCTACCAAATCCAAAGGCAAGGCCAAGCTTACAGAAGAAGAAATGAAATATAAATATCAGAGGGTCAGAATGCCCGACTCCCAGGCCGAGTGTGACCTGGACATCAGAGACTCAGAGTTGGGTCATATTGATTTAGAGGAATTCTGGGTCAGGACTCAGAAGGTCACAAGAAGTCCGTGGATGGACAAGCTAATAGGCAGTGCCCTGCACTTTGCTGGGGGAATCCCAGTCAGCGCCGTTAACAATGAATTCATGATGGTGGCTTCTTCTTCTTCTCTCTCTTCTTCGACTTTCTTTTTGTAAATATCTGAAGTATGTTGGCACAAATGATGACATCATCCATGTTGCACCATGGGATGATGTCATCCATCAAGTTGTCAAAAGTCAACATGACTTTGAGATATTTTGTAAATATCTTTGTAAATAAGTGGTTGGCTCCTTTTTGCCTTATTTTCTCTCCTTCTTCTATAAATACCCCAATGCTTGTTGTATTGGGCATGAGTGAATATCTTTCAGATGAAAAATAGAAGTGAGAAGAAAAGACTTTGAGCTTTTTGTAACAGAAGGAAATATTAATACAATATTTAGACTTTGTGTTGAATACGTGTTATATGCATTAAATCTTTCTTATGTCGATCTCGTGTGTTTATTCTGTGGAATGCTTCGTTTTATTGTCATTTATTCATCAGTATTGCTTTGCTCGTTTATGCAAGTAGGTTTGGCTCTGTTTACTACCAATCCCAAAACATAAACCCTCTGACCTTTCTGCTTTGGAATTCATTTCTTTTCTCCCTTCGGACCTGCTCTTTCTTCATCCTCTCTTTCATTCCTTTCTTTTCGCAGTCGGAAACATCCTACTGGGATGAGATCCCAAACCCCCGAAGGCAGAATATTGTGAGACTTGCATGATTCCTGCTGGTAGAATAGCAATAAACCAGTTTCGCTTTGCTGACTCAAAGAGGGGCTATGCCCTGCACACTGTTGGCTCGTTTATCCATAGATCTGCCCAAGCGACAGATTTTCGGGCCAACAAATTCCAAAATCACATATAGAGGTTCACGATACTTCCAAAATCACCAATCCATCTCCACTATATGTCGCATGCTTCTACAATGGCATAATACAATCTAGGTAGAATGGACATGACACCATCTATGCAATGCAAAACCTAATGCGAGTCTTTGTTGATGGCTTCCTTAGGGTTCTACACCTACATGCAACCCCATTAATTACAACTCACAACACATAATACCAATATCTTGTGACAACATTCCTACCTCCATTTTAATGGTAGTCATGGTGAATTTTTATGTCGACTTCGATGTTATTCAACTCAACCATTTTGACTTCCATCGTCACATCCCACTTTCTTTGTGCCAAAATTTGAAGGCACTTCCTCGATATTAGCAAAATTATTATGGATATATTATATTATTGATGTATAACCAAGGATAGTCATTATTGATTAAATTGAGCCACATTTGTTATATTGCTTTACTTGCTAATGAGATACATGCAATGAAACCAATTGTAGTTTTAGGGAAGTAGATGTTACACAATCATGTGGGATAATTGTTAATCATTGTGCTATTGTTATTTCATGTCATACAAAGTTGATATCATGCGCTAGACAATTGTTGTTTGTTCATTTGTTTGTGACATATGTACAACCTTAGAGTGAGGGAGAGTATCATTGGGGAGAATGAACTAGATGCAAGTTATGGGCAATTGAGAGAGAATCATGTGGAGTGTTTTGTATTTGTTCTAGTTTCACTCTTGTTGTATTAATTTACTAGTTTTGTCACAACTAGTGACCACCTAGTAAGTAACGAGATTTCTTGATTTTATTGCTCTTATCATAGCCACCATAATAGATAACCTAATTTAGGGATATTTAGAGGTCACACACGGTCGATAAAGAAATTCTTATAATAGTTATCTCATTATACACATAAAATGCCTTATTATGTGGTTAAAAATTAATGTTTGTGATTATTGTTGGATATTATCACTTTGGTGATCTCTCGATTATAAAGACCCTAGGAATAGGTCATTAGATGTGGAACCCAATGGACCTATATAAATTATTAAAATTGATGATAAAGAATATTTAGGAAATATGTGATTACTTGATCATGTTGTCAATCAAAATTTATATAGTCTATTTATTCAATTTATTCTTGTGATTTGAGGTCTATTAAACGTAATTTGTTAAACTGGACGGGTTTAACACCTATTTATTGCATTTGGCAATAGAGTGCCGATCTTGTGAGGATATTCATGTATTTAATAAGCTACAATGATCTATTTATTACGCTGAAAGGCGTTTTCCAAATGGGACTCGCACCTCATGTTGCTGACATTCATCAGATGAATCAATGATCTGCGATTTTGGCGTGCATCGTTGTCGCATGAGACACATCCTCGCCATCCATTTTGTAAAGTTGTTTTCTGAGGATTTTCAGACCGCCGATTTTGCGGGGTTCTGCGGTTTTCAGAGCGTTCAGCGATTTTGCAGGGGGTTTTGTAGTGGATTTATCTCCATGTGTAGGTCTAATTTTAGGACGGATATTAGCAAGAGCTCTCATTAGCACAACTCCCGTAACGTTATGCTTATTTAACATTACGGATGCATCTATCCAAAAATAAATAAAAAATAATGTAAGCACTTAGGGCTTGTATAGCCACTTATTTCAACCTTTATAAATCGTATTATCTAAGGTTTGATTAACGAATAAATCATTTTGTTATTTTCTATGAAATAAAATTTGACCCACCACCTAATTGATATTACGTGGCATGTGTAAGCAAAACCCTAACCCCTTATATTTTAAAAGGGTTCTTAGACTATAATTTTTAGGTCATGTATATTATAAAATAAATGAATAAGTATGGCATTTCAAATATATTTATCTATTTAACGTTAAAAATATATTTTTTCTAAATTTGTTAAATATTATATTGTTTGATAATTTTATTTTATTTTATTTATTAATTATGAATATATAAGTTTAATTGAATTGTATTTTTATATTAAATTTTTAAAAAATTGAAAGATGAAAAACAATAAACAAATCTCTTGCTAAATTTACAAAGTTAACTTGGGGTTCAACGTGGTTAATACCTCTGGATCTCAAATAAAGTGCTTGTATTATTATGCAAGGAAAATGACAGGTGTGAAAGGCCGTTTAGGATGTGTTGGTCTCCATGTTCTGCTTTGGGTTTTGAAGAGTGGTTAACCCTTTGGTGGGTTTGAAATTGGCATGGGTCTATTTTTCCCACTCAACTTTTATTTTGTTGTTAAATACATGGAGAAACAAATACTTTTGAAGCTATACGATTCATATCATATCTTTTCAACAGCAATCTTATCAATCTAAGGAATATCTATATTGAAAGCCCATAAAAACAAATTTAAAATATGCCATCCTAAGCTTTATTAGAGTTTAGCCCTTGTTTCTGACCCCTCGTGGAAATTCTACAAGAAACTCGATTTTTTGTCTATAATTGCTCGCAACAATGACATGTACGCGATCGATTCACAAAGGAAATTTGGTCATCGGCGGTGGCGCAAATGTTCTACTTTTATTTTGTTTCATTTATTCCATTCAATAAAAGAACCATAGTCGACTAGACCTAAAAGAAATGATTCAATAGAAATAAATAAATAACACTCACATGTAGAGCCATGTGATCGTAAGCTTTATTTCAGTTTATCCCCTATTTCTCGCCCCCTTCGTGGAATTTCTACAAGAAGCCTTGATTTTCATCTAAAATTGCTTGCAGAAAGATGGATAAGCCTTTGCAATATTTATTCGAAGCTCTTCAAGCCCCGGACGTGTGTGGATCCAAACCAGACCAAATCGAAGGGGGCACAATCATCCCTTCCTGCACTGTACTATCTTGAAAAAACAAATTATATCTTCTTCTCCTTCTTGCATCAAAATTTTAACATGTCTTTGACATGTACGCGATCGATTCATCAAGGACATTGTCGCCCTTAATGGTGGCACGGATGTATTGATTTTCTTTTTGTTTCCGTTATGTTCTATTCAATAATAGAACCATAATCGCCTAGACCTAAAAGATATGATTACATAGAAATGAATAAATAAAGCTCACATATAGAGCCATGTGATTGTAAGATTTATTTCAGTTTATCCTCTACATCTTGCCCCCCTCCGTGGAATTTCGACAAGAAGCCTTGATTTTTGTGTAAAATTGCCCGTAGAAAGATGGATAGGCCTTTCTGAATACTTATTGGAAGCTCTTGAGCCTCAGATATGTGTGGATCCAAACCAAAGCAAATCGACGGGGCATAATCATCCCTTCCTGCGCCATACTATCTGAAAAAACAAATTATATATTCTTCTCCTCCTTGCATCAACTTTTTAACACTTGTCAATTTTTTAAAGGTGCGGGTGCAATTTGGAGAATATTTATTTATTGGTTTTTCTAACTAATCATTTAATACGATGCTTTTAAACCAATGCAAATCACACTTGCGTGAATAGTTTAGTACCCTCATCGTGAACGTTACTAATATGCGTACTCCTTTCCCTAACATCTCCCGTAAACCGTGCATTTGAATTCCCCTTACTTTTACAATTTCTCTAACTACCAGATGGAGTCAACATATGCAAATTCAACTGTATTCACCTCGACAACATTTTTTTCTACTTCTTGCATTTTCTTGTATCTACCTCTACATTTTCTGCGATGTCTACCGAAAAACAAGTTTTTCCTTTTCCACGCTTGCCAAACATGTCTTGCTCTTCGTATTTCATATATTTTCACATTGTCCCCTCAATTCTTCTTTCCTTTCCTATTTCGTTCAATAAAAGAACCATTGTCATTTGGACCTAGAAGAAATGATTCAATATAAATAACACTCACATGCAGAGCCATGTGATCTTAAGCTTTATTTCAGTTTATCCCCTATTTCTCGCCCCCCTCCTTGGAATTTCTACAAGAAGCCTTGATTTTCATCTAAAATTACTAGCGAGAAAGATGGATAGGGCCTTTCAATATTTATTCGAAGCTCTTCAAGCCCGGACATGTGTGGATCCAAACCAGAGCAAGTCAAAGGGGGCACAATCATCCGTTCTTACATCGTACTATCTGAAAAAACAAATTATATCTTCTTCTCCTCCTTGCATCAACTTTTTAACACTTGTCAATTTTTTAAAGATGCAGGTGCAATTTGGAGAATATTTATTTATTGGTTTTTCTAACTAATCATATAACACGATGCTTTTTAAATCAACACAAATTACACTTGCGTGAATAGTTCGGTACCCTTATCGTGAACGTGACTAATACATGTACTCATTTTCCTAACGTCTCCCGTAAACCATGCATTCAAATCCCCTTACTTTTACAATTTCTTTAACTACTAGATGGAGTCAACATGTGCAAATTCAATCGGGTTTTCACCTCGACAACATTTTTTCCCCGCTTCTTGCATTTTTTTGTATCTCCCTCTACATTTTATGCGACGTCTCTTTGAAAAAACATGGTTTTCCCTTTTATGATTGCCAAACATACCCGCTCTTCGTATTTCATATATTTTCATTGTCCCCTCGATTCTTCTTTCCTTTCCCGTCTACTTCTCCACCCTCAAATGCACATTTTCTACACCCCTCTTCCTTCCCCTTCATTTCCTTTCACTGGATTCACTTCTTCACTATATCCTTTTCGGCGTTCACATCATACATTTCACGTACGATTGCTAGTGTAAGTATCTATTAAACTTCGATATTTGATACGCATATGAATGCACATGTATTAATTATAAAGTCTTCCCCACTAATGGAGTGAATTTTGTATGCGAAGTAATTCTCATAATATTTATTATGATTGCCAAAGTTTTGTGTCACTTGTAAGAATGAATGGCGGATTAAGTTTCAAAAAGGGGCTATGCGAGTATTTAAGCAAATTTGGGCAAATACCAAGGAAGTAATTTAATAAAATAGGAGGCGCTGAAACAAAGGAGAACAACAAAATAAAAAAATCCTTTCATGGCAGTGGAAAGAGGATAAGACGAATGAAAACAAAACAAAATCAGAATACCATAATAGGATGATGTCTCTAATTATCTTTTGATTTTCGAATGAAATTTTCAAATTGTGGTGGAAGGTGTGGAGCTGCTCTATAATTGTAATAAATTCTAGAAATATATTTGTTTGAATGAAAATCTAGTTTTGATAACAATCAATTCATGAATAAAGGTTCTGCTATGACATTTTTCATATTTTATTAAATATTTTTTTTTCCTAAAGGATTTATTTTATTTTATTGGCAAGAAAATTTTCATATTTATTATTTAAATTATTTTACTCGTTAATGTATAATAAAATAATGTGAAATACTAATATAGCCTACTTAAATTTAGTTCTTTAAATATGACATATTCGGAAGTGGCTAATTTCTTATTTGTATGGTTTCTATGAATTTCTTTGATGGTAATGAGAACATATAATAATAATTGTTTTATAGTCCATGATGTCGGGCACCCTCTTTTTGGGTTTCAAGTGACTTATAGCATATGGGACTACCTCATACTCGTAGTACCAAAATAAACTATTTAATCCACATTTATCCCATTTTATGCCATTATTTTCCTTTAAGTTAGTATTGTATTAAACAATTCACGTACCTCTTTTAATCTATATTGTAGTTTTTGTTTAAAGGGGTATTCCGTGACCACTTCAACATTTGAAAGAAAATCGCTAATGCTCGAATTCGTATAGTTTTTAAAAATGCTAGAAAAGATTGACGAGGTTGCTTTTACACATGTCAATTGCATTTTCTTATACCGCTTCCGATATATTTCCTTGTCTATTTGTGTAAATTTAGAAATCTTCGAAATCATGGGATAACATTTTCTTATTTATAAGAAAAGATTTATATATATTATTTAATAAGTAATCGATTCAAATTCTTAGCTTGAAAAAAATAATTTATATATTAACTTGGTTCTAAAATATTTATGCCGAAAGGCATTTTTACAATGGGAAAGGTGACACGATCTTTGATAGGTGTCGGGTAGATTAGCGGCCCACAATTTAAGGTACTTGATGTCCTCCCATGCTCCACCTTCGACCATCGATTTTCATACATTGTTGCATGACCACGGATGTTGTGGTGAAGCCCTCAAAACGGGTAAACCACGCAGGGTTTCATGCATGGGTTAAATTTGACGCCCATTTAGACGTTTTTGTTGTTTTGAACCATAAAAAATAGGTAAATTGTTTTCTAACCCGTATCAAAGGATTGACAATTGTCATATTGACGTTCACTTTCTAAAATAAACCATTTAATTTTTTATATAAATATATGTCTACATTGAATATTAATTATTCTTAGAATTGGGAAGTCTCGCTCATAGACATATTATTATTATGAGGTTAAATGGTAACAACCTGGCATTTATATTACCAAGAAAGTTCCTTTTCCTTGTGTATAAAATTATCATGTGATTTTTTGGTTCGCAGCTTGTAGAGAAGTAGTCTACCAAACTCTAGACAATCGTTGGTTGAGTCCAATGTAGCAACAACATTTTGTAAGTCTGTCATACTAGACTTTGCAATATTTACAATGTAATGGCTCAATTGCTCGACACACTATCTCGCATCTTCCTACTAAGTGCCAAGGGAAAGACACCTCTGTCTTTGTGGATAAGATAAATGCTAATGGTGGGGAGGAAAGGAAAATGACTTGTTGGCAATAACTTATGGGATTCCAAGATACACTTTTAGTTTCAGGTACCCCACAGCCCGCTCTCTTTGCACATACACACATATAAGGCATTGTTTAACAAGATTAGGTTGAGCTATTTGTTCCAAATGGTCCACTAGGCCAAGTAGTCATTATTTTACTTTTATGGCCTTTTGTATATCATGGTAAAATGTTTATTTCAAATGTCTTAACAATATTGCATTTTCATTGAGGTGGAGAACTCTTGACCACACGGACTATCCCATTTGAGTTACTACTTCAGTCTTTATTGTTATGAAATAATTTATCCTTTCTTTTCATTTTGCATTATGAAGAATGTTTACCTTCCTTAGCAACTTCTACTGATTGTCAAGTATCTTCGAGGGCTCACCCACACTATTTTGGATGCAACATGCATATTCAAATAGAATCAAACTTTGGTACAATGCTTTTATATCATTTTTTCTATTTGTTTGTATTCGACATCATTCTTAGCAATGCAAATAACCCTGATAAATTTGTGAAGATTCAATTTTCTATGTGCTTGTTTATGTTATTGACATTTTGGTTTTGATGTTAACCTACTACATTCTATGGAATTTGTGTGTGTCTAGCTACAAAGTTTTAAAAAAGGATTATGATTATTGTAAACAAATCATGCAAGATCAACTTACATTGAAGTGAATAATGCGGACGAGGTCGAGACAAAAAGTGGAGCACATAGCATATATTATTTAGGTAAGAAAAAACTAAGTCAGAGAATAAGTTTGGGACATGCAAGTATTTAATTCCCACATTTTTATTTAGAAATATCTCTTTCAAATGGTAGATGAAACCTCTTATTGCCCACTACTTATCAATGCTTTTTCGTGCATCACCCGTTCCCGTATAAGTACTAAACTTGAAATTGAAAATAAATATTTATTGGGTTTTCCTCATTTTTAAATTTTGGTCCCTTTAAACATGAATTGCAATCATGTGCATGTTGTAAGTGAGATCAAGACAAAAACTGGAGCACATAGCAGATTTTATTTAGGTGGGAACAATCTAACTCGTCGAAGAAGCATGGGGCATGCATGTATTTAATTCTCACATTTTTATTTCTAACCTTACATTCATGTCTTCGTCTTCCTTGAACATTCCTTTTATGCATACATTGTCACTTTTTTATTTCTAACCTTCAATTTGTGTCTTCATCTTCCTTGAACATTCCTTTTACGTGTCCTAACTACCTAATCCCATGGGAGTAATTTTAGTTGTCGGGTTGTCATCTCTGCAGACCTCCCTCCCAAGCATCTTACTCACCTAAATCACATTGCATCGTCTTTCACACTTCCAAGGTTTCACCTACATCATCTACACCTAGAAAAACTACGTGCCTCACGACTAGAGACAAACCCTATTCTTTTCCATGATAGCTACAGAAAACCCTATTCACAATTGTGTATGAAACCCCAATCTCATTTTTGTATGAAACCCTAATCACAATAGTGTATAAAGTGGAGCACATAACAGATATTATTTGGGTACGAATAATCTAAGTTGGGCAATAGGTGTGGGACATGCAAGTGTTTAATTCCCATGTTTTTGTTAAGTCATGGAGTAGGTGTGGGACATGCATGTATTTAAATCCAAGGTGTACTTCACCTACATTGTCCACACATGTAAAAACTATGTTCCTCATGGTTAGAGAAAACCCTATTATTTTCCCTTATAGCTACATAGAAACCCTAATCCCAATTTCGTATGAAACCCCTAATCGCAATTATGTATAGAACCATTTTCGCATTTGTGTATAAGGTAGAGCACATAACATATATTATTTAGGTAGGAATAATCTAAACCAAGGAATAGGTGTGGGACATGAAATGATTTAATTCCCACATTTTTACTAAGTTGTGGAATAGGTGTGGGACATACAAGTATTTAATTCTCATGTTTTAATTTAAAAATCCCTCTTTCGAATGACAAATAAAATACACCTTTCGCTCATATGGCCAACTGCTAGAGTGGCTCAATTATCAATGATTGTTCAAGCATCACTTATTCCCCTACAAGTACTCAAGCTTGAAACTGAAAAATAGACATTTATTGGGTTTTCCTCATTTTTACATTTTCATCCCTTTAAACACAAATTGCATTCATGTCCATAATGCATGTGAGATAGAGATGAAAAAATGGATCACATAATGCATTTTTATTTCTAACCTTTAATTCATGTCTTTTCCTTCCTTGAACATTCCTTTTACGCATCCTTTTTCCGATTCGAAGGGAGTAATGCCAGATGTTGGGTTACAATCTCAACAGACCTCCCTCCTAATTGCAAGCATCTTCCTGGACACAAGCACATTGCATCACCCTTCATGTTTCTAGATGTACTTTTCCTACATCGTCCACACTGAAAAACTACGTACCTCTTGGCTAGAGATAAACCTTGTTTGTTGCCCTAATAGCTACAAAGAAACCCTAATTGTAATTGTGTATGCAACCCCTACCCGGGATTTAAAGTCCACACCACATATCCTTATTTCTAAATTAACCCTTGAAACACATAAGTGAATTCCCCTTACATTTATTTATATTCTAACTACCTATAAAATGTAAGAGTTGAAATTGCAAACAACTATTGACATCGGCAATATTGATTGATCACTTTTTTAGATATCTCCAAAATATGTTTCCTTGATCTCTTGCACATCGTATGCACTTCTTCTTTCAAACAATTGACACACTAAATGTCATGCAGTCAAAAACCTTTACACCATAAAATACATAAAATGAAAAAATAACACAATTCGTTTTGTCACGGGGAGATTTTTAGTGGCAAATTTTTGTAAACTCGCGAAAATTGAGGATTATGGAAATTTGAATTGGAAAATATTTTGTGGTTCACAGCCAAATTATTCACCAAAAAATTTGACCAAAATGTCCCTTATACTATTCGCTTCGCCTATATTTTACACATATATAAGAGCTTGTAAACGTAATTAGCAACTATTTTGAATCATATCGTGTGCATATTGGCAATAGTGCCGTGTTTCTTTAGCTCAAGTTTCAACCCATGTTGGACGGATGACTAAATCATTGATTCATTGGTATCAGCCACCCAACCCTTAGCCATCCAACCCGACCAACCCACCCATCCAACAATTAGCTGTCTAACCCTCACCCGTCAACCCTTACCCATCTGACCCCTCGCTCGTCCAACCCTTAGTTGTCCAACCCCTTACTCGTCCAACCCACTCGGCCCGACCCTTAGCCATCTAACCCCTCACTTGTCCAACATTCCTTCCCAACACTTAGCCGTCCCAACCTCTCACGCGTCCATCCCGCCCGCTCAACCCTCGGTCGTCAATCCCCACTCATTCAAACCCACCCACCCAATAGCCGTCCAACCCACCTACCCAACCCTTAGCCATCCAACCCTCACCTACCCAACCCCTCAACCACCCAACCCCGACCAACCTACTTGACCAACTTTGCGAAACGAGGGAAAAATGCTCTCTGCGAAATCGCCTTTGCCATGAAACATTTTTTTAGATATTCGCCAACGATTCGAAAGTCAATTTTTGAGATTCGCCAATGATTTGAAAGTAATTTTTCAGAGGGTCTTCTTAAAATGAACCCTGGTTTGTCGGATAACATCTTCTTGTACCCCGTACATCCATTCCCTAAAAGGCCTCAATTATCGATGATTGTCCCCTGCATCACCTATTTCAAGTATAGTTTCTCAAACTTAAAACCGCAAAACCATGCCTCAGTAAAGTGTTACAAGAAACAAGCAATGCATTTGGGTTTCGAATTGGGACCCTTGTGACTTCTCATAAATTTTTATTTTAGCCCCTTTAAACTCACGTTGCACTCACGTGTGTAGTCTCTTTATTACCAAGAATAGTTATGCACGCCGACACTTCATTCAAACATATATGAATTTTTACGAAGTGCGTGCAGCCACCAGTCCATCCTTTTTTATGGTAGACATGAATTTATCATGCATAACCACATATTGTTGATCATTAACCATTCATGCATCACTAATCATTCTAAGCATAGTAATTTTGGCAACACATATAATAAGGAAGATAAACAATCTAAACAATAACCAAGATCAATTGTATCTTTATAACACCATACTTAGATATGTCAACAACCATTATCCAACCAAAATTATCAATTATAAGACAAAATTATTACATAGTATGAAACTGAATACATAACAATCAATGCAAAGGTATGTTGGTCCATGTGCGCATCATAACCTAAAGCGCATCAGGGCAACATAACCTTACTCTCACACCACATTCTCTATACTATGACAAACACTAGAACAATTACATACATCACATATATATAGGGGTGGGGACTTTCCCTTCACCACCCATGCACTCTCCTAAAGATAGGTGTGCTCACAAAAATAGCATGCAATGCTTTCTTTCCTAAAAATAGCCATGCGTATAAAGCTTGCATGCTTTTATAACTTCTGCTAATAATAGATTAATCTTAAAGATAAGACTTGTTTTAATCCTATTATTAACCTCCTCCATGTGTGTTTTGCATGTGCTTTTCTCGCTTGCTTAGTCGTCACTTCAAGTCTATTTTTACCCTAAATTGAAAAATCAGCTAAGTCCCTGCATTATTTCCTGTGTGTGCACAGTCCCATGGCTACCACTGCATTCAACATCTACGATTGTCCTTTTATGTGTTATCCCTATTTTCTATGTGCACACATTCCTACACGTAAACCTCCGTGCTTCTTCTTCGTACTTAGTCAATTTCTCCAACCAACATTACCCCACACTAGGTATGTTGTCCATCCTCGACAAACAACAGTACTAAAGAATATCCATGATGCATGAAAGAATAAAGAATTTTTAGGCACAAAGAATGATGGTAAATACTAAATGAACTAAATATTATCTCAGGCGCATGTTGATCTCTATTCCTGTGATGGCTTCCAAAGTCAAGGAACTCTTCATCAAGAATGTTCTCCAACTTTTCCCATTCTACCACCCCTCAAGAGTCGTATCTGGTACCAACCAAACTACCTCCAACATCTGCTCTGGGGTCATATCCTCTCCGTTCTTCTTTAGCTCCATTATAACTCGGATAATCCCAATATCAATTCTTCTAAGCCATCCATTCTCTGCACAACGAGGGATCTCTTCTCCTTAAGCCTTGTCTCATATGTTTCCTTAACCATTTTCAAGGCATCCCACTTTTTGCGCAATCTCTGCCAAATTTTCTCACATCCGAGCTTCCTCCTTCTTTACGGACCTACGAGTGCCCTAACTCCACTTCCTCCTGAGTAGTACATGCCTTGAGGATGGGGTCAAGGTCTTGAAAATTATCAAAATCCCATCCTACCTTCTTGGTGCGTTCTTCATCGTCAGCCGGCACAGAGCCTTATATTCTACAATCTTACGCACTATCAACTTCTTATTCTTTTCCTTTTCAATGGCTAAGTCTTCTTGTGATGTCCCCTACACATTAATATTCTCCTATAAAATAATTTGGACCAGATCTTCTAAATAATGTAGTGTCGAGGGGTACTCTTCTTTGGTTATGTCCTCAAACTCGGGAGCACTATCATGATCTCATCATTAATATGGACAGCCATGTCAAGAACATAATTGGCACGCTTGTCTTCTTTCTCTAAAGCACCTCTATAAGTCGTTGAACATCCTACACCTTATCATTTTTATGTTCAATAAATACTTGTATAGTTGCCCCTTGTCCAAAGTTTCTCTCGAGCTACTTTCATTGCCATCTTGTTCAAAGCATTGCTAGTTAGCTCATCAAAAATTTATGTTGGCTTTACGTCAACAATTCCTTGGTGCTTTATTTGTTTTGTGCTTAAAAATGCTTCTTCAATGATCTGAAATTTAGGCTCATCCATGTGCGTCGGCATACTCCATGAGAGCATATTTCTCATGCGCATGGATGCACCTTTTAGATTGTTCACTTCCCATCCATAGAGGTCCTTACTCTCTACAGTGCTAGTAGTTTAATTTACCTTTTCTTGATCATCAATGTAATTTGCCTTTGGTGTTAGTACATTTTCATCCTTTCTTCTCCTTCCCCCAGTTCACCTTCCTATTGGTATATGTTTCTCAGTACGGATGCGTGCACTAGTTCCTTCGCTTCTGAAACCTCTTTCCTCTCTTAACGACACTCCATCTCCCTTGTCTTCCTCTTCTTCCTCGGGGTCTCCTATATATGCTTCATGCACCTCTACATCGAGTTGGACATTCTCTTCCTTGTATTATTCTTCCTCCTTATCATTGATGATTGGATTTTCTTCATTATGCATTCCCTTCTCTTTAGAACCTTCTTCATCATTGTCTCCTTTGTGTACCAGATGTTGCCTCTTCTTCTTATTTTTTTGAGCTTGGTTTCGGTGGGGTGACTCTTGGTGATTTCCTCATAGGTTCTGAGGTCCCTACGCCACTATCATCTTCCTTGTGCGTTCTTTTCAACTTTCTTCCATGGCCTTGATCAAGCATGACACTATCCTCTTTTTATGCCTCCTCATTCTTACTCTTTTCTTCTTCTTCTGCCTATCGGGGAGGCATATCCTTGCGCACTTGCTTTGTCTTAACCATCTTCCTACCTTTTAGCGGTTCTTGGATATTTAGTTCATCCTCAATATACTTTCCTTTGATGAACTTGGGATTCAAGTATATATATATATCCTTGTTCTTCCTCATTACCTACTTCCAAGGTCATGGAGTTAATATTGATATCATATGATATCATAGTTTCTATATACATTTCCTTTCTATGGTATACATATGTTTTTTACAAAGTGTATGGTAATCATAATCCACCTTATTAGCATTAAACCTTAACTTATACGTGTCTGAAAATCATTCACGAGATGCTTGGAAGTATCTTGTTGTAAACACATAAGGAGTTTGCACCACGGGCTCTTTACACCGGTCTTCAAATAAAATCTTCCTAGGCATAAATGTTGGTACAATGAAAACTCTGCTTTCCCCTCCAAAATTGAGGGTAATTCACTTGGGATGTGCCATTCATGTTCGAATGCTTCGCGCATTCGCCTATACCACTTATCCACCCATAACTTATATACATTGGTTATTACGTCGCAAGTGTACTCTGTGAATCTCTTTATGGGGGATTTGTTTTCTTGGGGAAACTTCCATATTTTATCATTTGGGCCATCTGAAACTCCAATTTGTGAAAATACAATTGAAAGGAGGATTTCTCCCCAAGTTATCCTTTCACTTGTGTGCACTTCCTCTATGATCCCTTCTACAATGAAGGAACCAATGTTGTACATGGTTCTTTCAGCCATCTTTTGCATAATGTGGAGCCATCTTTTATTCACCTAGGTCCATCTCTCATGAACTCCAAACTTTGTAACCATACACGCGACGACTCTCAACATTGGGTCAGGAAGCTTGATGATATCCATCATGCGGCCACCTCTTTGATACTTTAGCACAACGAAAATGGCCTCTATTCCTACTTCGTCATCCAAATTTGTCTCTATCTCTACGCTTTGAACTCGCGCAATCCGGTGACTCTTCCAATCATCTGCGCGGTAATGTGCATCCTCCTACCTATAAAATAGAAGAAGTCCTCATGGACTGTGACATCAACCATTGATAGAGGCACTCAAGCTTTTCGAAGTAAGGTAGCTCATAAATTTGAAGGAATCCCTTGCCCTCAAGACCTGGTACCCCTTATCATCATAAATTAGCTTCCCATCAACAGTCCTCTCATTTGTCTTCTATATTAGTTCATTCTCTATTTTGAACTCGTTGGAGATTGAGTGATGATTATAATCATTGACTTTGCATTTTCTGATGTGGGATTTCAATATATGTCCCATAATAACACCTTCTAAATACTGCATTTTTAGTATCGTTCTTCTGGAACTTCTTCTACCTCAACCTCCTTTTCTTTGCCCTTAGATGCCACCGTGGATGCCTTTACGGGTGCCATTTTTTCTTCTACATAATGCTTACTTCACAAATTGAAATAACATATGCCCTAGGTGCTTACTAACCTTCTACTCATTTGTTCACTTAAAACACTTTGCTTTGTTCACCCTCCTTGTTCCTAAATACTTGTCACTATCAAAAAACTTTGTGCCCTAGCTCAAATTATGTGTAGATGTCTATCTGCAAACCCTAGCTCGAAGAACTTTACCAACCCTATTCTCGTGAAGATAAACATCCACGCCTTCCTCTAGCTTCAAACTTCTTCCGAAAGGATCTCAACAACCAAGTTGTGTGCTTTCTCAATCTGGGTTGCTTCTATTTCTCAAGATCCATTATAAATTTACACAAATTTTCACACTTCGCACTCTTCAATGCTCAAATTCTTCACAAGGAAAGGTAAAAATGAACCCTCTTCGACACCCCCTTTTATAGATTTCCAATTTTTCCACATTTAATGCTCCTCACCTACCACCATACTACAACTTTAAATATGTTTTTACTTTTTTTGCACTTTTTCTCTACTTTCTTCCTCGTGTTAGTCCTAACGTTTTGGCACGCTCTGACTTACCGGGATGCAAACATCCTCACGAGCACTTCCCTGTGCCGCAATATCTCTTCCTCTGTGCCTTATACCAAGTAGTTCATCCTGTTACTACCTACCTCACGTTACACTGCGTGACCTCTTCCTCACGTGGTCTTCAATCTAAGTAATTTTCATTAGCACCCTCATTCTAAGCACCTATCACATATTTTTCCTTTCTTGCGCACACCTTTTAACTAACATCTTACCTTTCCACCAATACGTGCATCTACACCAACCTTACCATAAGTCTCATGACTCATTTTCATGCACTTACACCTAGTTCACCCCATAGTAAAAGTATGTGCGGTCCTCCGCACATGAAATCAAGATAGTAATCAACTTTCTGTGTACAAGTGCACTTATTACAACAAAAGAAGAAAAGAAAAACAAAACACGAAAAGGAAATATAATCTAAATTACAAACACCGATAAGCTTATTTATAGTAGGACTTCACCTACTCACATTGATGTAATCTGGTCAACATAGTGCCATTCAACACCTATAATTTACATGTGCTTGATTCAAGTATCTTGGTTACTACAAAAGGTCCCAACCGATGTACCTTCAACTTCCATGGGTGGTGTGTAAACTTGGAGTCATAGAGAAGTACCATCTTACCAGTTGTAAAAGTTTTGTTTATGATGTGCCAATCATGCCAAGCATTTTTTTTACCTTCTCAATCATCGGGATCCAACACGTAATGGTGTGGTGTTCATCTAGTTGTATTAGTTTCTCAATGTGCTCTTCAACAACCTTTTCATCTAATAAACCTCTTGTGCATGCAATATGAAAGGATGGGAGTAAAATATCCACAGGTAGTACTAATTCTGTGCCAAACACCAACTGAAAGGGTGTGGTCTTGTTCAACCTTTTATATGTGGTCATGTAAGCCCAAAGTACAAATGATACTTTATCATCTTAATCCTTCCTTACAACAAAAATCTTTGCCAAATTTTGTCATGCGATCTTTTTGAAAGATTCTCGCACTACCATTAGCTTGAGGTTGATTAGGGATGTTTTTATCGTGTGCCATCATAAACTCGCCAATAGAATTCTTATTATCTCATTTAAGAACAAGGTTCATTTTAAGAGACCTCTAGGAAATTGGAGGTGAAAAATATGTAGCAAAATCCACGAAACCAAAGTGTCATTGAAAGGTGAATTTTCCATTTTTTAGAACTAAATTTTCACCCGCTATCTTTTTTGAGGAGGGAGACTACAGAGACTTACATGTAGTTGACACGTGATAAAATCTTTCCTATCACACATCAACAAGTTTTGTTGACTCGCGATAGGAGCATTCCTGTAATGCGTCAACAAAGTTTCTTGACGCACGATAGGAGTTTTCTGTTACGCATCAAGAAAGTTTCTTTATGCACAACATGAGTTTTCTTGTCGCAGCGTCAAAAATTTGTTGACGCGTGATAGGAAAGCTCTGCCATGCGTCAACAAAGTTTCTTGGCGCGCGATAAGAAGCCTCTTGTCACGCGTCAAGAAACTTTGTTGATGCACACAAGAAGCCTCTGTCACTTGTCAACAAATTTTCTTGACGCGACAAGAAGAATCCTATCGCGTGTCAACAAATGTTTTATCAAAACCCTAATTTTGTCCTATAAATACCCTGTCACCGGTCATTTTCACGTTTACACTTTTTGGCTCCCAAATTTTCTTGTTTACAGGAATCCAGGGTCGAGAGTACAATCAAGCTCAAGGACAACTACAATGGCGACTACAAGTGCAGCCCAAGCCCAAGACAAAAATCAAGAGGAAAATCCAGTCAACCCACAAGCCCTATCCAAGGGCAAGATACTCTACATGAACCTTTTATGCCCCCACATCCAAATAATTTTACAAATGAATTCAGAATACAAGGATTTGCTCAATGCATGTGACTTTGGTGGGCTCGTACGGATGCCCCATTTTGAAATAGACCATGACATTCTGAACTACCTTCTCTCCTCGTACAATACAGAGGACAGTCTATTTACTGTTATTGTGGATGATGGTCAAATGTTTTGATTTGGTATCGAGCCAAGCTGATATTCATCAGTTAACAAGCCTCCCATTCAAAAATTTACCCATTGTTACAACAAAGGCAACACTCATCGAAGATGATAAGAAGTACCTGGAATCGACTTTTGGTTTCCATGTTGATTGTAAGTGTAAATTGTTTTCAATTTTCATTTGGTATTCAGTTTCTGATTTTGATACAATTCAAATCGATATTAATTCCAACGGTTTTTTGGCATTTACAGCTCATGTCAATAAATCCAGACGTGGTGTGGATATGCAAGGAATTGCACACCACTTTCTTGCCACTATGATTTCCTTCTTTCAAGCCGAATAGTTTTACGGGATCATCAAATGATTTATCAAATCGGGCTATGCATACATTCTTCGCAACTATCAAAAAGCAAAAATTTGATATGTGCACCTTTTTATCCAAAAAATTAAAAACTAACATTAACAATGCAATGCTTTTGGAAAAACCATTCATTCACTCCACAAACTATTTCCTTGGCCTTTATTACGAGGCTCTTCTAAATTTAAAAGACAAAATAATTCCTACTTGCATGGATGAGGTGTTGACGAATTTTTCACTTCCATTTCAAGAACTATAAACTTGTTATTTTGACATTAAACTAACAAGATGTTCATCTCGAATCTGATTAAATATTTACCATTTGTAGAGAAGATTTTTAGAGGTTCTTCCTCAAAAAAAGGTGGCATTAAGAGGAAGAGGCCAACAACACGCTGAGGTGTTGGAAGATTCACAATCTGAAATGGAAGTTCACTCATCTCCGAACCACCAACCGTTTGAATTCGTTAAACGCCAGAGAAGTAATACCTTAAAATTTATTATTTACAAATTCCCATTTTGTATTTTCAATTTACCATTTAAATTTTACCATATTGAATAGACATACAATCATCTGTTGCTGACATTGCAAGGACTTTGGACTATATGTGTGCTTCTCAAAGTCAACCATCTTCACCAACTCACTCAGTTCAGTCGCATGTAATTGTCTCTTCTCAACAACCACCTCAGCAATCCCAACAACAAACAACTCAAAAACCACCAATTACTACTCCAACATGGCCACCTCAAGCACCGTGACAAGCTACCCCTCAACAACAAGGTATGATTTTATTGCTTTAGTACAAGTTTTGAATAGTACTTCATATAATTTCATAGTTTTTGCATAGTTTAACAGTTTTTCATATGATTTTTCTTGAACTTTTCAGCACATTACAGTCCTTCACCTTCTGTACAGATAGCAGCACCACCCCCTCCTCCACCAATAATATTCAAAATGCCAACCAAAGGATTAGGAAAAAGAACATTGGTAAAGGCATGCCAATTCCTCCGGCCCCTAGTGGGACACTAAAAATTGCCTCCTTGTTTCGAATTCTAACCCTCTCTCTCGGTGGATTTCCCAACACAACAGTCATACCGGTTTTAAATAATATAACTTTAGATGAAGATTACTTGGGCATTGATAGAAATGACCCAACAGGATTTTTCAATACACGTGAGATGATTCAAGGCCAGCAGGTATACTTCTATTTCAACATAATTTATTTAACTTTCATTACATTTCACTTTAGATTTATTTATTTGAATATTGATTTATTTTATCACAAATAGGATCATGCCACCCAAAGGTAGAAACAAGTAACAGATTGATGATCAACCCAAAAGGCCCCATACCTCTCCAAATGAGATCATCTTCTTGAGATACGAGATGGTGAACAAGTTTTACCATTTCCTTTAGAGAACTTAATTTGTCATGATTGTCAATACCATGTCGATGATTTTATTGTAGCTCATATCATTCGGCTCATAGAATGGGAGAAAAGGGAAAAATTACTAATAAATGAGATAATAAGTCGTTTTGAAAATTACTGGAAAAGGGATAGTTTATACGCTACAGTCCAGAATCAACCTGCGAAGATGGATTCCTTACTTACCCAAGTAAGAAGTGGGACTGTCACGTATAACAAAAATTATAAAGATGATATTTTAGATAAAGCATTAAACAAATTGGAAAATATTAGTGTTGAAGCCTAAGCATATTTTAACAAATGGTCTAAGGACAAGGATCTGGTAGCAATTGCAAATGCCGAAAGAGATAGAGCGGTCGTAAGTATTATCACTTTGAAACAATATTTTTTTGTTGATTTGAAATTTTCTTATTTTAGTAATATGTTTAATTGAGATCACTTTTTTGTGCAATTGAAATATGAAAATTTGAAGAGTCAAACAAAGTTTTTCCAAGTTCACTTGGAAACCGTGAAGAACAATTTATCCACAATGAAGAATTTGAAGGAAAATATTGTTTTGGTTAACAAACAAAACAATACACTAAAGCGGATAATTAAAGAGCATGGCTTCGACCCTAAAATTTTATTCAAAACCAAGGCAGCTACAGATCCAAGTTTGTTATCCCATGGAGATGCGACAAAGGAAGAACAAATAATTGTAAAGAATCTAGACAGTGTTGCGGAATATCTCATTAGTTATGGGATTATTCAAGCCATTGGGGAAAGGGGTATATACAAAGAAGCCATTGGGGAAAGGAGTACAGGAGTGGAAGCCATTGGGGAAAGGGGTACAAAAATTGAGGGTTGAAAAATTTCATGATTGAGGGTGGAAACTTGAAAAATAGAATCTTTAAATTTGAAAGTTTGAAATACTTTATAATCTATATTTGAAAATTTGAAACATTGAATGTGATGGTCATGGAATTTGAAATTTATTATCTGGATTTGAAATTTGAAACTTGAATGTGATGGCATTTGAAAATTTGAAATACTTTATAATATTTAATTTTATATCTTCCTAGCTATTATGTATAGAATTTCTAGATTGTATATGGTGTTTATGTTTCATTTGAATGTGATGGCGTTATAATAATGGTTAATTATTTTTGTAAAGAAAATATACAATATGGTATGACACATGCATCTTAATACTAAGAGTTAAATCTTCTTCTCTCTACTTGTAAAATTCAAACTCGTATCAGGTTTCTTAAAATTTAAACCTTCTCAGAATCTTCTCTACTTGTAATGATGATTGCATTAGATGTGGATGATGACATTAGAATAAAATCATAGATATGGATTATCATGAATTGTATGTGGACGTAGATTTAGCTTCAAGCACGATCATGGAATTTGGATGATGATCATGGAATCTGGATGATGATCATGGATAATTGTTTTAAGAAAATTTGGAATGTAGTATGTGAGAGACATTTAAAATTTCTCAAAATATTCTTCTCTCTATTTGTAATGATATGATGAGATTACAATTAATATAGATGATGATGAATGATGATAATGGATAATTATTTTTAAAAAATTGGAATGTGTTAGGATAAACACGTTTCTGCACATTTAAAATAGATAAATAATTGTTTTAATAATAATTGGAGTGTCAGGATTATGATAATGATATGATGACATTAGATTTGGATAATGACATTAAAATATATATGGATGATGATGAATTTTATGTGGACGTAGATTTAGCTTCAAGCACGATCGTGGATGATGAATTGTATAAAATTTGGAATGTGTTATGAAATAAACATCTTAATATGGAAAAATCTTCCTCTCTTTGTAAAATTTGATTGTGTGATTTTATCCCACAAAGTTTAAACAATATATCAAAGCATTTTGTAAATATAAAAATAAATTAAACATAATTGTAAAAAATCAAGAAATGTCATATGATAGGGTTTAAGTTACCTCTTGTATTTTAGATGGTTGTGAAAAAGAATATGGAAGGAAAATGAGAAATCATCCTTCATAGTGTGCTAGATATTTGATTTAAGAAAACTCAACACGAGAAATGGATTAGGAGATAGATGGGTGAGTTGCACTGAAATTGTCGACCCGAGAAGTGCGTGCTTCCTCGGATGGATGTCAACCAACGTTTTCAAAAAAAAATGATGAAATAATTGTATTTAAATAAATGTAAATATATATACATGTAACATCTTTAATGATAACAAGAGCTGAAACAAAATTTGATAAAAGCCTCGGTCAATATTTGCATCTCAGAGTTAATATGAAATTGAATAAATAACCATAGTTAAAATGTAAGGTGACAAACAATAAAAGTAAGGTCAAGGAGATACCTATTTAAAGTTGAAACAATCCATTATCAATAACTTCTTCAAACTCGATGTTCTCTTCTGTAGAGTGTGACGATGCACCAATTCCACTCTCATCATTGGGAACAGCTTGTACTTGAAATGTAATATTCACACCTCTTCTTTTGGAAAGGGAATTCCTATGCGCAATTGCTCTATCGAAAGGAAAGGTTTTCCACAGAGTAGCGAGATACATAACACTCATGTAACTTTCAGATTTTTATCCAACTGTTTCTCGGTTTGGATTTTATAAATGATAAAGCACTTAAAACCCTTTCGTCCTCCACAAACATGAAAATCATTGTTTGGCATAACTCATATAATCTGAAATATTAATTGATGTCTTCTTGTAAGATAGAACTTTTATAGATTCCTCGCCATAGCCTTGTAATAGCACCACTTTCGGAAGGTTCGTCTAAATTTTTATATTGGTTCCTCATTGTTGTTGCAAAATTTGTTGATTGAAACTTTAATAAATCAGCATTCAAGATATACCTTTGATTTCCATACCTTGAACACTTTGAAGTCTTTGTGAAATTTTCTATTATTGTACCCATGGATTTATGGAAATGATTTCTTACAAAGTATGCACTACCACCTTCAGTATTCCAAAAATTAGGATTCATCACACCCATTGCTTCAAGAATTTTATCTTTGGAGAAACGTTCTCTAATTTTATATGATAAGGATTCTAAAAAAAAATTAAGCTTTATTCTTGTTTCAACTATAACAGACTCAAAGAGATTACGTGTCACAGGAACATCTTCTCGTTCTGATCCTGTAATAGCTTGACGTTTTTGCAGAATATGTAGTGGTATGTTCCTCCCATTAACATTGATGCAGAGGTGATCGTGGATATTAAATCTCAAATAGTTACTAGGATTTTTAAAATCTAATAAAGCTTTTCAATTCTCAAAAACAGGTGTATCAAAACTATCTTGGGAATAGTACAAGACATCAAGACTTTGACATACCATTTTTATCATCGTATAAAAGCCACAATATAGATTAATCTCCCTTATGCATGCTTCATCAATGTATTGATCTCTGGAATATTGGAAGAATACCAACCAATATAAGCATTGTCTCCAAATTAGTTAAACGGAACACGCTCTCTCACCCTCGTCAACTTCATGATGATATTTGTGCATGAAACCAACCAATGAAGGATACTCATCACGAACTCTTCATGCATGTTCATAAAAAGATATCCATCTCGTCTCAACATCCTTCAAGTTTTTTTCCATCTGTAATTCCAATTGCAAATTTCTAGAACTCAAGAAATTGCTTTGGGTTGCTTTCCATATAGGCATGAAGTTCTCTTATAAGGTCTTCTACTTTAGCAACATTTTTGTAGTTTCTTACCATTTTATATGCTAAATTCATTATGTGAGCCATAGAGTGAATTGGCCTAGCATATATGAGGCCACTATTGTTTGTAATCTAACACACAGTATGGTTCAGTGACCCTGCATGACTAATGCACCATCTGCTCCAATGCATACTAACTTTGTAGCAATTTCATAATCAGTCATTCCAGCAATATCTTTCAAATGAGAAACAACTATTTTATGTAGGTTTTTGGCATTACAGTTTTCAACCATTTTCATAACACCCAACAGATGAGGTGTCCTTATATGATTTTGTAAAGTATAGACGTGGATACATACCCATGCAAAGTGTTGTCGAATATTGTCACTTCATCAATTTAAAGAGAGATAAACTTTGATTTTTACATTCTCTTTCAAATATTCCTTCTCTATCATCGAAAGGCATTTTTCCATTTCCCATGCACTACTTTCAGACCAATGAGACTGAGGTACATTGGGCATTCCATTATATTGATACAAAACTTTGAAATCGAGGAAATCTGAAATCGGTGTTCCTTTCTTTAGTATGTGAAATAAAGTAGAGAATTGTATGAGTTTTGCAAGTAGATTTGTTTGATTCATCTTACCAATTTGTGAGGTGATCGTTCCTCCCTTTTCCATGAGATGTCCGCTTTTTTTACGCTTCACTTCACAATCCGCTATGTGTTCAACATGCATACATTATTTTCAGTTTTCCACCCGTGTTTTTGATTTTCTAGCCATCCCCCATTACGGTCAAATATTGTTTTCCATAATGTTTTTCTATAGTGTCCAGCTTCATTTGCATTTTTGTTGCTTTCCCAATTTCCACATACATATTGTACATGTACATTCAGATGGGATCTCTTCTAAATTAGATGGTTGTACAAGTTTGATAAATAAAAATTTGGTAGCCCAATCAAACTTGTATGTCCTCCCAATGGTCCACATATTCTTGTTCATTTTCAATGTTTTACTTTTTTAGTAGAATTTTGAGCAATATCACAATCACCTGGTTTCCTCTTTCATGAACCAGAATTTGAATTTGATTTATGTGTTCCATTTTGCTGAGTATTTGTATGTGCAATATCTTGATGCACTAGCACTCCTAGTTGCACCCCAATAGGAAGAATATCTTCAGGATCGACATCTCAACAGTTATATCTTCAAGATCTGGCATGGTATTATCATAGGTGTCATTTGTTTGATACTGTGTAGAATGCATGTCCACCTCAATATTACCTTCCACACAGTCAGTATTCTGATTCTTTCTAGTGGCAGGTATATGGTTGCTAGTAGTTGCATTATCTGTATCAATAGAGTTTCCAAAATACTTGAACAGGGACTTCGATATTTCTTAGTTACTTTTTGGGTCTTTGCATTTTGAGGACTAGCACCTTCCATTATTATGAATAGAGTCATGTTTCAAGAAAAGAATGAAGTTGTGCATCAGATAAAATTGTGTCGTGTGTCAGGTATAACACTAAGTCGTGCATCGAGAGGAAATTGAGTCACACGTCGGAGGAAAACGAGTGGCACATAAGTAAATTCACTAATTCGCAAGCGCCAACAAATTCAATGAGTTGTGCGTCAACAAATATCCTTGTCGTGCATCAACAACTAACCCCTTTGTCATGCATCAACAAATTCAATGAGTCGCATGTCTTCAGAAAATATCTGTCGTGTGTTAAAAAATATCATTTGTCACCCGACTCTAAACTACTAACAACAATCAAATATGTATTGTGCTCTGGTGCTTAGAGTATGAAAGTTCATGGTGTTGGTAAGTACTGGTGGTAGTATGGTGGTAGTATACTACCCGAGTGAATCACCTAGGTTTTTATAGGAGATGTTTTGAAATGTAGGTGAAGCCGACCCCAAAAATATATATACTATAAATTTTAGGCGAATAGGACACTGACTGCTGAAAAAATCACCTTTTCAAATTTTCCTAAAATTAAATTTTCGCCATATTACGAATATTCGCCACTAAAATTATCCATGTTTAAGAAATGAGTTCCTCTATCACTGGTCAAGCTTAATGCACAACCATACATGTTAATTATGTTTTCCCAAAGGAACCCTATTGTAGTGATTGCAATACAATCCTTCGTAGGCATAGCCTCCGCCCACCTTATCAAATAGTCTATGCATGTAATTATCTAATGTGCTCCAGTCTTATGCATGGGTGGTACAATAGGTCCAAAAAAATCAACAACCCACTTCTCAAAAGGTTCCACATTCACAATAGGTCTTAGGGGCATCTCATCCCTACTTTTAGGCTTGTCAAGATGTTGACAATGATCACATGCTTTAACATAAGCCTTGGTATCCTTGATGTGGTCTCCCACCATAAGATAACTAGAAGGATCTTGCACACATTCACATCTAATACATAATGTCCTCCTGCAATACCTCTGTGAGCTTCCTCCATAATAGCTTCACACTCATGCTCTAAAATAAACATGTACAAGACTTCATTGCAGCCCATCTTATACAAGTATGCTCCAATGAGTTGATAAGGTGCAACTCGAATAACAGGTTGCTTCTTCTCCAAGGTTTTCATTCATTCAAGCGCAAGTCCAATGCAAAAAAAATTGTGATATCCTCTAGATCTCTGCGGGTACGTGATTCAACCTAAACAATTACACATCAGGCATAATGTCCTCAATACTATGTGTGTCTTCTCGAAATTGATTCTTGAAAAATTATCGAAGCCCTGAATTACTCTTGCCTGGTTCGACAACAACTGTGAAATCAAACTCTAAAAAATAAGTATCCACCGACATATGCGCCCTTGTAAAACAAACTTATTGACTGTGTACTTTGATGCCATATGATTTGTATAAAATATAAACGAAGTAGCCAATAAGCATTGTCAATATTTATAAAGCATGTAGATCATAGACAATGCCTTACACTCTATTGTAGTATAAATTTTATTTTTTGGTGTCAACTTCCTATTTGTAAAACATATGGGATGATCCACATTACCCTCTCTAGGTTGTGCTAGGGCTGCACCAATTTCCATACCAAAGGCATTAATATGTACATGAAAGGGTTTGTTTCATAAGGGAAATCATAAAATGGGAGTAGTAGTTAATTTTTCCTTCAAGTTCTCAAACGCTTGTTGTTGCATATCACCCCAATAAAATATTCCCTTGTCTTTGAGTGATTCTTCCAGTGGGTGCAACAACATTTGCATAATCCTTGATAAATTTTCTATAGTAACCCATATGCCCCAAAAATTTGTGCACTTCACTTTGGTTGGTAGGTTCTTCTAATCCCAAAATTACTGCTATCTTAGTTGGATCTACCAACAACCCATCCTTGCAAATGATGTTTCCAAGTAAAGTGCAAAAAGGTGTAGCAAAAATACACTTCTTAATGTTAAGAGAAATGCCCAGATGTCTGCATGTCTCAAACATCATCCTAAGATTATCACAGTGATCCTTAACCAACCCATAAATAGTCTAATCATCAAGATAAACTTGTAAGAACTTGTGGATGAAATCATTAAAATCCTGGAAAACTATGCATGAGAATACAATGGGCACATTATTCAATCCAAATGTCATAACAATATATGCAAAGCTTCCACATTCTATGGTGAAGGGGGTGTTTTTCTAATCCTCTCACATAATGTGCACTGATGATATCCTGAAAACCCATCAGTAAAGGAGTAAATTTTGTGCCCTGCGACGCCCTCAAGGATTTATTTTGTGAATGGCGTGGGAAAAGGATCTATGACACATGAAGCATTAAGTTCCCTATAATCTACACAGATCCTAATCCGCCCATCCTTCTTGATGTTAATAACCATAGGGCTAACCCATTCAAACTCCTCAATTGGTTCAATGAACCCGGACTTAAGCATCTTATATATCTCTTCTTTTGATGAACCCTCATTTTGTTATGTTTAAACCATGTGAATCCCCATACTATTTTGATATCATATTGCACGATGTATAATGTTAACTACTTATACTTAATACTTTACTGTGTTTTTGAAGGAATTATTGTGCATACGCTTGTTATTTTTATCTTGTTATTTCTTCCTCAAAAATGGCTTAAATTGATCTTTTTATAAGCATTAACAATACCTTTGGAAAAGTATATGTTGAGTTATCATAGGAGTAAATTACAATAGCACAGGACTCAATTAGTGCACTGGCATAGGACTCAATTAATGCATTGGCGCGGACTCACCTCCACATTAATATAGGACTCATAGTACAACACCGAGCTTGTCTAGGTCATCAACTCGAATTCCTTGAAATAAGGGATTTGCACAAGAAGATAGATATCTCGAACTACTGGTGATACAACTGGTGGCATAATAACATGAATAGGAAATGTGTGCATTACCTCAACCTACATTCATGCAGATTTTGAGGTTCAGTCACTTTAGTTGTTGGGAGACGTGATGCGGCCAATAGCTAAGGAATTATTACCACCACGATTCTCTACAATCAATCTAAGAACTACAAGATCTTCCAGTGACTGAATCTCTCCAAATATTCAATCACGGACCTCCTCTATAGTTAGCAATATTAATTCCAATCTGAACACCTCAAAGGCAACTTCTTCCATAATTGTATTCCTTATAATAGATAGTCATTTATTTAATCAACGATCGAGTTTAGTAGATGTTAGTTATTTTGAATAAACTAGTTCTCTCCTAGAGGGACTAGGATTTCTCTAATATAAAAGAACTAATGTATTTAGATTTAGGAGTTTGGCTCGAGTTATTTGATTCATTGACAAACATACTCTTTTAATTGAATAAAATTGCATATTTAGGGGAAACTTCTATTGTGTGAATTTTAATATTAAACCTAATCAAAGGGAAGGAGAAAGGGCCACTCCTACCCAATGAGAAGGGAGATTTACATTTATTTCCTTTCTGTCATCTTTGATGTATTTACCATTTCAACATTAAACTATGTTAAAAATCTTTAGATTTTGTCTTTAATATTATTTTCTTTTCATGCATTACATTTTATACTTGCAGTCATTTATTATTCAATTAATTTTGTTATTAAGTACATGTTGAGAGAAATTCTGATTGTTCCCTTTGTTGCAAATAGCCATGGACACCACCCTGGATTGACATATATATTATCATTAAAGTATGAGTATCAACAATGCTCATCACTTTTTGGTGCTATTGTTGGGGAACTCAAGGTGTTATCAAAGGTTAATAGTTATAGCTAGAAGTGTTGTCTTGTTGTCTAGTAAGCTTCCATTCAGAAATTTCATTTCCATATCTCTTTCTTTTGATATCAGAAGACCTTGTAGTGATAGCAAGAATTCTATGAGCTTGGATTATGCGGAACGTAAACAATTAAGTTCAATCTTGATAGTTAGGTGGCCATCCTCAATATGATAGGATTTTATTTTTAGACCTAGATACCATAGAGGTGGATTCATTAAGATAAATCTTCAAAAAAACCCTCAAAACCAACCTCGTGGAACAACTTGTTGATGAAAGAAGGATAGCTAATGAAGTAGAGAACCCCAATGGTGCATACAATGGAAACCCTCTAGTTGGAAGAATGTTTACCTATCCCATACAACTAGATCCTAATGATCAAGCTCCTATGAAAAACATATCCCCCTCCATTCTACCAACCTTCCAGGATTAGTTTTAGAAGACCTTGACCAATTCCTTTTTGAATTCAAGGTTTTATGCCAAACTTATGACTACACTTTTGATTCCTAGAAGCTTAAGTTATTTCCCTCCACTTTAAAAGACACGACTATGAGATGGTTCATGGGCTTAACCCCTAACTCCATCCACAATTGGGAGGAAATGGAAATGATTTTCTTGGACAAGTATCAAGATTACTGTAGAGTTAGGGATATGAAGGAAGATATTTTTAGAATTCAACAAAAGGAAGATGAAAGTGTAGAGGATTATCTGGATTGGTTCCTCTTCCTTCACAGGAGGTGTGGTACTATTCTAGATATTAATCTACTTAAAAATCTATTCCTTAAGGGGTTGGATGAGGACACACAAGAATCCTTCAATCTTATGGGAAAGGGAGACATGAACAAACTAGACTTCACGGAAATCATTGATCTTTGTAGGAATTACTCCCGAACTCGCCCCAACTTTCATAGACAGAAAGGAAAAATGGATGGTGATGATATATCAAATTAAGAGAAGAGATTGGAAATTTTAGGACATACCTTTTTTTTTAACTCAACACGACTCGGGATAGGGAGAAATCTAGGAATACAAAACCTTTGTTCATTTACTACCCAAGATGTAGAGACAAACATGGAATCAATAATTGTCCCTTAGACAAGAAAAACATTTGTCTTTTTTGTGAACTCAAGCATGCCATAGATCAATGTGGATTTCTTCATTTTCTAAAAAATCACCTAAAACAGAACACTCAAGATGAATTTGAGCTGAATTATATGGCTCAAGGGCAAGGGGGAAATTTCCCATCCATCCAAAATTAGTCCTACATCCCAAAATCATAATGGGCCCCAAATCAATGGAATGCACCATGGCCATATCCTCAACCTTTGGTTCAATAAGCCCCATAGGATTGGAGCCCACAATGGAATGCCCCACCAAATTATTATCAACAACCTTGGACTCCACATCCCAACATTCTACAATTCCAATAGTTTAATCCTCAATACCAATAATAGTGGAATGTACCTCAAGGGTTTAGGAAAGAATATTACAATCAGAGAAGACCTCAAGGTCAACAAGCTCTGTTGAATGGACCAACTAATGCTTCCCAACCTGATCAACCTTCCCAACCACAAATACCTACAAAAATTGTGGAAAATCCCAAAAATGTGAGGTAGGGAAACCAACGTATATTGTGGAATCAGACAAAAATCCCATAGTGAACTCATTGGATTGTAAGAATATCTTGTTGCATTCAAGAAAGGTTACTTCAAAACCTTCCTCTCTTGTGATAGAAGAAATCCCTGAAGAAACAGAAAAACTAGAAGAAACACAACCTAGTTCTGTTGAAGAAACTCCTCAACCAAACAATGACATTCCCTTTCCATCCAGACTCTTTGAGAAACCAATTATTGTAGTTCTTGAAAAACTAGAGTCAGAATTAATCCAAGGATTGAGGAAGTTGAGTATTGGCATTCCCTATTACAAGCTCTTAAGGAAATACCTGAATTAAAAAAACCATTAAAGAGATATGTTTTAAGGCTCAAGGAAGAACCAACCTAAAACCATCCATGTTGATGGGAAAATTGCTAGTATTCTAGAAGGGAATATTCCCCCTCCTAAATATGGAGACCCTGGAAGTCCTATTGTAACAATATGCATAGGATATGTCTAGATTCCTAATGTTCTAATTGATATAGGGGTTGTTATTAATGACAATGAGATACACTGTCAATGTTATCACCTTGCTTGAACCTTAGTCCACATCCATAGTTTTGTAAATGGCAGACCAATATGTGAACAAGCCAAAGGTAATTATAGAAGATGTCACTATTACTATTGAATCTTGGGACTATTCGGTAGATTTCATGATTATAAAAATGAAGAACAGGAAAATTGGATACCCTATAATCCTAGGACGCCCTTGGTTAGCCACAACTGCTGCCCTCATTGATTGTAGAATAGGGAATATGGTGATTACGAATGGCCAAGATTAATCTACCTCGCTGCAAAACCTTTTGCTATAGACAACAAACAATGGTGTAAGGACAATTCAGATAATTCAAATAATAAAATGATTTGGATGATATCATCTCTTCTCTAGCCATGGTCGTAATTCAAGAACACTTAGATCAAATCCAATATGGTGACCATGAACCTTGTGCTAGACATAGTATAAGTCATGCACTGAGTCTTACACTAGATTCAATTTGAGTCCTGCGCTTGAGTAATGTGTTGGATCTAATTCAAGTCCAACACTACAACTAATGAAACAAGAGATGATTATATGGATGAAAACAACCAACCCATCATATGTCCCTTTGTACGAAATATAGATATGACCAAGTCCATCTTTCAAAACATTGCTTTTATTCACAGGTTACTACCACACAGGTGTCCATTAAACACATTATTAAGAGAATACCCTGTTGTAGATTTTTTTCATCTAGCTACCAAACAATTACCTATTCTCCCAGGAAAGACATTGGATTAATAATTGGTTGGTCGATAAGGAGGAAAGTACCCTATAACTTGATGCTCTCATCCTCAAGATTTTACTTAGGAATATAACCAAAGAAGTATTCAGTTATTTTACACACAAAACTAGACTAAGTTAGGAAACCTTAAAGAAGGATAAACCCTACTTTAAGAGATATTGTTACTATTTTTTAACACTATACCCTTGTATACAAAGAGGGCCTAAAAGCCAGAATAGGAATTAAAAAGCACCACAAAAAGGATCAAGATCCAGATAAGTCATAAGAACCAAAGGTAACCAAAGCAAAAAAGTAGCCAAAAATAGCTAAAAATAGGAATTCAAAACACGATCCAAATAAGGAAGGTAAAGAGAAGTTACCACAAAATAGCTAAGTGACGCTCCACATTTACTTCTAGTAAAAACACGCAGAAGGCAAAGCTCGAACGAAGCTCCACATTTACAATTGGCAGATTTAGATTTGATAGTTTTCCAAGAGGTAAACAAAGCCAATGTCATCATGTGAGTAAGGTCTGAAGCATCCAACTTTTCAATGGTCTGTTTGCTTTCTTTTTCCGTGCCCCATAGAGTTGTTGGGATTTCACTGAGAGTAGAGACGTTGCGGACATGCTGCTCAAGGAAGTCTCCGATTGCACTAAAAATAGCCATATTATGGTCATGATGATTCTTGGCTTTCCCTAGACGGTTGTCCAGGGAGTTCAGTTTTTATAAATATCCTCAACTTGTTTATTGTCAAGATCAACCTCCTCCTCCTTCTTCCTCTTACCTTTTTGCTTAGCCAAGTTTTTAACTTCATCTTTCAACAACAACATGTCTTTTTCTAAGGCTTCCAACCTTTGTGTGGAACTCTCGGTGTGCAAAGCCTCATGCAAGCCAACACTGCTAATATGGAGAAGATTTTGAGCATCCTCCAAGTCCTGAGGAACGTTCCCGAAATAGGGGTATCCAGTTTCAGTTTCTTAGAAGACCTAGTTATAGGTCTGGTCAAAGTGGAGGTGAAGGGGTGGGAGCAGAGGTGGAGGGGATGGTGGTGGGAGCCGAGATGGAAGGTAAAGGGGTAGCAGCAGTGGTGATGGGGATAGAAGGAGAAGAGATGGGGGTAGCGGCAACGGTGAAGGGGATAAATGGAGCAGAGATGGGGGAAGAAGGAAGGCTGGGATACTTAAGAATATAGAGTTTATGCAGCAAGAAGATGAGACCTTGATGTAGAGGGACCACACGAGTATGTTTTTGGAACTCCAAAATGGAGCATTCAAGAGAATTAAGAAGATAGTGTGGGAAACATACCGTGATACTTCTGTGGAAGTGATTGAGGAACACAAGATGCTTAATGGGCACTGTGACGTATCTCCCCTCCAAGGAGATGTATCGAACCATCATGCGGGTGACATCGTCAAATGGTAGAGGGATAGAGCTAACCTTCAAACCCACCGTGATGAAGATCAGTTCCTCATTGCCTTCAACAAACTTCCTCTCCTCAGCTGCTCTGTCAATCCTTTTATTAAAAAAGTGGTACCCATCCATCCCAAGGCCTGTTGCTTCAGCTATAAACTCTTCATTAATCAATATTTTTTTCCCGCCATATTCAACTTTGTGATCCTTCCAATCCGTTGCAAATTACATGGAAATGTTTTGGTCATGACCCTATATCTTCTCAATAAAATTTGTAATGCCTCCCTGATTGAGAAGATTCCATAGCTCTTTATTATTCTTCCAATCCGGGTCCCTGCTGGGCTCAATCTGGCAAGGGGCTCCTCCCATTTTCACCTTGCTGAAGTGTTTGAAAGTATTTTCTTCAAAACCCCTATGAGGAATGCTATATGAAACATAGTTTCCAATCCGCCTTTCTCTATTTTTAAAAATATCTCTCACGTGATGGGAATGAGGATTAGTATAGCCGTTGCTAACATGAAAGTTCCCACGAATGCCTGCATGAATGTTGCTTTGTACCTGGGAAATCCGCATGCGCGTGAACTTCTACCTCCTTAGAAACCCACTCCAAGTCATCATCATCCTTACTACGGACTTGAATGTCCGCAAAACCTGTTTGAAAGCTGTTATAAAAATATTGCCCACATGTGTGAATTTGATCTTCTCATAAATCCACTTTAAGTCATCATTATCCTTACTATAACCTTGATTGCCCGCAAAGATCTGCTTGAGTGTTGTTTTAAACAAGAAATTGTCAGCACGTGTGTAAATCATATTCTCAAAGACCCACTCCAAATGATCATTAACCTTACTCCGTATTTGCATGCCCATAAGTATCCGCTTGAATGTTGTTTTGAACCTGCTCAGAATGTGATCACTATTATCCCAAATAATGTGATTAACATTTATGTAGTTAGCCAATGCATCTGCCACCTTATTACCCTCCCGATAAGTATGCTTGATCTGAATATTGTTGAAGGTTTGGAAAATACTTATGGATTCCAAGATGAAGTCCTTGATGTTCCAACTTGGAGGCGAACACTGATTAAGATGGTTAATGATATTAAGCGAGTCTCCTTCCAGTATAAGATTTTGAATATTATGAGTTTGAGCAATTCTAAGGCCCCATAAAGTGGCTAATGCTTCAGCAAAATGATTAGTTTGTATTCCCATTTTACCAGCATAAGCAGCTATCAAACTGCCTCTATGATCCCGGATCACTCCTCCCCCAGCTGCAATCCCAGGGTTACCCTTAGAGGCCCCATCAAAGTTCAACTTATACCAGTTGAGATCAGGAGGGTGCCAATGTATCAAAGATCTATCAATATTATTACCGGTATTATTTTGGATATTGTCAGCTCCAATCTTCCATTGGGACAAGATATGCTCTTCATTTTCTAGATAACTCTTGTTCTTGGGGGGTTTAAATCTAACAATGTTCTCTTTAATAGCATTAGAAATTTTACCAATACTGAGCTTATAATTTTGATTACTATTTCTAAAGATGATATCATTTCTATCTTTCCATATTCTCCAAATAACATGAGGCATTATCAAATTCCAAAGCCTTCTCACAACACAATGTTTGTAGGGCGGGCTCCATTGGGTCCAGAACTGACTGAAGTCCTTCGGCACCACCCAGGAAGCTTTAAAATTAGAGAGGGAAAAACTCCAAATTTTGGTAGCATATTCACAATGGATAAACAAATGACTGATATCCTCAGAGTCTTTTTTACACAGATGACATCTATTAGGCATTATGAAACCTTTTCTTATCAGGTTGTTAGTGGTAAGAATTTTGCCCCTGAGAGCAAGCCAAAAGAAAAAGTTAATTTTAGGTGTGAGCTCAGTCATCCAAATCCTACTCCAGTTGAACTCAGTTTGACTATTGTCAAAGAAAGTATTATAACCAGTTTTAACAGAGTAGTCCCCATCAATAGAATTGCTCTAGACCAATTCATCCTTAACGTCCAGTTGACTTAAGGGGATAAGGTCCAACTGATCTTGTAGAGAGGAAATAGTTTGGTTCAGATCATCTCTATCCACAGAAAGTTTTTTCCATTTCTTATTGTTACCATCTCTTTCAATATAATCCATGATTCTAGTGCCATACTTACTTTCAAGACTGTCTTTGACAACACCAAATCTGTCCATAAGGCTGCAATTAAACCAGTTATCATCCTAGAAATTTATATCACAACCATCTCCCACTTTCCATTTACTTCCTTGTTTGATGAAATTTCTGATCTTCACTAAATTATTCCAAAAAATGGAACCATAAGGAAGATGCTCATCTTGAAGAAAAGAAAAGACTGCTTGTTGATTAAGGTATTTAGCCTTAATTAATTCTATCCAGGGTTGCTTCTCTGAGAGCATTCTCCAGCCCATTTTTGCAATAAGAGCCTCATTCATTTTCTTTATGTCTTTTATGCCCAGGCCCCCAATTTTTTTGGGAGTGCATACCTTATCCCAAGCAACTAAGTGATATTTAAACTTCTCCTCCATGCCCTGCCATAAGAAGTTTTTTTAAATCCTCTCAATTTTTTCTCTGAAGGTAGAAGGGATCTTATACAGAGACATGATATAGATAGGCAGATTTTGAAGAGTTCTTTTTATGAGCAGACACTTACCAGCACTAGACAGAATGGCTCCTTTCCATCCAGCCATTTTCTTTTGAAATCTCGCCAACAGATCATTCCATACTTTGGTAGAAACTTTTTAGTGCCAAGAGGGAGTCCTAAGTACGTGGCTGGAAGTGAACTTATTTTACAACCTGAATTTTTGCAATTTTAAGTTGTCTTTCCTCAGGAGTGTTGAAGAAGAAAATGGAGCTTTTATCATAATTGATCTCTTGCCCAGAAGCAGATTCATAAAGTTATAGAATAGTCTTGGTTGCCTTAGCTTCAAGGATGGAAGCCATTAAAAGAAGGATTGTATCATCCAAAAATTGTTGATGAGAAGCTACTTGGCTGATGGAAGTGGGCTTTGAACCTTTCAGAAGACCATCAATAACTGCTTTACCAATTGATCTACTAAGACTATCTGCCATAAGAATGAAAAGTAGAGGGGATATGGGATCCCCTTGTCTTAGCCCTCTGTTGCTTGTGAAAAATCCCACCGGCTCACCATTAACCACCACTGAGAATCTGACCATAGAGATGCAAGCCTTAATAATTTTTCTAAATTTTGCAAGAAAACCAAATTTAATCAAAACTTTGTCTAGAAAAACCCAAGAGACCTTGTCAAAGGCTTTATTCATATCAAGCTTAAGGACCATATTTGCTTTTTTATTATTGTCCATAGAGTGTATGGTCTCATGTACCATAATCACTCCATCTTGGATAATCCTGCCTTTAATGAATCCACTTTGTTTCCTTGAGATTAAATCATTCATAATAAATTGTAGCCTGGTAGCAATGATTTTGGTAAAAATTCTATAGATAACATTCACAAGGCTGATGGGTCTGAAGTCTTTGAAGTCCTTAGCATCCATTTTTTTGGAGCAAGCACAATGTGGGTGTTATTCAACTCTTTCAAAAGATCCCCAGTTCTATAAAATTCATTCACCGCCCTGAGAAGATCATCCGAACATATTTCCCAAAATTTCTGAAAAAAGTTAATAGAAAAACCATCCGAGCCCTAGAGCCTTATCACCTTCTAAAGTAAACACAGATTTTTGTAGTTCTTCTAGTGTGACTTTAGTGATATCTTTAAATCTCTACTCTTCAATTTTGTCTTGGGGAATAGCCTCCAACATAAAAGAAATTGCCTCATCAGCAATGATATTCCTCTCATTAAGAAGTTTTTCATAAAAATTGAGAGCTTCCTCTTTGATGCTTTTTGGATCTTTTATAACAGTGCCATTACTTTTAGCCACTTCCATAATCCTATTACAAGCTCTGTGTTTTAGAGTGGTCATATGAAAAAACTTCGTATTTCTATCTCCTCCTTTTAGCCAAATAGCCCTAGATTTTAGTCTCCATAAGGATTCTTCTCTGCTACAAATCATATGCAGTTCTGAAAGAATATTCTTTTCCTTAGTTTGATCTTCAAAAGATCTCCCCATTGTATTCATTTTGATTTCCAGATCTTGGAGCTTTTGTTTTAAATCCTTTTTTTTTTTCAAACACATTACCAAAAACTCTTTTATTCCAAATTTTAACTTGTTTTTTAACATTTTTGAGCTTCTGAATCAGTCTAAATTGAGCAGTGCCTTCACCATTCCAAACCCACCACTCTTTAATTTTGTCATAAATGTCATCATGCTCCATCCACATCTTTTCAAATTTGAAGGAGCTTCTGATGGGCTTAGTCCAATTGAGAAGATTTAAGGCAATCAGATTGTGGTCCGATCCAATTCTGGGTAGGGAAGAGAGATGAAAGTCCTGATTAAGAATCCAACTAGCAGAAATCAGGGCTCTATCCAGTCTAACTTGGATTAGTTCTTTCCCCACCTTCTGTTAGTCCAGGTGTACTTATTCCCATGGAGATCCACATCCAAGAGATTAAGATCAGCAACAAAATCTACAAATTCATCCATACCTGTGGAAAAACTGGAGATTCCTCCATGTTTTTCACCTAGGTTTAGAGGAGAGTTAAAGTCACCCATGATAAGCCAGTTGGCATAGTATGCTAGTTTCTAAATATCTTGAGATCAGTCCATAGTTTACGTCTCCCAATAACCGTATTAGGGGCATAGATATTAGAAAGGATCCATTCACAATTGTTCTCAATAACATGAAATTTAATAGCAAGATGATTAGTGCTAGCATTAAGAATCATACCAGTATATTGCCTTTTATCCCAAAAAGTAGCTAGACCTCCAGAGGCTCCCTGAGAGTCCACCGCTGACCATGTCAGAATTTTCCCAGAAATTCTTTTTACTAATTTCAAGGATCTTGGCGTTCATCTTAGTTTCCTGCAAAATCAAAATACTAGGACTACTAGAATCTCGTAACTCCTTAATAATTCTTTGTTTGGAGTTTCCATTTAGCCCTCGGATGTTCCAAGAGATAATCTTCATTTAACAGAAGTGGGTGTTGGGATTTCCTGATGGCTCAATTGTCGTTGAGTGCCATCTGCAATGTCTTTCTCTGTTCTCTTGGTTCTAAGAGCCTTTTTTGAGGGCCTTCCTCTTTTAGAACTACTTCCAAAATCTACTATTCTTCTAGCAAGAAGATCTAGTAGTTCTGGATGTTGAAGTTTCCCAGTTGTCAATTTTCTTTTTCTTTTCACTATAGAGTGATTCTGGGATCTTTTCAAATCCTTTCATTCTTTTTTTTGAAATGACCTCTATGAATCCAGAAGTTAGCTCCTCGTCTTCCTTAAAAATCCTAAATGGCGTTACTTCTCCCTCCTCTTTCTCTCCTGTTTACTATCAATATATTGTAGACCTGCTGATTTGTTGTATATAGGGTTCCCATTTTTGGGTGAGATTTTACTTTCAACCCTTGGAGTGTTTTTCTACAATGCTTCTTCTGATTCCATGTTGTCCTTCTCCAACATTTCCTCAATGATGCACAAAGAATTCAGCTTATCTATCTCAGCTTCCTTAGTATCATTTTGAAATTCCATAGTCTGAGCTAGATCCTTAGGAATAATATTTACCTTTATTGTTCCTTCTTGCTCGTCCACCTCCAGAGTCACCTTTACTGGATTTTACATATCTAAGTCTTCTTTGTTTCTTATGGGTGCTCCATGCAAAGCTGCCGCTGGGGTTTTTGGACGCCAGACCAGGTGTTTCCTGATAGGAGTTCTAAACCCCCTTTTTTTCTTTTTTTTGTAGTTCAACTCAGGTTGGTTAGGGGATTTTTCTTCCCTCCGGTTTTCCTTGTCTAGCACCCTGCTTTCCTTTGTCTTATCTAAATCTCCCTCAAGTTGTTCTTTCTTTTTGTATTTATCCTCCTCTTGAGAGATCTCCTTATTAGGGAATTTTCTGGTGAAGTGTCCTATATGATGACATTGTCTTACACCTTAAATGAAAGGTTTCATATTCAATTTTTTGGTTCCATATGCCACACTTAGACTTCAAGATGATATGGTCTAGTAACTCTTGCTCCATTTCAGAAGATATGCATAATCGAGCAAAAGTAAGTCTAGATCTGTTTCTCGTGGGTCCATCCAGCCCTATCGAGAGCACCTATGGATTTAGCAATGTTTAACAAGATCTCATCATCCCAAAATTGCAGCGGTAGCCCTGGGAGTCTACACCAGATTGGAATGATGTTTATGTTTTCAATGTTCGGGTCAAACCTAGGATACCATTTTTTCAAAAAAAGGCCCATATTACCCAAGCCACCATGGGCCTCCCAGAAGCACCGATTCCAAATCAGTCTGCTGATTAAATTTTTCCAGAAAAAAACCCCGTGGCATAATGGTAATACTCAAATCCCCTTTGGTTTCCACTTTCTAAGAGCCCATTTTCTAATGATATCAATATTAGGTCTGGAGCCTAGAAACTTACCAACTAGGGAAAGATTCGCTTTGTCCAAAGCCCTATTCATGCAGCCATCTGGAACCTTTAGACAGGTAGCCCCTTCATTGTCCTTCTCCCACGTGAACTGCCCTCTTTTTGGAGATTGTGGACCCACCTTTCTATTAGGGTTTTGAAGAATCTTATTCCAGGCCAAAGGTGTGGATCCCAGCGTGACCACTTTTTTAGTTTGTAACTTTTCATTTGTCGAATGGTCAGAAGACAACCTCCTTTCAGCTATATCTAGCCTAGATTGTAGACATTCTGCAGCCAACACAGCTGATACCACACTAACTGTACTTCTGTCGCTACCTCCATCACTCGCTATCTCCATCACTCGACTTCCTCCAAATGAAATTTGAATCCATATATAGATATTGCTACTTTGTTGAGATTGAAAAACTTCGAATATAGGATTCATTTATCCAATATTAGACAACCAATGGGTTTCTCCATTATTCATAGTTCCTAAAAAGAATGGGAAATGGAGAGTTTATGTGGACTATACGGAATTGAATAAGGCAACTCATAGGGATTATTTTCCATTACCTTTTATTGATCAGGTCTTAGACAATTTATCTGGAAAAAGGTACTTTTATTTTCTTGATGGGTTCAGTGGGTACAACCAAATAATAAAGTGGCACTTGAATAACAAGACAAAACACCTTTTACATGTCCCCGGGGAAAATTTTCTTATAGGGTGTTTTACCTTTTGGGCTATGTAATTCTCCTGCCACTTTTCAAAGATCCGTGTTAGCAATCTTTTCTCGATCTCACTCATGATTGTGTGTAAATTTATATGGCTGATTTCACAATTTATGGAGCAACATTCCAAGAGGTAGTTAACAATCTAGACAAAGTTCTTTCTCAATTGGAAAAACATCAATTATCCTGAATCACAAAAAATATTTTATTATGATGTAACAAGGCATATTTTTAGGCCATCATGTGTCAGTTGAGGGAATTAAGGTAGACCTAGACAAGGTCAATGTCATGGTAAAACTCCCATCTCCCACAAACCAAATAGAGGTGAGAAGCTTTCTTGGTCATGTTGCTAACTATCAAAGGTTTATTTCATATTTTAGCAGAATTAACTTTACATTATTTTCTCTCCTAACTAAAGATTTTGAGTTTGAATGGATAGAAGCATGCCAACAAGATTTTGAGGCTATCAAAGGTAAGTTAACAAGCACACCAATGTTGAGAGGCCCAAATTGGAAGCTTCCTTCCATATACAAACAGATGCCTCCAATGAAGCAGTAGGTGTTATTCTTAGGAAGCAAGAGGAAGGAGAGCCTATGTATGTAATTTACTACATTAGTAAAAACCTTTCCCCTACTGAAAGGAACTACACAACAAATGAGAAAGAATTTCTTGTAGTAGTATATGTAATCAACAATTTTCACCATTATATTACAGGATATGAAGTGATTATTCATACTAACCACTCTACTATCAAATATCTAATGAACAAACCTTTAGTGCATGGTAGGATTGTAAGGTGGTTGTTGCTACTATAGGATTTTAACATTAAAATTGTTGACAAACTAGGAAAATCCAATGTGGTAGCTGATTTTCTTTCAAGACTTACCACTTTAGAAGAGGAGGAGCAGAGTCAATGATGATTTTCTAGATGAGCATTTGTTTGCAATTTCTACTACCTCTCCTTGGTATGTAGATATGGCTAATTACTTGGCTACTGAGGAAGTTTCCAACCTTTTTCACACAAAATAAAAGAAAATAATTAATTAAAAAATTGTGATGTATACTTGGTTAAATGGCATTCTTTTCAAATTTGGACCTCGATCATGTTTTACGAAGGTTTGTAGCTGAAAATGGAGTATTTGACATGTTTAGAGCATGCCATGATGAATCATCAAGAGGGAATTGTTCGGTCCAAAGGACCATTCACAAAGTTCTAGGAGATGATTACTATTGGCCTTCCTTGTTTAAGGATGTCCGAAAGTATGTATGTAGATGTGATCAATTCCAAAGGATGGGGGAAACCGACATTTACATCTGAAATTCCACTCCAATCCCAAGTTGTCATAGAACCATTTGAGAAGCGGGGTTTGGTTTTATTAGATCAATTGACCCAACCTCTCAAGAGGAGTACATCTTGGTTTTTACTAATTATGTCACCAAATGGGCTCATGTACAAGCACTACAATATGCAAGAGATGAGAAGGTTACTGATTTATTATATGAGCATATCTTCCAGAGGTTTGGAGCACCAAGATCCATTGTGTCAGATCAAGGACCACAATTCATGTTAGGAGTAATCAGTTCTTTTGTGGAAACATACCAATTGAAGCACAAGAAGTCATCCCCTACCATCCACAGTCTAACAACCAAGTAGAAGTTACTAACAGAGAATTGGAGAACATACTAATAAAGATAGTAGATATCTCAAGGAAAATTTGGGTTCAAAAATTACCTGAAGCAGTATGGGCCTATAACACTACTTGGAAAACAACCACGAGGTTTACTCCCTATGAATTAGTCTATGGGAAGAATCCAATTCTCCCTATAGAATTTGAGATTCAGACTTTGAGTAAAACAACTGATGTGGGCATTGAATTATCTGAGGCACAACAAGCAAGGATTGTACAACTAAGTGAGCTGGATGAAATGAGGCTTCAAGCATTACATAAAATTGAAATCATCTAACACAAGATGAAAGTATGGCATAAAAAACACATAAATCTAAGGAAATTTCAAGAAGGGGACTGGGCTCTGTTATTTGATTCAAAGTATAAATAATTCAAAGGGAAGCTGTAGACAACGATGGATGGGACCATATCAGATTGAACGAGTATTTGAAAATGGAACCATCCAATTAATTCCAATTGATGGAGAGAATAAAGTAATGTTGGTTAATGGGCACAAACTGAGGTTATACCATAAACCAACATCAAAATAAGAGTTTAGAAAGAACTTCAAGAAGATTCAGCTCGAAGTGTGTGGACAAAGTCTCTTTGTCCAAACACAACTCAGAACTGAGTTATCTTCTATTAAGGAATAAATAGGAGATGACTGAAAAACCAAAAATGGTGGTCATCATCCTTTGGAGCATTGGATGAAAACCAGAAATGGTGGCCATTGCTTCTAAAAAAAAATGAAAAGAAAAGAAAATGAAAAAACAAACCAAAAATGGTGGTCACCACCCTTGAATCGGAATGCAATAAAAGAAGGACCACATGTGGATGGAGCATTAAACTGTATGGAAATGGTGGAGAGGATGTGACAAGTTCATTTAACAAGGTATGTGTAATTAATTCACTTCTTGAATATAGGAAAGTTTTAATTTATGAGTCGTTAATTATTATCATTGTGCAAATTGATTACCTCTCCCATTTCCAATAACTTTGCATGCTTTGCAAATCCCAACCAAATCCATAAATCTCCTCCATAATAATATCCACATGCACCCAATCAATGTCATCATCACTTTGGGATTCCATCACACCTTTCCTAATTCGGTTATTTTAATTCCAAACCATTTCCACTCCATTGTTACTTTCCAAATTTTTCCTTCTCACTCCTGCGCCACCATTTACTCTTGTGCTCTCCCTTTGATCCTACAAACCTTGCACCTCCGGTCCCATGCCCCTTACATGTCACTACTTGTTCAAAATTAGTCATGGGGTCTAGATTAAGGCACGAACCAATTAGTTCAATAGAACTTTTGGCCGATGCAAGGTCGGTGGAGATTTTTGAGAAAGTAGGACTAGATTTTCTGTTGGTGTATGAGGAATTAAACATAATAATGACTGAGGAGTTCACTAGAAATATGGAGGAAGGACACTCTATGGTTCAAGGTAAGAAAATTCCCTTTACTCCAACTATTATCAGTCATCTTTCAAGAATACCTGACGAAGGGTTAGCAGTAAGTGACATGAACAATGTATGCTAAAATAATTAAAATATTTTTAGTTGGAAAGAAGGAGAAGTTAGAATTAGTCATAAACAATAAGGGTAAAGCTAAAGGAATCAAGAGAATAACCCTTCTGAACCTTGGGTAGAAGTGGCCAAATGGTTGATCAAGTACTTTACATGTGAAGGGAAATATGAAATTGTGTTGGGTCCCATGTGTTAAGAATGTTAATACACCTCTGACATGGTCAAAATAAACCCCAATATAAGATCAATTTACCTCAGTTTTTATATGATTCTATTTGTTCTGCTACAGAAAAGTTTCATTGGGGTGCTTCATATTTAAAGTTTCAGGGTTTAATTCATCTAATTTGCAAGCATCAATTTGTTAAAAAGAAACATGGAATTAAGAAATGGCTGAATTTTCAAAAGCAATGTTCCTTAAAGCCTGAGGTAGTTCTGGAGCAAGCACCCTCAACCTCTGAGAGACCTAAAAGTTCCTCAAGACTTCCAAACCTACACCTGCCCTGCATGAAACACCAATTTAAAATCCTCCTTCCCAGGAAGAACAAGAGGCAACTGCAATAATGCAAACCCTGGTAAAAACCCCACCTGTGTCTCCTCACAAATCAGTGTCACCATCTATTCCTGATATAGAAAAAGAAATTGAGCATTCCATAGCCACAGCTGAAGAGTCACTTGTTAAAGACAAAGGGAAAGCACCTATGGTAGAGGGAGAACCTAGTTCTCCCCCTGATTCTGATACAATTATTCCTCAAGTTTTTTCTTTGTCCAAAATCTAGTTTGAGCTACAATTGGCTCAAGAAAGAATCACCCATCTTCAGTTACTTCTTGAGGAAAAAGAAGACAATTTCTCAAACTGGAAACTACTAAAAATCAATAAATTCAACTATTGTAGCAGAATGTAGCAAAGCATGAAGAGGAAACTCTTTAGTTATAAAAATACCTAGAAGAGAGAGAGCAACAAATACAATCCCTTCATGCCAAAACAAAGGAACTTAGCACATCTCTTGTAGTCTTGCAAGAAAATAGGAAAGAACTAGAGCCTGTGACCATGGAAGAACATGCCACTCAAACTGACTTTGTCTTTCCCACAATATTTTTTTTAAAAGCAATGGTCAAGTGGATAGATGAATGCTACAGGCTTAGGGTAGTTTCGAGGAAAACAAGAATTTGAAAGAGGAAACCAAATTGCTAAAATAAAATGTGATTATTGTTAGTCATCTATATGACCAACTTCTTTCTTGTAGACCTCCTTAAAAATTATGCATTATTCTTGAAAGAACTTTTTTTCAAATGGAAAATATCCAGGGCTCATGTCATGTAAGATGTTGAATTTGATGATGATAAACAATTTTTGGTTGCATATACAGTAGGGAATGATATTGAGAAAAAAAAAAATTGTGTGAATTCTATGTGCACAAATTTCTTCTCCCTGAGAAAATTGAAATTCCAATAATTTTTATGTGGGAGAGGTATAGTTAAGAGAATTCATTTCTACTCTCAGGCACCAAGGGAATGGAGGCACTAGAGGGCCACATTTGTGCAATCGAGTCTACAATAGGCCTCTTGATGAGGCATGATTTACCTGCCCCAATTCGGTTCTTTAACAAGTTTTGGTCACAAGTATATTATCTACATCTAGTGGACAGTACAATTATATCCTTAATTCTTGTGTCAAAAATTTAGAGAGCAGGTAAATCCAACATTCAATGTGAACTTCCTCATATCTAAGGTCAGATATCAACTTCTTACAGAATCATACAAGAGAAAGGAGGTAATTTCACCAACCAACCTCAATTGTCACTTAAGAGGGCCAAGGACCTCTGTAAAATTATTCTTGAATTGTAGGAGAAATGGATTGGCATGTGGTATCGACCTCCATTGGTGATTTCTCCAGTACCACGGTGGGATTCTACAGATAATCAGCTAGAGGGAAGTTATAACACTTGGAGGCAAAATGTCATTGATTACTTTGGGTTATGTAATACTTCATTGGATGAAACTTGGCAAACATTTTCCAATGAATATAATTGTTCAAGGATTGTGGAACAATTGAACAATAGGTAGTAGGAGGACCTGCTAAACCTTCAGTCTGGGGAGTGATGAACCCCCATTTTGTTATGTTTAAACCATGTGAATCCCCATACTATTTTGATATCATATTACATGATGTATAATGTTAACTACTTATACTTAATAATTTACTTTTTTAAGGAATTATTATGCATACACTTGTTATTTTTATCTTGTTATTTATTCCACAAAAATAGCTTAAATTGATCTTTTTGTAAGCATTAATAGTACCTTTGGAAAAGTATATGTTTAGTTACCACATGAGAAAATTTCAATAGCGTTGTACTCAATTAGTGTACCAGTGCTAGGACTTAATTAATGCATTGGTGTAGGACTCGCTTTGGCACATGACTCTCCTCCGCATTAATATAGGACTCACAGTACAATATCAAGTTTGTCAAGGTCATCAACTTTGAATTCCTTGAAATAAGGGATTTGCACAAGAAGATAGATAGCTACAACTACTGGTGATACAGAAGGTGACATAACAACATGAATAAGAAATGTGTGCATTGCTTAAACCGAAATTTATGTAGATTTTAAGGTTCATTCACTTCAGTTGTTGGGAGATGTGATGCGGCCAATAGCTAAAGAACTATTATCACCGGGATTCTCTATAATCAATCTAAGAACTACAAGATCTTATAGCAACTGAATCTCTCCAAAGGATTCAATAATGGACCTCCTCTAAAGTTAGCAAGATTAATTCCAATCCAAACACATCAAAGGAAACTTCTTCCATAGTTGTCTTCCTTAAAATAAATAGTCATTTATTTAGTCAATGATCGATTCAATGGATGTTAGTTATTTCAAATAAACTAGTTCTCTCCTAGAGGGACTAAGATTTCTCTAGTATAAAAGAACTAACATATTTAGATTTAGGAGTTCGGCTCATTTATTTGATTCATTGTACAAATATACTCTTTCAATTGAATAAAATTGCATATTCAAGGGAAACTTCTATTGTGTGAATTTCAGTATTAAACTTGATCGAAGGGAAGGAGCAAGGGCCACTCCTACCCAACAAGAAGGGAGATTTAAATTTATTTCATTTCTGTCATCTTTGATGCATTTACCATTTTAGCATTAAACTATGTTAAAAATATTTAGATTTTGTCTTTAATATTCTTTGCTTTTCATGCATTACATTTTATACTTGTAGTCATTTATTATTTAGTTAATTTTGTTATTAAGTACATGATGAGAGCAATTCCTACTGTTCCCTTTATTGTAAACAACCATGGACACCACCTTGGATTGACAAATATATTATCATTAAAGTACAAGTATCAATGACTCTCGTCATCTTTGACCTTCACACACATGAGTTGAGTTCATCCTATAAGGGCTCTTCAACCGGGCATGCACCTTCTTTCAGCTTAATCTTCATCTCTCCCAATGAGGGCACACTCCTTTCAACTCATGGTAACCTCTTAGAAACAAGGTTTGAAATTCGCGCAAGATCTCAATGATATTTTTACCTCTTATTATGACCAATAGTCTCCAATGATGGCATCCTTAGGCACATCCTCGGTCCCAATATTAACCTTTTTGGTCTTCATTGGAGCGTGGTACACATGTTCCTTTTCATCGTAGTTTCCAAGTACCTCACACACACCCTCTGTGTGGCTAACATCCAAATTATATACCTCTTCATCATCAATAAGGTAAACTAAATTTCCTTTCTTTTTGTCCTTCTAGGCATGGCTTAGTTACATCTTGTCCTTTCCAGAGTATCTATGCACGTCTCAGGATTAGGTTCTCCAAGTAACTTGCGGATGAGCTCCTCTACTTTTGTGTTATCCCCCAATGTGATGCACTTCATGATCTATAAGGTTTCATGTACCAGAATCTTATTAGAAAAATAATCAAATGTTTGGACCACCTTCAGTCATATCTCTCCAACTTACAATTTATTGCTTGAGCTCAACATGCACATACCACGTGTGTGCACATCTACACAAAGTGGAATATAAATTATGTACCTAAGGAGATGGTGGTAAATCTTCATGTCCTTGCGCACATTGTCTCTCACAATTATGAATGTGTACCAAATCAAAAATCTTCCCATCATACTCATAAATAAGTGTAGGCACATTGCTCCAAGTAAACCTTGTTGAAAAGGTGATTCTCACTTCTCTCCAGCCCATCAAGTTATCTCCATGTGTCGTCCACCAATGCGTTTTTGTTTTGGCCAATGTATAAACCAACATTTTCCTTTGATCACCTTCCTTCTTCCATTGTTCCTCTATGGAACACAAGAAATATTCAAGATTTTCCTCACCAAGTATACCTAGGTAACTGGGTTCTTCCCATGTGCCTAACCATGCGTGACATGATCATTTTGGTTACTCGCCTTCATCTTGCGCTTAACCATATCATATGTGTTATGTGACCATTTATCACAAGCAACATTGGTGGTTTTGCTAACTAATTTCATGTCTTCCCCTTTGTAGCATGCCTTCCTTTGATGGTTCCACAATCTCGGGGTCTCACATTTACGCACGTGAATCCTATTTAAATATTCTTCACTTACTAGCTCAATATAGGGTGTGGCCTTCACATCATCCATGAGTATCATCATGTGTTTATCCTTGTTTTCAAAGCTAATACATATCTTGTTGAAATGTAAGTCAGCATTGTTTGCATAACACCAAATATGCCCAAGTAATCTTTGGGAAATTATTTTATTCAGACTAACTCCAATACTTTAAAACCTCCAAGTAAAATTGGCTCCGTATATGGTAATGAAACATCCTTCAATACCCCAATAGGCATATCCCTCATCTTATTCACCATATACAACACATTTAAAGATGGTTATGATGTAGGTCTCCCCATTTGATTCCATGCATCCAGTCAAGCACATTTACCTCGGTAGCATATATCTATAAAAATATTACTCACTAGCTAGCCATCAATTATTGCATCCAATGTGATTTCTTTTTCATACTCATGGTTTTGTGGCGACAAGTTTGCATGGAGGATTTTTCGCTCATGCTCAAATCCTACTAGTGGTACCTTCTTGCTTAACCATTCTCCTAGCAATGGGATGATATTCTCTTGTCTCAACATTTTACATACCTCTTTCAGGTTATGTACATCTTTCTATGGAATTATAATTCTCTTTGTGTGTTCCCTATCACACGCCTACTCCTTTAAACAATGTAACTCACATTGCATCTCTTTGATGACCCCATAGTCTCTTGTTAGACATCCTTCTGATGAGCAAGATCTGGATACTTGGCATGCATAGCTTCTTCTCTCTTTTTGAGTGGTTTGGATTGATGAGGTTCACGCATGTGTGTTGTTTCTGTGCAAGTAGTGACTAACAAAGGTCATGGAATCGAGGATCAAACATCTTCTTTGGCATCCATTTATCACTCTTCACACGTTACACCTTGATCATTTTTGTGCCTTTGTTTGTCTTCTTATTCTTACACATATGCTCATAAAGGTCAGGGAATTCCTCAACCTTATGTTGTTTTCCACAATACGTGCATGCAAATTTCTAAGGACAATCGCGTTAGTAATGATGCGGGGACCCACAAGTGTAACAAGTTATGTGCATAATCTACCTCTACCACCACGGCCTCTAGTCCTACAAACCTCTGAGAATCCACCCCCTTCATTATTATGTTCTTCAAGGAAATTTGAGTCTCTTGTACCTAAGAACTTCTTGCCATAGTGGTTTGTCATAATCCAATCGTGCATGCTTCATAAATTTAATCTATCATCCAAAAATCCTTCATATCATGAGTGTGCATATCACAGATCTTGTAGTGCATGGATACATTCCTCATTGTTGCACACTTTGTAAGAGTGGACAGATTACGGACATCATGGCTCTTGTGGAAAATATCACAAGACTATAACAACGTGCGCACTATCTTACATGGGAATCTATTCTTCATATGTCCTTCAACCTCGCAATCGATACACCATATACCACCGAGCATCTCATGTCTGAATTGGCAAAGAGATTTTCCAACTACTTAGCCATAACTATTATTTGTTCCTCAGAAACGATATCTCTCCCGTATCACCACTCCCAACCGATTCAATGCATAGATTTGCTTCCAAGTCCTCACATGTCTTATGAGACAAAGATCTTCAAAATGGAGTGAACAATTCTCCAACAAATCATTGTGCATATTGAATTTGGTGGATATCCTAAGATAATTTGGTCAATAGAGTCTTAATATGCATGTCATACTCCCATAAACTCTCAAAAAATCCATGTTTGATTTCTTTGAGCGTGTTGATACTCTATTGTTCAAATTCTGGAATGTGAAATTCAGCCAAAAAAAATTACGCAACGCATCATAATCCATCACAGTCTGGTGTGGGTCATACTTTCTGTACCAACTTTGTGCTTGTCCCTAAAGTGTGGTGGAAAATTGACTTGCCTTTATATCCAGAGCTATAATTACTTTAGTGCTTCATAGTAGTTCACAATTATGCACATGTTCTGTTGCATCCTCCACACCTCTATACTCTGGAAATTGTAAAGACATCTCAAAGAAGACCTGATGTGTATGTTATTGTGGTTGTTGAGGTGGTGTCTAATGATGTTGGTTTTGTGGTGGTTGTGGACCTTTCCTTGGGTTAGGACCAAATCTAGATCTAGAACCCCCACTTGGATTCCTTCCATGTGGTGGCTGACCTGAACCTCCTGAGCCCCCCACACCCCCTGCTACAGGTTATAGCCCAGTTGATGAGCTTCCTTGTGTCCCAATTGTGTATCCCCTTATCCATGTGGGGATATTGCCTTCTTACCTTCACTACTATGCCCTTAAATAACTACCTTCTATTCTCGTAACTCCTTAAACAAGGGCTAGGTAGCCGAGGTTTGGTCGGATGCACACTGCAGTCCTCATTCTCTCTCTCGACGCACTCTCATCGAGGAAGTCGATGGGGTCTCTATACTATGCTTCCTAAGGTCGGGAGGACATGATGTTGTGGCTCCTTTTCTTCCACGAGTGTCTCAAAACCTTCATGAGCCATCATTCTTCTCTACATCAACGTTGCTTTAATCTCCCTCTCTCACACTTCATTATACCTGAGTCGTCTCTCTTCTCATTACCTTTCCTCTTCCAAGTCCACCATCCTTTTCCACACCTTCTCTTTCCCTGTGCATGATGGGATTTTGGATAGCCATAGGTAACCTTTCCAATCCTAATTCTATCATCAAGATCTTAATAGTTAAAGGTATCGCTCATAAGTAAGATCCTATGGGCTCACGCAGAACTTGAACTCAACATTCTTAGGGGAAAAATATGTTAAAATAGTGTATTACAAGGTATAGTTGCGTAACACACCTTCCCACCAATGATTCATATATATGGTCCACGTCTCAATTGAATCATAAATAGTTTGATAATCTTCCTTCTTCCAAACTCTCGCTCTAGAGTAGTAACTTATGTTCGATGCGTAAGTCTGCCAACCACTAGTATAATTATACCGGGAAAAAGCTTAAGTATTTCTCATACAGGAATTCATAAATATTATCTTCCACCCACTTTCATGCATTGAAGTCAGGTCCAGTGATATATCTCTGTGTAAACTTATCTTGGCCATCTTCTACCCAACTCTCAATACTCTCCAAAGATAGTTGATACACCATCTGCATGCAACATCCTAACCAACAAATTAAAAAGAGGTTTTGGAAACAAAACCAAAATGTAGTATATTTTATTACCAAGAATATCTATGCACGCTAGCACTTCATTTAGACAGATCTCGAATGCTCACTCAAAGCATGTGCAGCCACCGGAGTTCCTCCTTTGTTATGCTTTATAGGAAGTTAGCATGCATAACCATCATATTGTTGATCATTAACCATTCATGCATCATGATCATTCTAACTATAGCAATTTGGAAACATATATAATAAGGAAGATAAGAAATCTAACAATAACCAAGATCAATTGTATCATTATAACACCATACTCAGATATGTCAACAACCATTATCCATTATAACCCAAAAGTATTACATAATATGAAGCTAAATACATATGATCAATGCACAGTGTGTTGGACCATGCGCACATCATAACCTAAACTACATCAAGGAATCATAACCTTAATCTCACACCATGGTCTCTATCCTATGAAAAACACTATAAAAATGACATGCATCACATATATATAGGGGTGGGTACTTTCCCTTCACCGCCCATGCACTCTCCTAAATATACACGTGCTCGCAAAAATAGCCTGCATGCTTTCTTTCCTAAAAATAGCCATGCGTACAAAGCTTGCATGCTTTTACAACTTCTTCTAATAATAGATTAATCCTAAAGATAAGAATTTCTTTAATCCTATTATTAACCTCCTCCATGCATGTTTTGCATGTGTTTTTCCTACTTTCTTGGTCAACACTCCAAGTCTATTTTTAGCCTGATCTAGAAAATTGGCTAAGTCCCTGCTTTATTTCCTATGTGTGTGCAAGGTATCATGCGCTTTACCTGTTGAACATCTACACATTCCCTTCAACATGTTATCCCTATTCATCTTCCCACACACGTTCATGATGTAAGCCTCCATGCTTCTTTGGTACTTAGTAAATTTCTCTCGACCAAAACGTGAATAAATCGCATAAGATTATGATGATTAAGTGGAGCACATATAGTAGATATTATTTAGGAAGGAACAATATGTTTCATGGAATAGGTGTGGGGCATGTAGGTATTTAATTTCCCACCTTTTAATTTACAACAATCCATTCATGTCTACATCTTACCTATCCAATTAAATTTCATCTAATCAAAAACCTTGATGCCATAAAATTAAAAACAAACTTGCTTAATAGATAAAAGATACCTTTCACTAATATGTTTGATTTCTCTTGAGACTCAATTAGCGGTGTTTTTATGCACCATATATTTTCCTACACTAGCTTGAGCTTACACCTTGAAAGGGGGCTACAAATTACTACATGATGCATCCATTTAGCCTAGGTTTGAACCCTAAAACTTTCCAAGTTTCCCCAAATTTTATTGTGTCCTCTTTGTGAGATTGAAATGCTTAAGTGGAGCACACATAATGATAATATTTGGGGAGGAACAATCTGATCTGTGGAAAGTGTTTCGGGCATGAAATCTAAATCCTTGATATACCTTTAACTCGTATGACCAAGCATTGGAATGTGTCAATTATTGACACATGTCTGTGCATTTACTTCCTACAATTAGTTGACCTCGTAATTGAAAATGCGGCCAAAAAAGTTCTACAACAAGTAGTCATTGCATCTGGTTCTAAACTTGGAACATGTTGTATTTCCCCTTTTTATTTTTCCCATTTAGATGTAAACTACACTCATGTGAATCTTTGTAATACCCTAATGAGAAAAACACCAATCTAAATTTTGCATGATATCGCTACCTTAACTTTCTAAGTACACTTCACGTCTTCTTGTCCCTAACATGTCCCATGAAACATGCATTCAAATTCCCTTTACATTTTTTCTAACTACCCAATAAATTCAAGAACTACAAATTCAAACAAGTATTCGCCTTGGCAACATTTTCCAACCATTACTTGCATTTTGAGATATCTCCTCAACAATTTCATGTCTTCCGTAACACGGGTTTCCTCCTTCTCGCAAATGAGAATTTCGTGTCGTGTACTTCTTAGAGGGTATATTTTCACATTGGCTCCTCGATTCCTCTTTCCTTTCCCATGCACTTCTCCACCCTCAAATGCCTTTTTCTACACCCCTCTTCCTCTCCCATTATTTCTCTTCATCCAATTTCACTTCTTCACTAGATCCCTTTCAGCGTTCACATTGTACATTTTGCATATGATTGCTAGTTTAAATGCTACATTTTTAACTTATAAGGGAACAATTAAATGGTTAATAATTTTGGAGAATGCAGGTCAAAATAGTGAGACTATTTATCCACTTAGATAGCTAACTATTACTGCGCATGTGGAGTAGAAACATGACCAAGCTATTCAAATGTTAAGATAAGTTTTTTCCTACCATTTATATTTTTAACTTATGTTTGTCTATTACTTGATACACCCTTGTATCATTTTTAAGGTGATAAGACTACCTTCCGACATCGTCCTTCTTCACCATCCACCACACTTTGAGATCTTGAGAAGAATAATTTAGTGAATATCTAGAATTGAGATCATCATGAGTCTCGATGTAAGTGTGTGGTTAAGTTTTATATAATTATGACATGTTAGTCATGTCTTATAAACTTTTTCCGGAGTTTGATCACAAGTGATAATTATTTGTCTTGATATCATCCATCTTGTGAATTATATCTTGGTTAGGGTGAATTTAAGGAAAGTCTCTTTTATTCACCAAGTTGATGTGGAAACCTTTATTGGGATAATTGGTGGTGTTCATCGATATTGTTTTTAAGATCCTAGACACATGAAATTAGTATAGTCCTGAAATAGTGTTTTTCAAGAGGGTATTAAACCTTAGGCAAGCTGCCTAGGTGCCCAATGATCGGGGCACCTATATCTAAATATTTTTGGCTATTATTAGAAATCAACATTTTTTTAACATGAAGTCAATATTAATTGACCCTTTTATTGATATTATTATAAAGTAACATAAATTTCACGCATACACATAAAAAGGTATTATAATATTTTTGTAATTAAAAAATAAATATGCATATTTTTAAGCTCATACAATTTTTTTGGTATTTTACTCATTCTTTAATGTAGCTCTAGATAATTCAGGTGTGTAATTTTTCTCAAAAAAGGGTCATGTAGTTTTTATAATGTCATTGGTGTAGCTAGTAGAGGAAAGTATAATTTAAGGAAAGAATTATTTAATTCTCTATTCCTAATGTTTTGGGGGAAATGTCTCTTTTTTATGGAGGAATTAGTAGGCTTGGTCCAGATACCACTCTTTACAAAACCATGGGAGCTACCTAAGACTTTTTATTGTTTTAGAAAAAGTGGTGCTTTGTTCAGTTTGAGTCCAGTCGCTTTATTTCATATTGGTAAATAAGACGAGTAACCAACCTTGTATAAAAAATTATATTTGTTGCATTACGAAAAGGAAGTGGATGATCAGGGTGAAAGACCCACTGCTGATACACCGAGAAAAGGAAGTGGATGAGAGGTGAAACGGAGAGAGAGGAGAGAGGTGGACATAACACACCACAGACCAGAGATAGATTTCACACAAGAACACCACTTCAAAACCCATTAAACATAGCTCCCAAGACTTGTAATAGACATCAAAAGTATGCACAAGTATACCCTACGACAATGAGAGGTAAGGAGAGACAACAAAATAAGCCAAGGATGGATAGATGCATCACAAAACAGATTTTATTGCTCCAAAATGTTACACAGTGCACCATCAGTGGGCAAGAGGCAAGAAAATGCCATTACAAAGCCATGAGAGGAGGCTTAGACTCTACATTCGACCCTAAGGAAGAAAGAGAGAGGGGGCAGAAAAGAAACAATCGACCAACCATTTGAATGTGCCCCTCTATTACAATATATAGGAAGAATGGGAGAGAGAAGAGGGAAGAATTTGAATCCTACTCCAACCACCCTGAGATACGCATTGAATCCCATTTTGAAAGCTCAACCACTGAATATCAATGCCTTCTATAAATCCACCCACAATATGTCACTTTTGGTTCTCCAATGGATCAAATCGAATCAGATCTAGTAGTTGAAGAGATCAGATTCTGCGTTAATGGCCTGGAAGACTTTTTCCAGTTTTCACCTACCATAGCCTTCCCAAAATGATATTTTATGTTCCAAGGCATAGAGGGTGTCGAGACATTTCATAAAGTCTTCTCCCACCCAAATCTAATTCTCCAGTCAAAAGATATGGCCATTTGAATATTAGGGTTATGGGGTGCAATATTTAAAGAGTCTGCCCCTGTAGGGTCCACGTGGCGGCCTCGCGCACCTTGGAGATTTGGCCCCTACCCTTCACTCTTGAAATAGTGCCAAACTGACATGTGATGGCCTCCACGAGCTCCTTGGGGTCCCTTGTATTTTTTTTGAGTCTTTTGCTTGGTGGGCCAAAAATCTGACCTTGGACACGTGGAGGCTTGGCGCTTGTTTGAGAACCTGCCCCCAATTTTACCTTTGAAAATGCACGTCGTGCGACACACTTGGCACCTTCCACTGGCCTACCTTTTCTTTGACTATTCAAACCCCAAAACTATCCCTTTTAAAAAAGTTGGGACACGTGGCGAGCCCGCACTCATTTGAAAACTACCTCCAAACTTTCCTTTTGACAACACGCAGTGAGACATGTGGAGGCCTCCGTGGGGTCGGAGACTTAACCAATTTTGGGCCCACTCTCCTTTTGACCTTTGTTGACCATTAGCTACATGGAGGGCTGGCACAAGTTTGAGTCTCCGCTCAAGATTTTTCCTTTGGGGATGTGCCGATGACGACACGTGGCGCGCTTGCAAACTTAGCTAAGCACTTCTATACTTAGTCTTTTTAGGCCCGCCTTGTCCACCTTTTGAACTTTTAGCTTTGACTCTACCTCCATTTTGGACCTGGGACATGTGGGGGCCTGGCACTTGTTTGAGTCTACCTCTTGGGATTTAACCTTTGGAGGTGCGCCACTTTGACACTTGGCAACATCCGTTGTCTCCTCCATACTTAGTCATTTTTTGAGGCTCATTTTGAGTCATTTGAGAGCCCGATGGACTTTGAACCTTCGTCATTTCTTTTTTCTTGAGCCTCTCTAGTTCCTTTGCACCACTCGACCTCACGCTCGACTTTACTATTTCATTTTAGAGAGCTACGCCTAAGTCTTTTTTTGGATTTGAAGCATGATTCGCTCGACAGAGTCGTTTCTCAAATTTCTTTACTACACAGGGTCGTTTGATCTTTCACAGGCCCCACCACCCATTATAGAGTCCCTCTACAACTTGTTTATAGGATTTGAATGTGATTTCTTAGGTTCTTTTTATGTGGGTCGTGGTTGATCCAATATTTTCCGGGGGAAAAATATGGATAATAGTTTTGGTGACTCGCAGGGGCATCTACCTGCTAGATGAATGGACCAGTGGCCTTGAAGCATCCATTGGGCATGGAGTCAAGAATGATGGCCTGAAACTGATCCTTCTTATAAAATGGACCCCAACTGCCCGCCTTTGCTACCTCTTCCTGACCCTAAACCTACCCGCACATGTATCTGCACTCTCAATTTTCATAAGAAATCTTGAAATAAGGATTTTAAGAGTAGAAAATTGTTTGACCCTAGGGCTTTCATTTGTCCCTGAAATGGACTTGTTTCAAAATGGATTTTAGTTGCTCTACATTTTCTTCTTTTAGAACTAGAAACTATTACAGACAACTATGAGTCTTTTTGCCATGAATACTGAAGAGCTCCGGCCTTATGCACCTTCGGAGCAATACAAAACTTATGTACAAAGACCAAATCATACATGCCTCAAATGAGACATGCAGAGTGTGCATAAGCACTTCTTCTACTGAAACAAAGTCTACTCCTACTCCTAAACTAACCAAGAGAGAAAAATGCTAAACAAATCCTACTACAGTAGAAGGAGAAGTAGCTTCCCTTTCTCAAAAGGGGCAGCCATGCAAATGATTTGACACTAAATATAGCTGCCTGTATGAGTGAAAAACTGACAATAAGCTAGTCCTCCACCCAAATCATCAAGGTATCAACATTAATGGAAAATACCTCTTCAAGCTGATTTGCATTGGACTCCTGGAGGTATTGATGGTGACCCTTGGTACTTTGATGCTCATCCTCATGCCCTGAAGTAGGCATGACTGTTTTGCTTCTCCTTGGCTCCAATGAAGCCAAGTACCTGATTGGGCATGGTCTGATCCTTTGAATGTGCCCCTCATTCTAAATTTTAACTCCAAGAATGGAGTTTTCTTGTAGACCCTCTTGGATGAATGGTGTGAGAGGGATGGTGATATTCTCTTGATTTTTTCCTTCCTCCTCCTTTGAAGAACATGGAAGATCAAGATCTTCCAACCTTGGTTCCAGAGGGCCATTATGGAATGCAGGTTGTTGCACTTGGATGTTCTCCTTCATGGCAATAGGTTCATGTGCTTGGAAGGTGGAAGATGGAGGAAAAATGATGTTATCTCCTCAGGCTCCTCTTCATTAAAGTAATCTTCCAAGTCTGACAGGTAGTCTGCCTCCTTGTTGTCTGTTGCATGTGCTCTACCTCCTCCATGGTGTCCTCTCTGATCTACAACTTGATCACCATGGCTCCCTTCACTCTCAAACATGAAGTTTGAAAGATCAAACTCTTCTTCAACATCAGAGCTTGAAGGGGATGAAGTGGGAGGAAGAAATGAAGGTTCTTCTATAGCCTGCTCCACACTTGGAGCCTCTGAAACTGTATGGTCCTCCTCCATCATGGGTTCATCAATCAAATCAGGCCCTTGAAATGAAAGCAAAAAATCTTCAATGATGCTTTCTTCATTGAGTGGCCTCAACACTGATTTGATCTCTCCCAGCTGCTCCTCTTCAATGGGGCTTGGAGCTGATTGTTCCTCCTCTTTAACTAGTTGTGCAAGCTTGGATTAGATCAGCATTCTCCTCAGACAGAGTGCCATTAGGTACACTACATTCGGAGAAAATAGACTATTGATCTTCTTCTCTTGTTTTTTCTTTCTTCTCTGCTGCAAACTCAGCCTCAACCACCACTGGCTCTTCAACCTTGACCTCCTCTATTGGCTTGACCATCAAGGGGATCTTTGTAAACCCAAATTTAGCAGCCCAACTCTTAATTTGATATCATTTCATTTATTTTTCTGGGCTCTTCTCTCTTCTTGTTGTTCTCCTTGACTGGATTCTTGAGTCTCTTCCCAACATGGACTTGGGAAAGCAAGAGGAGTGGTAGGTTGGGGTTCAACCTAGCTTTGCAATTGTTTGTGGTGGGAAGGGAGGTGGAACTTCTTGTTTGTTTGGAGGGGATGATTTGTTTGGAAGGGAAAAGGGAGAAGAACTGAGATGAGGTGGAAGATCAAGGGATGGAGAAGAGAAACCAACACTTGGGGCAGCAATTGAGGGGCTTGACTCTTGACCATGCTGAAATGATAAAGTTTGAGAAAAAGGAAATGAAGGACATGGAGCTGGTGATTGACTTACCCATTGACAAGGTTGTCTCGCACTTTTCTCATAAGCTTCAATGTCCTCAATCCATTGTGTAAGTTGAGGCAACATTTCAACCATGAAGTCAAGCTTCTCCTGAGGGCTATAATGTCTTGGAAAAGGGCCTTCCCATGGACAAGGTGCCCTATAACCAATCTTGAATGCCTTCATTTGTGTTATGGCCCTTGACTGAACCATGCCAGCCTCCATTTTTTGAATCTTCTCCAACAAACCAACATTCTCCATTTGATTGTTGTCATTGTATGCATACCCTTGTTCTTGATAAGCTCCATGGCCAAACTGACTTTGACCCTGCTCATATGGGTAAGCATAGTTACTTTGGATCTGATCATAGTGTTGATCTGGAGGAGTTGAAAAATGCATTGGAGGTGAACTGCATTGTTCTTTGTAAGTGTGAGTTCCATGAAGGAAATGAAGTCATGATTGCACAACTTCATGGAATGGGGGAAATGGAAGAGATGGAAGAAGAAAATGAATGAAAATGGATGGAAATGGATGGAAAAGGTCTGCAACTCAGAGGATGGGTTATTGACCAGATGGAGTCACCAGATGTGCTTGAAAGTGCCTCAAAAGGCTGACCCTTAACAGAACACATCAACCTACTAAGATGAAGTGGTAAGGTGCTTCAGACCTATCCCACCATGCCAAAAATGTTAGTGTGGTCACATGGTGGCTTATGATTTGTTGTTGTAATGAGACACCTTGGAAAGATGGAAGATCTAACCTCAGTGTCCCCCACCAAAACTATTAGTGTGCCAAACGGTGTTATGATTTGTTAGTGCAAAATCAAAACACCCCGAATGGCCCAAGTGTGAAGTGGGGCATTCGGTGTGATTACACAACATGGGACCATCTCTCAAGCTTGTGGGACTTGCAAAACTTGAGATGGACCTCCAGAGAAAGCCGGTTCTTGCCTCCTAATCTACCTACCACAAGCTACTCCAGTGCAGGAAGAACCTATTCTATCCTAATCTAACCATTCCAAGGGGGAGAGAGAGAGAGAGAGAGAGGTGAAAGAGCGTGAACACTAAGTGGTGATACACCAGAAAAGGAAGTGGATGATCACAGACCCAACTGCCTGAAAGAGAGAGAGAGGTGAGTAGAGGAGAGGGTGGATAGAATGCACCATAGACCAGAGATAGATTTCACACAGAACACCACTTCAAAACCCATTAAACACAGCTCCCAGGACCTGCAATAGACATCAAAAGTATGCACAGTATACCCTGCGACAATGAGAGGTAAGGAGAGACAACAAAATAAGCCAAGGATGGACAGATGCATCACAAACATATTTTATTGCTCCAAAATGTTACACAATGCACCATCAGTGGGAAAGAGGCAAGAAAATGCCATTACAAAGCCATGAGAGGAGGCTTAGATCACATTGACCCTAAGGAAGAAAGAGAGAGGGGTAGAAAAGAAACAATGACCAACCATTTGAATGTGCCCCTCTATTACAATATATAGGAAGAATGGGAGAGAGAAGAGGGAAGAATTTGAATCCTGCTCCAACCACCCTGAGATATGCATTAAATCCCATTTTGAAAGCTCAACCACTGAATATCAATGCCTTCTATAAATCCCCACAATATGTCACTTCTGGTTCTCTGGTGGATCAAATCGAATCAGATTTGGTAGTTGAAGAGATCAGATTCTACGTTAATGGCTTGGAAGAATTTTTCCCATTTTTCACCTACCAGAGCCTTCCCAAAATGATATTTTATGTTCCCAAGGCATAGAGGGTGTCGAGACATTTCCAGAAAGTCTTCTCCCACCCAAATTTGATTCTCCAGTCAAAAGATATGGCCATTTGAATATTAGGGGTCATGGGGCACAATATTTAAAGAGTCTACCCCTATAGGGTCCACGTGGCGGCCTCGCACCTTGGAGATTTGGCCCCTGCCCTTCGCTCTTGAAATAGCACCAAACTGACATGTGGCAGCCTCCGTGAGCTCCTTGGGGTCCCTTGTATTTTGTCTGAGTCTTTTTCTTAGCGGGCCAAAAATATGACCCTGGACACGTGGAGGCTTGGCGCTTGTTTGAGAACCGCCCCAATTTTACCTTTGAAATGGCATCGTGTTGACACTTGGCACCTTCCGCCGGCCTGCCTTTTGCTTTGACTATTCAAACCCCGAAATTGTCCCTTTTAAAAAGTTGGGACACGCGGCGAGCCTACGCTCATTTGAAAACTACCTCTAGACTTTCCTTTTGACAATGCGGTGAGACACATGGAGGCCTCACGGGGTTGAAGACTTAACCAATTTTGGGCCCGCTCTCCTTTTGACCTTTGTTGACCATTAGCTACGTGGAGGGTTGGTGCAAGTTTGAGTCTCCACTCAGGATTTTCCCTTTGGGGATACGCCAAGATGACGCATGGCAGATTCCGCTAGCACTTCTATACTTAGTCTTTTTAGGCCCGCCCTGTCCAAATTTTGACTTTTAGCTTTGACTTTGCCTCATTTTGGACCTGGGACACATGGGGGCCTGGCACTTGTTTGATTCTACCTCTTGGGATTTAACGTTTGGAGGTGTGTCGCTTTGACACTTGGCAATTGGCGTCTGTTGTCTCCTCCATACTTAGTCGTTTTGAGGCTCGTTTTGAGTTATTTGAGAGCCCGATGGCTTTGAGGTTCCTTCGACCTCATCCTCGTCGATAACTTCTATACATCTTAGAGAAGCCTGCTCTGAAGATCTTTTTTGGCACTATTTTCGACAGAGCCGTTTCTCAAATTTCTTTATTACATACTTTCGCAAGGCCTCAATATTTTCTTAGGGGCTAAAATATGGATAATACCGACTTTGTTATTTCATTTTAGAGCCTGCCTAAGTTTCTTTGTTGGATTTGAAGCACAGATTTTCTCGACAGAGTCATTTCTCAAATTTCATTACTATGAGTCTTCTTGCCATGAATACTGAAGAGCCTGGCCTTATGCACCTTCAGAGCAATACAAAACTTATGTACAAAGACCAAATCATACATGCCTCAAATGAGACATGTAGAGTGTGCATAAGCACTTCTTCTGCTAGAAACAAAGTCTACTCCTACTCCTAAACTAATAAGAGAAAAAATGTTAAAAAAATATTGCTATAGGCAGGAGAAGTAGCTTCCCTTTCTCAAAAGGGGAAGCCATGCAAATGATTTGACACTAAATATAGCTTCTGTATGAGTGAAAAACTGACAATAAGTTGGTCCTCCACCCAAATCATCAAGGTATCAACATTAATGGAAAATACCTCTTCAAGCTGATTTGCATTGGACTCCTGGAGGTATTGATGGTGACCCTTGGTACTTTGATGCTCATCCTCATGCCCTGAAGTAGGCATGATTGGTTTTGGCTTCTCCCTTGGCTCCAATGAAGCCAAGTACCTGATTGGGCATGGTTTGATCCTTTGAATGTGCCCCTCATTCTGAATTTTAACTCCAAGAATGGAGTTTTCTTGTAGACCCTCTTGGATGAATGGTGAGAGGGATGGTGATATTCTCTTGATTTTTGCCTTCCTCCTCCTTTGAAGAACATGGAAGATCAAGATCTTCCAACCTTGGTTCCAGAGGGCCATTATGGAATGTAGGTTGTTGCACTTGGATGTTCTCCTTCATGGCAATAGGTTCATGTGCTTGGAAGGTGGAAGATGGAGGAAAAAATGATGTTATCTCCTCAGGCTCCTCTTCATTAAAGCAATCTTCCAAGTCTGACAGGTAGTCTGCCTCCTTGTTGTCCTATTGCATGTGCTCTACCTCCTCCATGGTGTCCTCTTGATCTGTAACTTGATCACCATGGCTCCCTTCACTCTCAAACATGAAGTTTGAAAGATCAAACTCTTCTTCAACATTAGAGCTTAAAGGGGATGAAGTGGGAGGAAGAAATGAAGGTTCTTATATAGCCTGCTCCACACTTGGAGCCTCTGAAACTATATGGTCCTCCTCCATCATGGGTTCATCAATCAAATCAGGCCCTTGAAATGAAAGAAAAAAATATTCAATGATGCTTTCTTCATTGAGTGGCCTCAACATCTAATTTGATCTCTCCCAATCTACTCTCTCTTAATGGGGCTTGGAGCTGATTGTTCCTCCTCTTAACTAGTTGTGCAGCTTGGATTAGATCAGCATTCTCCTTAGACACAGTGCCATTAGATACCTGCATTCGGGAAAAGAAATTGTTGATCTTCTTCTTCTTGTTTTTGTTCTTTCTCTCGCTACAAACTCAATCTCATACCACCACTTACTCTTCAACCTTGACCTCCTCTATTGGGTTAACCATCAAGGGAATCTTGTAATACCAAATTTGGCAGCCAATCTTCACTAAGATTTTTGATCATTTCTTTTTTCTGGCTTTCTTCTTGTTGTCCTTCCTTGATTGTTTTTTTCTTGAGTCATCTCCCAACATGGAATTGGGAAGACAAGAGGAGGAGTGGGTTGGGATTCAACCAGTTGTGCATTTGTTTGTGGTGGTGGAGGAGCTAAAACTTCTTGTTTCTTTAGAGGGGGAGGTATTTCATTTGACTCTTGTGGAGGGATGAAAGGGAAAATGATTAGAAGAAGCGAAATGAGGTGGAAGATCAAGGGATAGAGAAGAGAAACCAACACTTGGGGAAAAAACTAAGAGGCTTGACTCTTGACCATGCTGAAATGATAAAGTTTGAGAAAAATGAAATGAAGAACATGGAGCATTGGTGATTGACTTACCCATTGAAAAGGTTGTCTTGCACTTTTCTCATAAGCTTCGATGTCCTCAATCCTTTGTGTAAGCTTTTGAGGTATCATTTCAACCGAAATTCAATCTCTTGAGGTTTGTAATGTCTTGGAAAAGGGCCTTCCCATGGACAAGGTGCCCCTGTAACCAATCTTGAATGCCTTCATTTGTGTTATGTCCCTTGATGAACCATGGACCTCCATTTTTGAATTTCTCCAAGAAAACCAACTTTCTCCATTTGATTGTTGTCATTGTATGCATACCCTTGTTCTTGATAAGCTCCATGGCCAAACTAACTTTGACCTTGCTCGCTCATATGGGTAAGCATAGTTACTTTGGATCTTATCATAGTGCTGATATGGAGGAGTTGAAAAATGCATTGAGGTGAATTAAAATCGCATTGTTGTTGTAAGTGTGAGTTCCATGAAGGAAATGAAGTCATGATTGCACAAATTCATGGAATGGGAGGGAAAATGGAAGAGATGGAAGAAGAAAATGAATGAAAATTAATGGAAATGGATGGAAAAGTTCTCCAACTCAGAGGATGGGTTATTGATTAGATGGAGTTTCGCGGATGTGCTTTGAAAGTGCCTCAACAAGCTAGCCCTTAACATGAACACATCATCCTCGCTAAGATCAAGTGGTAAGGTGCTTTGACTATCCCACTATGCCAAAAATGTTAGTTTGGTCTTGTGACACGGTGGCTTATGATTTGTTGTTGTAATGAGACACCTTGGAAAGATGGAAGATCTAACCTCAGTGTCCCACCAAGTGTGCCAAAACTATTAGTGCAAAATCACAGCACCCCGAATGGCCTGGGTGTGAAGTGGGGCATCCGGTGTGATTGCACAACATGGGACCATCTCTCAAGATGTGGGACTTGCAAAACTTGAGATGGACCTCCGAGAAAGCCATTTCTTGCCTCCTAATCTACCTTCCACAAGCTACTTTTGTACAATGCAGGAGAACCTATTCTATCCTAATCTAACCATTCCAAGGGAAAAGAGAGAGAGAGGGGTGAAAGAGCCCACACTAAGCGGTGATACAGAAAAGGAAGTGGATGATCATAGACCCAACTTCCTGAAACAGAGAGAGGTGAGTAGAGGAGAGGGTGGAAAGAATGCACCACATACCAGAGATATATTTCACATAGAACACCACTTCAAAACCCATTAAACACATCTCCCAGGACCTGTAATAGACATCAAAAGTATGCACAAGTATACCTTGCGATAATGAGAGGTAAGGAGAGACAAAAAAATAAGCCAAGGATGGACAGATGCATCACAAAACAAATTTTATTGCTCCAAAATGTTACATAGTGCACCATCAGTGGGAAAGAGGCAAGAAAATTCCATTACAAAGCCATGAGAGGAGGCTTAGAATCCACATTCGACCCTAAGGAAGAAAGGAGAGAGGGGACAGAAAAGAAACAATGACCAACCATTTGAATGTGCCCCTCTATTACAATATATAGGAAGAATGTGAGAGAGAAGAGGGAAGAATTCGAATCTGCTCCAACCACCCTGAGATACGCATTGAATCCCATTTTGAAATCTCAACCACTAAATATCAATGCCTTCTATAAATCCGCCCACAATATGTCACTTCTGGTTCTCTGGCGGATCAAATCGAATCAGATCTGGTAGTTGAAGAGATTAGATTCTACGTTAATGGCTTGGAAGATTTTTCCCATTTTTCACCTACTAGAGCCTTCCTAAAATGATATTTTATGTTCCCAAGGCGTGAGGGTGTCGAGACATTTTGAAAGTCTTCTCCACCCAAATTTGATTCTTAAGTTGAAAGATATGGCCATTTGAATATTAGGGGCGCGGGGGCAATATTTAAAGAGTCTGCCCCATGTAGGGTCCACGTGGCGGCCTCGCACACCTTGGAGATTTGGGCCCTGCCTTTGCTCTTGAAATAGCACTAGAATGACATGTGGTGGCCTCCGTGAGCTCCTTAGGGTCCCTTGTATTTTTCTAAGTCTTTTTCTCAAGCGGACCAAAAATATGACCCTGGACACGTGGAGGCTTGGCACTTGTTTGAGAACCTACCCCCAATTTTACCTTTGAAATGGCACCATGCTGACACTTGGCACCTTCTTGGCCTACCTTTTCTTTGACTATTCAAACCCCGAAATTGTCCCTTTTAAAAAGTTGGGACACGCGGTGAGCCCGCGCTCATTTGAAAACTACCTCCAGACTTTCCTTTTGACAACGCGTAGGTGAGACACGTGGAGGCCTCCACGGGGTTGGAGACTTAACCAATTTTGGGCCCACTCTCCTTTTGACCTTTGTTGACCATTAGCTATGTGGAGGGTTGGCGCAAGTTTGAGTCTCCGCTTAGGATTTTTCCTTTGGGGATGCGCTGAGCTGATGCGTGGTAGCTTCCGCTAGCACTTCTATACTTAGTCTTTTTTAGGCCTACCCTGTTTGCCTTTTGACTTTTAGCTTTGACTCTACCTCCATTTTGGACCTAGGACACATGGGGGCCTGGTGCTTGTTTGAGTCTAGCCTCTTGGGATTTAACCTTTGGAGGTGCGCCACTTTGACACTTGGTAGCGTCCACTGTCTCCTCCATACTTAATCATTTCGAGGCTCGTTATGAGTCGTTTAAGAGCCCGACGGCTTTAAATGCTCTGACTCTGCTATTTCATTTTAGATCTTGCCTGAGTCTATTTTTGTATTTGAAGCACGGATTTGCTCGACATAGCCGTTTCTCAAATTTATTTACTACACAGGGTCGTTTGATCTTTCGCATACCCCACCATCCCATTGTAGAGTCCCTCTGCAACTTGTTTTGTAGGCATTGAACATGATTTATCGGGTTCTTTACGTGTGGGGTCATGGCCAATCCAATATTTTGTCGGGGAAAAATATGGATAACAAGTAATCCATAACCCACTCAAGTTAATCACTCATTGAAAAAACCTTGAATTGGATAAAGATGAAGGAATTTATCATGCCTTTGAGTATATAATTCAAATTATTGTGAAATCCTTTATAGTTAATCGACTATTACGATGTGATGCATTTTTATCCTACATAGTTTCAATCCTTGGGGAAAATATTAAAATTTCACTCATGAATTAGAAAACCATGTTGCGGCCTTGAATTCCTTACGAGTTATTGTTTTGTAAGTCATGAGGGTGGTGTATGATACTTTAATAAAATTTAGTAATAACGTTACCTTGTTTGAGTTGGTAAACGTAAGTAATGACTTTCAAAGGGGAAGTGTAGTCGTATTATTTCACCAATAGCCCAAGGCGCGTTGGCACATCACTCAACTAGAACTGAGCGCTCACCCGAAGCGCGCAAGGGTACTAGGTCCCTCTTTTATGGTAGCTTTCTCAAAGAGTTAGCATGATCATATAAATATTCCAGATCCATAATATCCATTCTAGAATAAAGCATAACATGAACTAGATCTAGATCTTAACCATGTATAAGAATAAATCATACAAGAATCAAGGTTAACTTTACCATGAAGGAACCAGTCACATATATGTCAAAAACCAATATCCAACCATAAAGGTCCATTATAATAATTTTTGTAAAACAAAGAAGCTTCATACATACATAATAATGTCACCATAAGTCATACACGCCCATGAACCATTAACATAACTCTATTACATAACTCTCCCTAAACCGTGAAAATCAATACATATTTATAGGTAGTGGGGACTTTCCCTTCACTACTCATGTACTCTCCAAAAGTAGGCTACATTCTAAGAATAGCCATGCACCGCTACAAGATGAATACATAAAAAAGCATGCAAGCTTTCCTAATAATAGATCTACTACAATTAACTCTTAGTTCAAATCATATTATTAGCTCAAAACTATGCATGTCGCTTGGTCTTCTTCTTATCCCAAAATAGACCTTGTTTGAACCGCAAGTCTTCATGTTTCAATCTTATCTTCAAAACCTTTCTTGGCCGCTACTCCAATTATATATTTAGCTTTTCATTCCAAAACTAGCTAAGTGTTTGGTCTATCCATTCTTCCTCCTGCACACATTCCTATCCAACTTAAGGGCACAAAACCTATTCTCCTCACGTGCGCATCCTCATGTGCCTTTCTTCTATAATGCCTCTTACACATGCTAACCTTTGTTCTCAGGGACTTAGTCATTTTCCATGCTCAACATTACCCCACACTTGCTTCATTTATGCCCCCGGCAATGGGTAATCTGGTTAATCTCTCCGTGAATAAAGAATAAAGAATTTTGCAGCCATAAAGAATAAAAGAATGTCTATCATTACCAAAGAATAAAATAATGTCTATCATTAATAAAGAATAAAATAATTTTGTCATTGTGTAAGGAGGATGGGAAAATCCTTATTCAATGATGCTTCAATTGCATTCCATCCCTCCACCTCATTCTACGCTTGTTTGAACAGATCCCCATCATTATACTGACTTCTTCAAATGTTAGCTCTTCACCTTTGGTTTTGAGTGTGTTAACCAAATTTTCCAACTATTTTCCAATGTCTATCATTGTGTCCATTTTACACCTTACTTGGGGATACAATTCCTTGAGCTTATTCTTTATAGAGGTCCTTAATATATCAATAGCGTCACTCTTCTTCTCACCTCTGCAAGGATCTTATCTTTGTCCACTTTGATTTTCTTTGTTCTTGGTCGGAACTCTTTAAATTTGCCTCATGAGTGGCAACCAACACACTTTCCACCCGATCCCTGTCTTCATATTTTTCATAGACAACTTGGCCATATGAGCTCATGAGTCTTCATCGACCAAAAGCTCAGTATGCTGGGTTATGCTTGCCTCTATTTTTTCATATTCTTTTGCTTTTTATCATGCCATAACCTCTTCCGTAAACTCTAGTGCAAGGGGTTTCTTCTACATTACTATTACACACATTAAATCCTCCAAACAATGGGAGGTCGATCTCATACTTCTACAAAGGGGTTAACTCAGTGTGGGTGTGCTAGTATAATGAATCTTCTATCAATTTGCCTTTTATATACCTGCGTAATCTCACCCTTTCCTCGCGTAACTCAGCTTTTAACTATGTAATAACCTATTCTTTCCCCTTTATCTCCTTTTCTCTCTCAATAATTTCTTTATTCTTCTTTGTCTAACTCCTTTTCCAACGCTTTAATTTTATTATTCTTATAAAAAAATTGGACTCCACTTCCACCGATACCTTCTTAAGCGTGCACATGGTTACTCATCATTAATTTTGAGAATTCACTAATGGATTCATCTCGATGTAGAGCTCGGTGAATTACGTATATATATGATAGCCCCCATGTTTACTTCAAACTTTGGTTCATCAATATAAGACCCAAAGGCCCAAAACATCTTCCTTGTGTGGGGAAAGTGCACCTTCCTTATTAAATAATGACCAATGAAAATTTGGTGTTTGGTACCATGTATCCTGTAGTAAGAGCGCATAATACTTTGTTGGGATCTACATCATAGGACATAATAGGCCCTTGCAGGATGTACGTGTGTCTTTCACCCATGCACGCACCCTTTGGGAAACCTATCACAAAACTTATTTCTCCTCCCAGACTCCTACCTTTCTCTTTTTCTTCTTCCTCTTCAGTGTTGTGCTCCACATCCTAATCGACCAAGGTCTGTATAATCCCTGCAACTTCTCATTCCATAATAGTCTCTATCTTTGGGCCATAGACACGCTTATTCTTGCACATTTGTTCCAACTTCTTCTTCTCCATCCACTTCTACTTCTCTAACCTCCTCTAAAGGTGCGCTCTACTCCTCATCAAACTTGTGCACATTATACATGGGGGTTCTTCTTAGGATCTCATTCTTCCTCCTCCCCCTCTGTCTCTTCACACTTCAAGATCTCTATTTCTCCAAAGTTAGAACTCCAAACTACCATTGGTTTCTTCTTCACCAGATACTTTTCTTTTACTGGGGACCTCTTCCTTTGAGTATAAGTACTCGTACTGCTTACTTGTTTCCTTCTCCCCTATGGTTTGGCCTTCATGTGCACTCGGTGCCCTTCTTGTTGTAGGAGTCTCTTCTATATCTCTTTTTTTATCTACCTTATTTCTCCCTGAAGGGTCCTCTAGTATACTTACATCATCCTCTAAATACGCACCTTGTTCAAACTTCAGCCACATAGATAAATATACACCCTTTTTTGTGGCCCCAAAGAATTGGTATTATAATAGGCTTGATCATATGTATGTCATGTGAGACATATCTATCCACATATGTACACTTCTTTGGATAGAAAAGTGATCAGGGTAGCTCATGATGCTCTTGATCTATAGGACTTAGATCAAATCTCAACTTCTTTTCTTCTTTGAACCTGTTAACCACGTTTTGGAAGTACTACGGTGTAAATGAAATGGTAACTTGCACCATGGGATCTTGGTGCCATCAGTAAGAGTGAACCTGCCAATGCAAAATTGTTGGTAAATTACAAATTCAGCCTCATCTTTTACCAAGGTTGGCAGTTTCTTTGGGATCCTCCACTCGGTGGAAAACGCATTGCACATCTTCTTGTACCATTTATATGTGTGTACCTTGTATTTCGGTGTCATAGTATCACAAGTATAAGTCACAAATCTCTTAGCAAGGGAGGGTCTTCTTTAGGGTACTCCCATATGTTATTGTTTAGCCCATCGGGCACCCCAATCTCAGAGAATACGATCAAGAGAAAGATATTTCCATACATTATCTTTTCTCCATCTTGTGTGACATTAATTATATCTTCTGCAATGAAGGCCAAGATGTTGTAGATGGTCCCCTCAACTATCTTCATGCATACATTCAACCACCTCTTATTAACTTGGGTCCACCTTTTTGTCCACTCAATTTGGTAAGCAAGTGTGTGGCCATCTTCATCACCGGATTACTAATCTTTGAGATATCAAAGGCACACCTACCTTTCTTATACTCATATTCCTTAGTTGTTTCTTTGACAACCTCATTATCACCTAAGTCATCATCAAATGACTCCCAAAGATGAGATGATTCCAGTGAACTTTGAGATTAATTGTGGGGTTATGTGCATTCTCCTTCCAACAAAGTAAAAATAATATTCATGTACTCGCGTGACATTAACCACTAGTACAATCTCTCAGGCTTGCCAAAAATGGTAGTTCATACAGTCGTAATAATTTGGCCCTCTCCAAAGTCCTTTGCACCAAGTCATCATACACTGGTTTATCATCAGTCGTCATCTTTCCTGTAGGTTGAACCAATTCCAAATTCATGTCCTTCTTAGTCTTATCAGTTCGATGGTTATAATAATTTATAAACATTTTCCTTATGTGGGACACCCACTCCATCCCCATCAATACCCCATCTGGGTATTGCATCTCGTGAATACCACTCCTCATTGAAATTTTTTGCCGCACTTGGTTTTTCCTTTCCCTTGCCCCTTTTCTTTGGTGAAATGGTTTTCCCCTCCTTGGTACCATTCTTGTTCAAGTACTTGTTTATTTTACCTTTTTCTTTGGTTTCCTCGATGCCTCAAACCTTTAACTGCAACTCTCATGTACAAATTCTACAAGTCGAGCCCTGGTTTTCAAAAACCTAACCAAAAACCTTCCTTTCTTCACACTACACCATTCAAACCCATAGAAATTCTTTCACAAACTCACTCTGTGTACACATGGTTGTGTTCTTCTTCACAATCCGGTTCTCAAATATTTACCTTTGCAATCGATCTTTTGCCAATACTCTCAAGGATGCCCTAGTTCGCACAAGCTCGTTCACAAATTTTCACAAGGTAAAAATGATTTACCACGACCCCTTATTTATATTTTTTTGATTTTTACCACATTAATTACAATGCCACCTACCACCGTACTTGCCACAATAAATTTGCTTTTCCTACTTTTCCAATCGCGTTTCCTCCGTGTCTAACACACGTGTAACCTTTGTAACCTTTTGGCGTGCAAAACTACACTAACCATGAGACCTCTTTATGCGCACTCCAAATTCCAAAGTACATTAACCACTACATCTTATTCCAAATAGTTATCCCCGCCACGCTACTACCTCACGTTGCCTGCGCATTCATTCCTGTGTGTGGATTTTTCCTTTGGCATCATCCTTATTATCATCATCTTCCTTATGACACCTTATCATTTTCTAACAACCATTATCACCACCGCTATGCATGCCCCTCCAGTACTTAGGACTCCTATCACACGCTCTTGTTTCCCTTTTGTTCCTTTGACCTACCCCATACTGAAGGTATGTGTGGTCCTTTATGCATGAATGTAATTAGATAGTAATCGCTCTAGCACACAAGCACACTTATTACACAAAACATTGAACTAAATTGACAAAGAATAGAAACGATGAAAGGAAACACATATAAAGAAAATACATTAAGGAAATCTAAGCTAACTCGTAATGTTTCCTTATTACAAACACCAAAAATACTTATTTATAGTAGGGCTTCATTTTTACTCCCATTGAAGTAACCGGAAAATGTGTCCCCCTTCTATTCCTTTGACCTACCCCACACTAAAGGTATGTGTGGTCTTCGCACATGAATTTAATTAGATAGTAATCAGCTCTAGCGTGCAAGCGCACTTATTACACAAAACACTGAACTAAATTGACAAAACATAGCAACGATGAAAGGAAACACATATAAAGAAAAATACATTAAAGAAATCTAAGCTAATTGGTAATGTTTCCTTATTACAAACACCAAAAAGACTTATTTATAGTAGGGCTTCAGCCTACTCCCATTGAAGTAACTAAGAAACCATGTCCCATCTAGCACCTAGTAATGGAAAGTGCTGAATCAAGTATGTAAGTCACAACATATGGTCCCAACCAATGCACTTTGAGATTTCCAGGGTGGTGCAAAAATTGGAATCATAAAGAAGAACCATTTTTCCAACTTCAAGCTTCTTATCCTTAATATGCCTATCATGCCATGCCTTCTTCCTGGCCTTTTCTATCTTTTGAATCCATCTAGAAATGGCATGCCTTTCATCCAACTGCATCAATTTATCAATGTGCTCTTCAAGTGCTTTTTCTCATCAGCCAAACCTCTACATGCACATAATACAAAGAAGGTAACATGAATTCCATGGGAAAAACAACCTCCATGCCAAACACCAACTGAAAGGGTGTGGCTTTATTCAATATTTTATAAGTTGTCTTGTATGCCCAAAGTACAACAAAGACTTTATCATCCCAGTCTTTCCTTCCAACATCACAAATCTTAGTCAATGTATGTCCCAATATCTTGTTGAAAGCCTTCAGCAGTTCCATTTTCCTATGGGTGATAGGGTGTTGTTTTATGGTGTGCCACCATAAATTATACCAATAATATCCTGATAGTCTCATTAAGAAAATGAGTACCCCTATCACTTTTCAAACTCAATGGCATCCATACCTGTTGATAATGTTCTCCCCATAAAACCTTGTTGCCAGTAGTTGTTGTGCAATCCTTTGTAGGTGTTGCTTCTACCCACCTTGTAAGATAATCTATACAAGTTATAATGTAGCGTGATCCAGTCTTGCACATGGGTGGGGAAATAGGACCCACAAAGTCAATTTGCCCACTTTTCAAAAGGTTTTACACTACAATAGGCCTTAAAGGAATTTCATCTCTATGCCCATGCTTTCCAAGGTGCTGACAATGATCACATGCCTTACAATATTCTTACAATCCTTATATAATGTTTCCCACCACAAACCGGCCAACAATAAAATATTACATGTGATGGTAGCATCTCCTATATAATGTCCACCTGTAATCCCACCATGAGCTTCCTCCATAATAGCTTCACGCTCATGCTCAAGTACACACCGGCGTAAAACTTCATCCTAGCCAAGTTTGTATAAGTCTCCACTAATCAATATATAAGGCATGACATGTATGGTAAGTTGTTTCTTCTCTAAACTTCTTCATCCCTTCAGGTTTCACACTAGTACACAAAAATACAACAATATCTTCTAAGTCAGAGGGTGCATGGTTCAATCTAAATAGTTGGGCATCGACATTGTATCCTCAATGCTTTACGCGTCCTTCCTGAATTAATCCTTGATAAATGATCTAGTCTAGAATTTCTCTTTCCTAGCTTAACCACCACTGTAAAGTCAAATTCTTGAAACAACAGAATCCAATGGCATATGTGCCCCTACAAAACGGGCTTGTTCACTAAGTACTTAAGTGTCATGTGATCTATAGAAAATAAAAGGTGTTTCTAGCAAGTATTGTCTAAACTTATGTAACACGTAGATCATGGACAAGGCTTTGTGCTCTGTAGTTGTATAATTTTGTTTAGTTGGGGTCAACTTCCTACTTGCAAAACAAATAGGATGATCAAAAATACCTTCTCTAGGATGGGCTAATACATCGTGCCAATGGCCATGTCAGAGGCATCCACATGCACATGAAAAGGTTTTGTTCCATGAAGGAAATTGCATAATAGGTGTTGTAGTAAGCCTTTCCTTCAATGTCTCAAATGCACGCGTTATTGCACTTCACCCAATGGAACTTTCCTTTACTCTTTAACAATTCTTCCAAGGGCATGAAAATCCTAGCATACCCTTTGATAAACTTCTGTAATAACTTGTGTGCCCCAAGAATCCACACCTCACTCTAGTTAGTAGGTTCCTCTAAGCCCAAAATAACAACAACCTTAGTAGGATCCACTAACAAGCCTTCTTTACAGATAATGTGTCCCAACAAAGTCCCAAAAGGTGTAGAAAAAACACACTTCTTAATGTTTAAGGAGATGCTTCAATTGGCACCTCTCAAACATAAGTCTTAAATTATCACAATGATCTTTTACTAGCCCATAAATTTTCCAATCATCCAAGTAAACCTCTGCAAAACTTATGAATAAAGTCTGAATGCTTGTACAACAATGCTTGAAAATATTGTAAGTGCATTCTTCAATCAAAAGGCATAACTATGTATGCAAAACTTCCCCATTCAAGTGGTGAAATTTGTCTTCTTTTGATCCTCTTTAGCAATCCTCACCTGATGATATCTAAAAATCCATCAGTGAAGGAGTAGATCTGCGCCCTGCAACGCCTTCCAGAATATCTTCAGTAAAAGGTGTGGGAAAGGGATCTATTACACATGCAGCATTCAACTCCCTATAATCCACACAAATTCTTATCCTTCCATCTTTCTTTATACTTATCACCATAGGGCTAACCCACTTTGAATCCTCAATGGGCTCAATGATCCCAGATTTCAACATCTTATCAATTTCTTCCTTTACCTTGATGCACTAGATTAGGATTCATCCTATAAGGCCTCTTCCTAACCGGGCATGCACCTTCCTTTAGCTTAATCCTCATCTCTCCCAAAGAGTGATGTACCCTTTCAATTCATGATAGCCTCTAGGAAATAAGTCCTGGAAGTCACGCAACAACTCAATTATTTTTGCAACCTCTGAGTCAGACCAATAATCACCAATGATGGCCTCCTTAGGTTTGCATCTATCCCAATGTTGACCTTCTTCATTTTCATAGGCTCATGATACGTGCATGCCTTCTCATTCACACTATCTAAGACCTCACATGTACCCTCAGTATGCTCAACATCCAGATTCTCCACTTCTTCATCATCAATTATGTAGACCATTTTACCTTTTTCTTTTTCTAGGAAGGTGTGCCCAAGTTGTTCTCATTTGTCTCTTCTTCTTCAAAATGTGCCTCCAAATCGACTCACCTAGTAACTCCTAAATAAGTTCCTCAGCCTTTACACTATCTCCCATAGTCAAGTGCTTCATAACTATAATGCCTCATTCACTGGAGGTTTAGTGGAAAAATAGTCAAAGTTCTGAATCATACCTACAGTCAGTTCTTGCCAATTCCTGTTTCTCTATTCAACTTTGCATAAACATACCATGTGCACGTGCAACCTCACAAGGTGAAGTAGAACTTGTGCACCCATAGTGAAGGTGGTAAGGCCTCCTAGCCCCTCTATCTAGAGTCTCTCACATTGTTGAACATGATGCGAAGAAGAATCCTTCCCATGGAATTCACATGTCTTGGTAGGTGCATTGCTCCAAAGAAATCTAGTAGAGAAGGTGATTCTCACTTCTCACCACTCTAAAATACCATCTCTATGTACCATCCACCAAAGTGCGGTGACTATCCCACACAAGGTATACACTAGCATATTTCTTCTTTCCACTTGATTTGTCCACTTTGGGCTTTCATAGCAGTGCGCAAAAATAGTTCTAGATTTCCATTTCCAGTGTACCTTGGTACCTAGTTACTTCCCAAACACCTAACACAATATGACCTACTTACACACATGACTACACTCTTCATCTCGCACCCAATCATTTCATAAGTTCCCATGCATCCAGTTATCACAAGAAATGCAAGTTGTATCACTCATAGACTGTGCATCATCCCATTGAATAACTCCTTCCTTTGATGGCTCAAGTACTTTAGGATCTCTAATGGTGCGCACACAAAAATTTTCAAATCCTCTTCACTCAAAGGTTCTACATAAGGTGCAACTTTTCCATCCATCAAAGGAATGATGATGTGCTCTTCCTTGTTCTCAAAATCTGATATATCCTTTATTAAAGCATAGATCAACATTATTTCATAACACCAAGGGCACCCAAGAAATTTGGAAAATTATCTACCTCTACAAGTGCCAAGACCTCAAAGTCCCCAATAAAACTTCCCTTTGTATAGTAATAGTAGCATCCTTCAAGACTAATGGGCGTGGCTTTAGTCCTATTTTCCATAAACAATACATTTGAAGATGGTTGTAATGGTGGCCTCCCCATCTGATTCCACACATCAAAGTGAGTACATTTACTTTATACACATGTATCAATCAAAATGTTACTCAACAGCCATCCATCAACAACTACATTCAAAGTGATCTCTTTATCATAATCAAACTATGAGGAGGTAAGTTAGCATGTAAAATATGTCTCTCATGCTCAACTCAGCTCATGGTATATGTTCCCTTAACCATTCCCCTAACAAAGGAATGATGTTTTCTTTTGGCACAACATCTTACAAACCTCCTTCAAATCATCAACATCCTTTTAGGAAGCTCAACTATTTTGGCCTTACTCCAGCTTCCATGACTACTCCTTCAAACATTATATCTCACCCTGTAAGTTTCTAATAACTTCCATGGTTTCTTGATAAACTTCCTTCTGATGAGTAGGGTCTGGATACTTTACATGCAATACCTCCTCTTTTGTAATAATAGGCTTCTACTTTGGAACTTCCCTAACATGTGTAGCCTCAGTGCACGTGTAGTGACTAACACAAGAAACATCTCAAGATCAGGCACTACTTTGGCATCCACTGATCTTCCCACAATGTGTTGTACTCTAACCATTCCCGCACCCTTATCCTACTTGTGCTTCTTGCTCAAGTTGCTCATACAAATCAAGCATTCTTCATAATTGTGGTTCTTTCCACAAAAGGAGAAAATAATATTCTGAGGGCATTCACACTTATAATGATAAGGGATCCACATGTATAACATGTTTCCATGGGGGAACTCACTTCTTCCACCACCATGACCTCGGCCTCTGAATCCTCCCACGGTAGTAGCCTCTACCTCTACCTCTACCACCTCCATCAGAGCACCCTTCATTGTGATTATGATTATGATTTTCACCTTATTCCTTAGAATTTTTGCAACACTGTCTATGATGTGCACACCAAGATATCAATGGCATCATGAATTGATCAATCAATTATAGTTTAATGTATCATGAGTGGTAGACCTAAAATTTTAGTAACAGGACACATTTTCCTTATCATGTGTTGCAATAAGTGGGCACCTACTTGAATCATGATCCAAGTGATAGATCTCACAAGTCCAACAACATGGTGCACACCGATTTACATGAGGAAACTATCCTTAGTATGTCCTTCTACTTCACAATATGTGCACCAAATACCATTACACATCTCATGAGTCTGAATTAGTAGACAACTTCTCCAATTGTTTTGCCATAGCTACAATCTGAGCCTCCAAAAATGGGCTAACTCAGTGTCTACACTCCCAACTGCCTCATTGTACAGAGCTCCTCAAAAGCCTCACCTCTCTAGTATAAGTCTTGTGTGAGATCTCTCTAAAAAGGTGTGATCAAACCTCCAACGAACCATTGAGCATGTTGACTCTGGGTGAATGTCATAAGATAACTTTGATAAAAGAGTTTTGAATCATGCATCATACTCCCTAACACTCTCATCCATGCCATGTTTGATGTCCTTCAATGCATTGATGCTCTTCTACTCAAACTCAAGTATGTGGAACTCTAAGAAAGCATCACGCAACGTGGTATAGTATACACAAGTTTGTTCGGATCATATTTCCTATACCAACTATGTGCACGCCCTTGAAAAGTAGCAACAAATTGACTTCCTTATGCTCTGGAGTTGTAATCCCTTAGTGTGCCATATTATTTCACACATATGCACGTGCTTGGCTGCATCTTCAATTCCTCTATATTCGGGAGATGAAGAGACATCTCAAAATACAATTTTTGGGGTTGGTGTAGACCGTGCCCACCAGATCAGAACCTGTATTACCTCATGTGTTTCCTCCACCTCTAGAACCACTAGATCCACTAGATCTCGAGCCACCTGATCCTCCTAATCCTCCTCTTGTAGTAGGAAATGGACTAGAGGATGCCTACCTTGTGTTCCAATAGTTGTGCTAAAATGAACTCCCATGGTCTGTGAAGTTGTACTACTTCCAGATGTAATACCAACATTTTACGTGCCCACATTTTTGTGTTGATGACGTGCCAAAAATATACCTCCAACTAGACCTCTAAATAACACAGATGATGATTGCCACCATAGATGAATAAGCTACCTGATTAACTCCTAAACTTGATGGAAAATTAACTCTATCTGTCACTACTCTACTACCCACACTAGCTTGCTTACTAATGATTGTCGTAGAAACTGGAAAACCAAATGCAAGGGCTAGGTCACCAGAGAGGATCAAATGCACACCCGCAGTCCTTGTAGCTTCCACCGATGTGCTCTCATCTATGAGGTCAAAGAGGGTTCTCTACCATGCTTACCCAAATGGGGAGTTCCAGATGCTCTAGCTCCACATCCTCTACATGAGCTCTAAATCCTTCACGAGCCATCTCTCTCCACAATGCCATTCATTCTGCAACTTCATGTTGCTTCTCCAAATCCCTCTCATGTGCCTCATTAAACTTAAGCCACCTTTTCTTCTCTCTTGCCTTTCTACCAGGTCCATCATCTTTCACCACACCTGCTCCTGCCCCACGCGTGGTGGGGTTTAGCTAGCCATAGGACGTTGTTCCAAATCTAGGGTCACGATCAAGATCTTAATCACTAAAGGGATACACACAAATAAGATCCTCTGGGTTCGCACAAGAACTGAAACTCAAGTAACCTCTGGATAGGAATAAGTAGAAATTGCATACTCCAAAATGTAGCTATTCAAAACACCACTCCACCAATGATCTACAACATGTGTCCAAGTCAAATCAAGCATCATGCAAATTCTAGAATTCTTCCTATGTCCAAACAAGTTCTCTAAACCTCCAATTTCTCTTTGATGCATATGCTACCAGCCACTCATACAAACTCTATAGGGAAACATGTGAAAAATATCATATAGCTCATGATATAGATTTGTTCAACCCACGTGCATGTGCATCAAATTTAGGTCTAGTGTTAAATCTGTGAGCATACTCTTCCTAAATTGTCTAACCAATCCTCAATGTTGGCCAAATTCAACCAATACATGCCTTCATCATGCAACATCCTTGAAAACAACTGGAAAATAGGTCCCAACAAATGGAACCAAAATGTAGTCTTATTATTTCACCAAATAGCCCAAGGCGTATTGGCACATCACTCAGCCAAAACTGAGCGCTCACCCGAAGCACACAAGGGTACTAGGTCCCTATTTTATGGTAGCTTGTTCAAGGAGTTAGCATGATCATACAAATATTCTAGATCCATAATATCCATTCAAGAATAAAGCATAACATGAACTAGATCTAGATCTTAACCATATGTAAGATTAACTCATACAAGAATCAAGATTAACTTTACCATGCAAGAACTAGTCACAGATATGTCAACAACCAATATCCAACCACAAAGATCCATTATTAATTGTTTTAAAACACATAAGCTTCATACATACATAATAATGTCACCATAATTCATGCGCACCCATAAACCAACAAGCATAAATTCTATTACATAACTCTCCCTAAACCATGTAAATCAATACATATTTATAGGTAGTGGGGACTTTCCCTTCACTACTCATGCACTCTCCAAAAATAGGCTACATGCTAAGAATATCCATGCGCCGCTACAAGAGTAAATATAAAAGCATGCAAGATTTCCTAATAATAGATCTACTATAGTTAACTCTTAGTTCGATATTATTATTAGCTTCAACCTATGCATGTCACTTGGTCTCCTTCTTATCCCAAAATAGACCTTGTGTGAACTACAAATCTTCATGTTTTAATCTTATCTTCAAAACCTTGCTTGGCCACTACTCCAAGTCTATATTTATCTTTTCCTTCCAAAACTGGCTAAGTGTTCGATCTATCCATTCTTCCTCCCTGTGTGCATTCCTATATGTGCATGGACACCAAAAATGGATAACCATTTTCACTTGATAATCTTGGTATCTAAATATGTGCTTAGACTTGATGTATAGATGATGTTGATGTTGTTATTAGTAACCCATTTTGGTTATCATGACATCTTATGCTTGGTACACCCTATGTTTAGATGCATATTAGGGTTATAACCTCAATTATATGGTTAAATCTTATAGTATTGTCTCATGGTAACATTGTCCATGATTGACTTAAGGGACAATTACATTATGTGTTATCGGTTGTATATTGTAATCGGGTTAAAGGACACTCTATTGTTTAAATGCATTTTCTTAAACTTGGTTTGTAAAATCCCATAAAATTCAATTTTCAATAACTTGAGACATTTAATTGGAATGATGGTAAATATTTTACCCTCGAAATATTGATAAATTTTGGAAGATAAACCAAATTAGGCATCTTTATAAGCATAATAGATCTTGAACCCTTGTTGGGAGATAAATGTGCATAGGAAATGTTGGTACATAACCAACTACTAAAAGATATTTAGTATGATGAGATCTTATCAACTCTAAATATTGATTATGGATAACCTAAGTACTATAGTTGTGTTCCTTTTGGGCACTTAATGATTAGACTGAATTTGAATTATATAAATAAATAGATTGAACATTGTTACATTGATTTTGAACTAATGGATAAGAAATTGATTTTGAACCTAACCTCTTGGATAAGAATCCCAGATGTGGAATATTTGATTTGGAACCTCCTTTGAAACATGATATTTCTTTAGATGGGAAATTTTATAAGGATTTAACATGTCATACATTATACATATTTGATTTATTAAAAATGTATAGCATTCCACTTCCAATTCACCTAGTTATCTACTATATAAAATTGTTAAGAATTAGTTCACATGGATGGTATAATTTTGCATACACACACAAGACTCTCTTTCTCTATCTATTCTCTGCATCTAGTACTTTTTTGGAAGGGTAGAGCCACTCTCGGTGGATGAGAGGTGTGTGGGGGATATAAAAGGCTTTACAATTGGTGATTATCTTGAAGCTCCTATAGATTTCTTATGAAAACTTATTCATGTATGTCTAATTTAGGTAAAATTATATACTTATTGAATATTCTATTTTGAAATTGAATTAGTGCACGTAACAAGATGAAATATGATTGTTTTTCTTACTACATACTTAGTCATTATTGCATTTGTATTTACCAATAGAAGAAATATGTAAACCAATCATTATACTTATTACAAAGGTTGCTTTGACCTTTGAAAATAAATGTGGACACATACTTTGGTTTTAATATTAAATGCATACCTTGATGTTGATATGAAAATATGTTATTGAGTTTATGAAGATAAAACTTAAAAGAATGACTACAATTGAAATTGAGTTGTTTAATGGACTATTTTTTATCCATTTTATTCATGACATGAAAATAATTATGTGTTTGTACAGTGACTTCATAACGAGTCATTTTAATTAACTTTAGAATTATCAAAATTAGTTGTAATTTTAATTATAAGTGTAGTAGTCATCATCAATCATGTTGGAACTTGAAATAGGTAAGAAACCTTCTAAAGGAAAATTATTTTTCAAAGATAATTAGGCTTCTGGGTCTCCCCTAAAGGAGTTTTTACATCCACAACAATTATGTATGCCTTCATGGCTATGGATATCCCTTGATAGATTAATTGAGTGCTCAATTTCCAAAAGAAAAGGTTTGTTAGCGGAACCAACCAATAATGTTATGAGGTCTATGGAAATCACCCTAAGATATGAAATTTGAATCATTATTAGCACTAGTAGCATATATAAGAGTGTGGTGGAACCCCAAATCTCAAGAGTCCAAGGATAATAAATCATCATTGTCATAATCATTTGTGTTATTGTTAGTTGTGTAACTAATTTCTCTCATACATTGATGTTCTTTATGGTTCTATATTTGTCTTGGAGACATAATTTTTGATGATTTCACCATTATTGTAATACATTGATTTTATTTTTAGTTATTTATTTTTCTTGAAGATGTATTGTATGCCTCGTATTATATGTTCTCTTTATTTGGGTAGTTTTCATAATAATTTTTGTGTTGCTTCGGTATATACTCTTCATACTTTGTTTAGTCTTTTAACAATTCAATGTCCCTTTGAATCATCACCACTTTACCTTGATGTCCAAATTTTAAAAATTAATGCATGATAGATGTATGTATGCTCAACCAAGTGAAGCTCTACGTATGATCTAGTAGTAGAACCACATGAAATAGAGTTTATATTGTCCCTTAACACCATCATATCATGTGATATCCATAGAATTATGTTCGAAACATCCAAGATAATTCCAAGGCTTAGTGCATTTATTCAATTGTGAATTGTCCATTATACCCTCTGTTTTTTTTTTTCCTTCTATATAAATGCTTGCATAAATAATGGTCCATTATATGAACTATCATGTGGCATATTGTTTGTATTCGATTGGCACATTTTTGTGTACTTTGTTTTGTCTACCATATGGACATTGTTAATATTAGTTGAGTGCTCGTTATGAGTAAATGTTTCCATTAGAACATTTCAGCTTGTATATGTGTCATCTAGTTGAATTTGATTATTTTAAATTAAATCTTGTATCTTGTGTTTTGAATCGATGCATTGATTTTTGAATTCCCTTGAATTATATGAAAATACTAATAATCATTGGCATTAAAATATAAAGGCAATGGTCTTGAAATATGAAACTCCCTTGTTCGAAAAGTAAGCATATTACACTAAAATAACTTCTTCAAGATATTTTATGGACTTTCACTTAAATTTTTAAATTTCCTATGCTCCTTTTTTGAGGTAGCATAAGCTTCTTATATGGTTGGTCTATAACATTGACGATTTTCATGGCATCATTGTTATGTTGAAACTCATTTCCATTGTTTTTAGCCTTGAAACTTGGTTTATTTTGAAATTTGGCATTATTTAGAGCATTGGTATTGTATGTAAGCATCTTCACCTCTAAAAGCTTGACTTAAAAGGCTTTAACTATGTGTCAAAGTTCATAAAAATATCAATAAATGTTGAAAGCTACTTTTCGTTGATTATTGATAGCAGATTATTGAGAAATATATTTTGAAGCACACTATCAAGCGAGTTGATAAGTCATCTTAATGAACATGGTCTAAATATTCATTGGATGCTTGTATAAGCTGAGATATTTTCACAAATGTAATCATCCAAGAACAAATGATCCTAGAAATCACAAATTAGAAACACAAATAAATCAAGGGAATGATGAACTAAGCTTCGTGGAAATAACTTAACTACTAATTTATCATTATGATAAATTTTTAACAAAGAGGCTTATAATGATTAAATATGGTGAGAAAGATCTTTTTCCATCATACAATGAAACTTTGGCAGCATTGAAACCAATTTGAAAGTGATAGTTAGTGAGTACATCATGAGCCAAAGGGTTTAAAAGTGTACCATGAGAAGTAACCTTACCACTAGGGGATTTTGAGACCCTTAAGAAAGAGTTCTAACTTATTGTTGCAAATCAAATAATGTATGCATCATAGTGGTCATATGATAAGTTTTCCTAAGAATATGAAGATAATTAATAGAATAAATCAAAGAAGGATCAACAAGATTAGGAACAATTTGAAAAGTTATATATTGAAAATAGAAGGGACTAAAAGCATTGCAATAATTAGGATGAATCAAAGTTTAAGGAGGACCAATAAAAGAAATTTTGTGATTTAGGGAATCAAATTCTAAGGAGCAATAAAAGTATTTTAAACATTTGACATGGCATTTAGGGAAGAGCGAATAGTAGAAGAAATAGATAAATGAGTAGGTTAAGGGAAGTGACATCATAAAATGGATTTTTACACTTATGTCAATACATTCATAGTTCTATAGATATATACTAGATTTTTCACGTGATATGTCTTAATGTCTTAATGTTATCATCTCTACTTTACTTCTAATTCAAACTTAGAATCACAATCTTATTCATTTTAATTCCAATAATCATCTTGAGAGGTTGTAGCTTTCATCAATAAAATCTCTACATCACATCATACATATAAATCCATAATATACCATATAGTTTGTGTTAGGGGTTTTTGATTTCTATAATGGAATAAATATGCCATTGTGCACATATAATTCTAAATCTATATTGTTATAGCTTTCGTGTGTCGGGATAACACTATTTTCCTTGCTAATTGGTTCTTTCATATCAACACTTTGTTTTCCATAGTCATGAGGGATTATACAAAGGGAACTATAATATTGAAAACAACATGTAAGAGGTGAGATTTACAAGAACACTAATGTTTTAAATGTGAAACATAGAAGCTAAGTCTAATAGATTTGGAACAAATAAAAAGGAACAAACCATGAAATAATTATATTTATGACAATTGAGACAAGATATCTATCCTAAAAGACATGCAAGACTTCACCAAACTGTTTGATAGGAAAATGGGTTTATATAAAAATACACTATATCTACCCATAAACATTGTAATCATGTCTAAATATGTTCAAAACAATAAAATCAAACATAAATACATAAATACTTATTCCTAATGTAATAGTAAATGACAAGCAAGGGTATTGGAGGAATATTAGATTTGATGCATGTTAGTAGCCAAAATTTCCCCATGATATTTTGGGGCCTTGAGACCAATTTTGAGCACTCGTAGATACTTTAAAGCTGGAATGGAGGGATCATGCTACAAAATAATGGGTCACAACACAGTGTAGAGAAGGTTAACAATTTATGAAATTGTATTGCACATCTCTTGAACACCGTTAAGGTCCCCCTTTTATTTAAAAATGTTTTCATAGATAGCATCAACCGTGGTTGATGCCATATGTCTTAAAAATATCTACATTGATTGCATCGCCCATGGTCGATGACATCCCTTATATTTTAGTCAATCTCTTTTATCCCACATTCGTTGGTTTGAGCTCATAATTCAACTTTATATTGAATGTAAAGTCCCCAAATGGACTCCTTTTACCACAGATTGAATTTTAGGCAAATTCCAACCACTAAATGTAATTTATAAAAATTATGGCAAAAAGTAGTATGCGGATCTGAATTTTATAAGGGAATGGCGACTTGCATAAGGAAGGGTAATCACTCCAAACTGATGTGAAACCACTAACTATTTAGCTCAAATAACTCATGAATAATGCAAGGGTGAAATCAACAAAGAAATGCCAAATTTAGTCTTCATAATGGTTGTATTTATTTTAATAAAATTTTGCGAGATGGTTGCCTCGCATACGATTGTAAATGACACTTCCTTAGCTCTAAAAATTCTAAAAAATAGATATTATGATTTAGAAAAATTAGAAGTATGATCAAAATTGAAAAAAGTTCCAAAGCAGCCCTAAAACACCATATATCAACTTCTTAGGTGGTCGTTCACTGGAAAAGGGTAGAGAATATGACCAAAAAAATTCTCTTCAAACCCTTTATCAAAATCTTCACTTTTACCACCTTCAACCTCTAGAAAAATACTGAAAAATACTATTGTCCAAGTGATCTGCAATGGAAACCCCAGGGTGGAGAATCCTCTCAACTAGGAGAAGGGTTTTCGTCCTTCTACTAGACTCTTGGAGGGTTTTCGTCCTCAAGAGTGAATCTCTAAGGGTTTTTGTCCTTAGAAGATTGAAAATGTAAGCTCAAAGCTCAACATACAAATCTGATTTTAGAAAATAGACAAGTGATGCTCTCCTCAAGCAAGTCAACTTGCTTATATAGAGCTAATGGACCAACTTGCCTCCCTTAACATCCAATAAGCTTTTAGCCCCTCATTTAATGTTTTTCCCTTTTGATCCATCCCATAAGGAGGTCACATTTTCTAGGGGAAAAATAAACTTTATAAGGTGACTTTAGTTTTTTCTAATTTTATTTTATTTTTTTGGATTATGGTAAAAAGTGAGGGTTTTGAATGGACCCACATCCATGTTACAAAAGGCCCCAACTGGCCAGATAAACTATATGAAACATAAGAGTAGCTAGTCTAATGATAAAAAAGAAACCATAATCCAAAAGGTTCAAAAAAGGCCCACACCCCGAGCTACATAGGTATAATATTATTAAGATCATTAACTTTCATCACAACAGAATCCATAGTTTTTCCAGCAAGAGTTTCAACCACATTTAACATTTCCTTGCATCCATTTTGGAGATGGAGCCAAGTTTCATCCGTAGAGTCTTTCCATTTCTTAATGACATTAAAAATTTGTTAATGTTACCAAAAACTCCATGAATCAACTCCACGTCAATTTCAACACGCTTGTCCACATCATCACAGAGATCCACGTCAACATCTGGGTTGGCCACATCCTCAATAACATCCTCAACAGTGTCCTCCTCGAAAACATCCCCAGAAACTTCCTCAGTAACATCCTTAGCAACATCCTCCTCAGCAAATTATTCACCATCCACCGCATCCTCCTCGGCTTCAAAACCAAATTCCTCCTTGAACTCGACAGATCATTATTTTTTCTCTAGAACCGGAAGGAATTAGGGATTTCGGGTAAGCATTAGTAAGTCCAAGCAAAATCTCGGGAATTGTATCATCTTTCACAGAACCCAAAACATCCACAAAACCGGGAGAGGGGGAGACACGAGAGGGAGGGGAAGTTTCACGGGGAAGAGGCGGCCGGGACGTGGGGAGAGTGAGCAGGGGAAGAAGAAGCAGCGTCACAGTGACCAAGTAATTTAAACCTCTAGGTCGGAAGGAGGAGGATCAGGCGGTGGACGGAGATGGTGAGAGGTGGGGTGGGGAGGAGACGAAAGAGGGAGGTGGTAGTAGGCCAAACCAACAACAGTGGGAAAATGATTCAAGGCATGAGCATCCGCAACATGCTTAAAAAGTAGATAGATTAAACCTTGATGAAGTAAATTACCTTCACTGTTCGAGCCTTGTGGATGAAAAAAATAGAGACTGGTACAGAAAATTTTCTAAGTTTACCTTACCACCATTACAGAAGTTATCCAGAATGAAGAGTTAGGGCCCGTAAACCATCTTGTATCTTCCCTCCAAGGTAATGTACCTCATAATCTACTCCACAACTCGATTCTAGGATTCCTTAAGAGAGATTCGTTCGTACCCGATTTGTAGATGTAAACTTTCTCTTTTATTTTAGCCAAAAAGGTTGCCATTTCTGCCTTTAAGGACCTCTTAAAGTAGATATCACCATCGTTGGGGAGTCCCGTAGCTTCTACAATACTCTCCACCGAAATTTTAAACTTAGTTTTTCCCACTTTAACATGGCCTACTTGCGGAAAGATAGAACAACGCTCAACACCACAATGGAGTCTCTAAGAGCATTTCAATGAATGTCACGACCCCTTTCTCCACAAGAATTTTCCAAACCCCTTCATCATTTTTTTAGTTCTTCTTAATCAGTGGGCTCTAATTGAACCAGAGCTCCCCCTATTTTTTGCAGAGACAAGAAACTTGGACAACAAATGACTTGAAATAAACTATTTCCACGGGCATAAATAAATAAACCCGAGCCCCTTTTGACACGTGCCCACCAGAAGAGGGACAATTTACAATTATGATTATAATTCTTCATTAATGGCTCAAAATTTGAATGCTCGGCTTCCCACGTGTGACTAATAAAATCAAGAAAATAATCTTTCAAATCATCATAAATGGGATCATCATCGGTTGTGAGGGAAGCATACGGCCAATAAAAACTAAAACCCAAATAATCATGAGAAGTGGTGCATACATAAAACTTACTTAAATTAGCGTGTTTTAGAGTAGTCATCCTTAAAGGATTTTAGCAATAATTTTGGAAGATTCCTGATCCATATTTGTTGTTTCTGATGAGAGACTCCAATATTAGCAAGCAGATCGGCCACTTTATTTCCTTCCCTAAAAACATGTTGATATTGAACGTTGTTGAATTGAGATTGGAGGAGCTTGATATTTGATATGATACTGCTGATAGTCCAACTAGTGACACCCTTGTTATTAAGGAGATTAATCAGATTTAGGGAGTCGCTTTCCATAATTATGTTGATCTGCCAAAATTAGTGGCAAGTTCTAGACCCTTTAAAATGGCTAGAGCTTCAGCTCTGTGGTTTGAGCCTAGGTCAAAAAAGGAAGCAAAAGTGGCCATCGGTTGTCCCAATTCATCTCTAATAGCAATACCCCCACTAGAAATGCCCGGATTTCCTTTAGAAGACCCATCAATGTTGACTTTAAGCCACCCTGATGATAGAGGCATCCAGGTAGTAATAGCCCTTAAAGGTATAGAATTATGAGGTTGGAGGGGTATCTGAAGTTGCTGCAACCATTATCTATCCATGCTAAGAAGAATTTTACATTTATGTTTTTTCCAAATACAACAATTCATATTTTCTTGAAGACCTGTTGTCACCAAAGTGAAGACCTATTGGGGAGTATTGTGTTGATCCTTAAAAATTCTCCTGTTACGTTCTTTCCAGATGTTCCATAACGTATGAGGAAGGAGAAATTTCCAAGCAAGATTGATGATTTGATGTTGAAAGAGGGGCACCCATTGAATGATAACTTCGAGATGGACTTAGGAAAGACCCAAGACACTCCAAAAATATTAAGGAGGAGACTCCAAACAGAGACGAAGAAATTACAATGAAAGAGTAAATGGGCCGAAGATTCAATAACATTAAAACACAATGCATGCACCTGGTAGGTAGAGAGTAACCCCTATGTTTTAGGTTTTCTCCTAAGAGGAAGGCATCTCTGGAAGCAAGCCAAGTGAAAAAACCCAGTTTAGGGATAACTTGAGGTGACCAGACTTGATGTAGAGTAGGGCCCTCTGGGCTGTGAAGAAGAGAAAGATAGGCGCCTTATGAGAAAAGTAACCCGAAAGCAGAAAGAGGCCATATTCTAACTTCCTCCATAGAATAAGTGGGCAAGAAGTTTTTACCAATAAAAGCTTTAGTTTTTCAATCAATTGAAAGTTGATGATGACTTGCTCCCTCCCAAATGGGTATGGACTAGCATGGGTGTAAGGAGGATCTATCAATATAATTTGATACATAAGTACTGCAAGTTTGAATTAGCCTCGATCTTATAGGATCCCAAAAGGGGTCAACATCTAAATCATTGTTTCTGATCCATTTGTCCATCCAGAAGGTGACCTTATTATCGTTGCCAATTTTCCATCTAGTGCCTACTGAATCAAATTTTGGTGCTTTTGATGGAGTTCCAAATAGCCGAACCATTTGGAATTTTTTCATCATAAAATTTCTCTACTAATAAAGGTATTTAGAGATCATCATCTGTGTCCAAGAGGATTTTCCATTGTTAGCAATTTCCCAACCTAATTTTGTAAGCATAACAACATTCATTTCAACAATTCTACGCAAGCCCAAACCCCCTAAAGTAGTAGGTTTACATACCACTTTCCATGAAACTAAGTGGATTCTCTTTCTTTCTTCTGATCCTGACCAAAGGAAATTTTTTGGATTTGTTCAATAATAGCAGCCACAGAGGCAGGCATTTTTAGAAGAGACATAAAATAAATTGGTTGATTCTGCAAGGTGGCCTTAACTAGTTGTAGCTTTTATCCCGACTCGAGGAGGAGCCTTTCCAACAAGAACGTTTCTTTTGAATTTATCAATAATGAAATTTCAGAGGCTCTTAGCTTGTCTTCCCAAAAAAAGTGGGATTTTGAGATAGGAAGAGGGGAGATCCGTAATCTTTGCTGACTAAAGATGTCAGCAATCTTTCTCTGTCTACTGGCAAGGGTATTAATAAAAACTATACTACTCTTCCAAAATTTATCTTTTGACCAGAAGTTGATTGATAGCAATCCAATATATGCTTCAAAACATTTTCTTCATGTACTGAAGCTATACCCAACAACATAGTATCATCAACAAATTGGTTGTGTGAAGTTGTTGGAGTCCTAGAGGTAGTAGTGATGCCTTTGATGTTGTCATCACTTTTAGCTTGCTTTCAAAGCTCTGTTGAGAGAATCCGCCATAAGTATAAACAAGAAGGGTGATAGAGGATCCCCTTGCTTGATTCCATGACTAGGGGGAAGTAACCTTGAGGGATGCCATTTATGAGAATGGAGAATTTAGGAGTTGAAATAGTTATAAATCTAGGATCTCCATTTCTCCCCAAAACCAAATTTCTCCAAGACCCAAAGTAAGAAGGGCCAACTAACTCTATCGAACGCCTTTTGCATATCAAGTTTGATGATCATACTGGCTGATTTTTTTAGTGAAGCTGAGTGCATCACCTCATGGACCATAATGATTCCTCCTTGTATCAACCTACCTCCTATGAACCCATTTTGTTGTTCCAAAATTAAGCTAGCCATCAAATGTTTTAGCCTAGATGTAAAGCATTTTTGTTATAATCTTGTAAGAGGTATTACAAAGGCTAATGGGCCTATAGTTAGAAATCAATTTGGATCCCATAGACTTAGGTGCAAGGAAAACAAATGTATTATTCCATTCCTTTAAAAGAAGGTATTTTTGCTGAAACTCTAAAATAGCAACATGTAGATCAGAATCTATAATGTGCCAGAAAGATTGAAAAAATGTTGTTGGGAAACCATCAGGGCCAGGTGATTTATCACTTTTTATATCGAAAACTACTTTCTAATTTCTTCCACTGAGAAGGGTTGGGTGAGTTTGGCATTCATAGCATCATTAATAAGCTTTGGTATATGCTGAAGCATTTCTAGAAATCCTCTTCACTCTGGGGAGGGCCCTCATGCAGGAGACTAGCATAATAGTTGATTAATTCAGCAGCAATTTCTTCATCTTTATTTATGTAGGTGCCATCCATAGTGACCAACTCTTTGATTTTATCTCTGCTCTTGTGTTTTGTAGTAGTCATGTGGAAGAATTTTGTATTTCAATCTCCTGCTAAAGCCGGATGGCTGGATCTTTGGTTGATAGATTTCTTCCTTAGTAAGAGTATTGTGGTAGTCACTAAGAAGGGAAAAATCATGTTGATGAAGTTGAGGGGATCTTCCTTTTGATTCAATATCCTCCTATATATAAGCAAGCTTAAGATTTAGCATATCTTTTCTCTTGTGGATATCTCCAAAAACCTAAGTTTTCCAATTTTAAGCTTATTCTTAACAAAGTTGAGCTTCTTAGCAAACTTGTACATAGCCGAGCCCTTGTATATTAGTCTGTCACCAATCCTTGATAAGATTTTCTAACTAATTATTTACAACCAACCCACCTCAAACTAAAATGGGGATGGATTTTTTAGCATTGAGCTTGCGAGGTAGTGAGGAAAAGAGTAGTGATCATCGAGGTTATCTTAAACAGAGCCTTCAAGTAGAAATTGTTATGGTGAAAATTCAATCCATAGATACAAGGAATCTATCTAATTTAATTTGAATGTGATTGTTTCGAATCGTCTGTTTGACCATGTATAGGTAACTCCATGAAGATCAATATCAAAAAATTCCCCCATTTTGATAAATTCAGCAAGGGCTTCAGAGTTATTAGTGTTGACACTGGTTCTACCTTGTTTCTTTGATAGATAAAGAGGAGTATTGAAATCTCCATCTATAAGCCATGGTAGGTGCTTACAGGAATATCAAAAATCTAACAAATATTTCCAATTTTTTCTCTCTAAGTTTCAAGTGTTAGGAGCATAGATATTTACAGAAATCCAACCCAAATTAGAACCAATATCTTGGAAAAACATTCCCTAGAAAATGGGGGGTTTTAATGATACATTCCCCAAAGAGAATCTTTGAATTCTAGAAAGTGCACAAACCTCCAACATTACTAGCAAACACTCTTGAAACAACAGAGGCATTGGGCCAAAACTTATGAAGCATATTCTCCTCTTTCAATTTGGTTTCTTGTAGCATCAAAATATCAGGACAATGTTTGAGTCTAAAATCCTTGAGGATTCTTTTTTTTTTTTTCGGGGAGCGTTTAATCCCCGAACATTCCAAGAGAAAATCTTCATTTCTTTTATTTTGGCTTACCTCCACTTGGGATGGCAAGAAGTCTCTGTGTTCCTTGAGCTATATTGAGAAATGCTTCCTCCTAAAGCTTTGCTTGATTTGTGTGTCTCCCTTTAGTTTTCTTAGAACCCACATCAATTTTTGACTTAGTGTTGTTTCTAGTATTCTTTGTAGGACTGTTATCAGCTGAAAGTGAAGAAGAAGGAGAGATGATCATGTTCTCCTAAAGAGGGGAGCAAGTAGTAGCAGGGGACAACAAATGAGAAAGAAGGAATTGCAACGAAGGACATGCTCAAGAAAATCACAAAGGGAATGGGAGGAAGGAGGAGAGGAGGTAAAAGGGGAGGATCCAAAAAGAGGGAAAGTAAGAGGAATTCCCAAAGAATGAGAGAAGGGAGGGGGCAAAGCAAAAGTAGAAGGCAAAGAAGAAGAGGGGGTAGAAGGAGAAAAATGAGAAGTGGAGGAGGAAGTAGAGGGAAGCGGAGCAAAACAACAGACGTCAAAGATGGAGCCACCAATGGGGAGGAGGAAGCAGGGGGAAGCGGAGCAGAGACAGACTAAACCACCAAAGGGGATAAGGAAGGAGGGGGAAGTAGAAGTAGAAACTGATAGGAGAACAATATCCTCTAAAATAACATCAAAGGGGTTAGAAGTACTAGCAGCATTTTTAGTTTTGGGTATGAACTTACCTTTGTACAATGGTGACCGAGACTTCTCTTTAGTATTTTAAGCTAGCTTGGATGGGCAAGCTTGTGCCCTGTGTCTGATGCTTTTGTAGTTGGAGCAAACTTGAGGAATATATTCGTAATCAATGAGTTGCACCCAAGTTCCCAACTCAGAGTGAAGATCAATGGAGGATGGTAGACGCAAACTAATGTCAGCATTGACACAGAATCTATCATGTATGAATTTAGAGCCCATCTTGGTGGCTTGATCCATTGCTAGTAGAGAAATAATGGAGCGGGCTATGCCTTCAATGATAGCAAAGAGCCAAAACTCTAAGGGGAGGTCGGGAAGACGAACCCATATTGGATCTTGGGACTTTGTTTCATTTTTAGCGTTGAATCTAAGTGTTCAATGATGAATATAGAAGCCTCTCCTTCCAAAAAATCATGTTCTACCCAACAAATCACGGTAAAAATATTCTTTATGTGAGAAAGCAAACAACATGAAACCATTGAAAAGGACAGAAATATCCATTGGACCACATGGATCCCATTTAATACGTACCCATTTAAGAATCTCTTCTAGCAGCGGTCTGGGGCCCATAAGTTTGTCGATCAACAACATTTCCCTAGAGGTTTGTGTAGCTTCAGTAATCGAGGAAGGGATTTATAGAGACAAAGTCCCATCAATGCTCTGAGGTTGAAGTTTTCCAAGGTCCGTAGATTTTGAAGAGCCAACAACAATGTCCTTCAAGGAGCCGGTAGAGACATTGGTGTAATCGGGGAGGGGGTTAGGAGCCGGCCCAAATGGATCTACCATCGAAGCAGGAGCCGATCCACTATAAAAATTCCAAAATTTGCATAGCGGGAAAAAAAAAAGGCTTGTTTTTGTTGATCCAACACAAACTTACTTCTAATTTTATTTTATTATTAAGTCTATAACAACTTTATTATAAGTGCCTTTATAATATTTTATTTTTTTAATTGCACTTTATAATAAATTATTATGACTTAAGTTCCCCTTGTGCTCATCCCTTAGCCATCGGGGAGACAAAATGGGCTAAGGGTCTTCGACCGAGAAGGGGATATTACAATCCTCCCTTCCCAAAATTGCTTGCCCTCAAGCAATTCCAAACTTGTTTGTCCAAGTGCCATGCACAAGAGACAAAACATGCTGAAGTGATCCAAAAGCCTGCCACCGTACCTGTCAAGTGGGCTAAATCTTGCCACCATCTACCACTCACAAGATGATCATATACACACATTTGTATCAAAGATATCACATACTTAAGATTGCATATTTCATCCTCTAATTTATCATTTTTCTCAAGAGGAAAACAAATCGAATATGCAATGACATTATCTCACTTGCTCCATACCTTGTGATGTCATCATGATCAGCAATAGGCTGAATTTCTTCACGGTACAACTACTGCAATGACATGCTTCTTTCTTCGTCATCCTTATCTTGTGCAATCTGCTCCTCTTGGAATGACACTTCCATGCTTTTGGCTGCCACAATTTGAGGAATACCATTCCTCATACTTTGTTGCCCACTAGTTGAAGAAGTCTTTGGTTGCCCAAATGATCCCTTTGGCTGCCCCAAAGGTGTTGTTTGTTGCTTTTGGACTAAAACATCTTGTTCAATTTTGCATTCCTCTTTTCCTTCCCTACAAATATTTTGTTCAATGGAAGTCATACCTTTTTCTCTATAAGTTTTTTCTTCTTCACTTGGCATGGTGGAATACTCTATGGGCTGATTTCCCTCCACTTGTAGATCTGAGTTGGTAGACTCCATGATTTCATTTCCTTTCTCATCCTTGTCATCTTGCACATCAAATATTTTTAGAAACTTTTGTGAGAAATCTACAAGTGAAGCAATGGATTCAACCCCTTAGGTCTTCAACATTTGGTGCCACCATTTATGTGTTACTCCATCCATGTATCTAGAGATGAGCATGAGGGCATCATCATGACATATATGATTACAACACAAGAATGTCTCAAATTCCTTTAACCGTGCTTTAGCAGATATTTCCTTAGTGCCATAAAAAAATGGAACTTGAGTCCACTTCACTTTTTCTTCCTTACATTCAGATTTGATTTCTCTTTTTTTTCTTCACAGTGGGAGGATTAACCACTCTGATACCACTATGATATCCCCGAAGGGACTATTTTTTCCCCAAAATGGATTTGAGGTAATTCCCACACACCCAATGCAATTTATAAAAAGATACCAACTGTTTATGATGCAGATCTAATTTATTTATAGAAAATGTGACTAGGGATGATTATGAAACTTATAAAAATAAGAAATAAATCATGATATTGCCACCATAAAATGAGCTGAAACTTATAATATTTCACCCTCATAATATTCGTGCTCAAATTTTTGAATTTTTAGAGCCCATGTACAGCTGAAATGAATTTATTTTGAAACTCAAGTCTACAGAAAATTAGGCAACTTCAAAAATTCATAACTCACTCAAAAATGCTTCGATCCACACAAATAAACTATGCACGGACTCACAAAAATAGGGAGAATGCAATGATGTTACCCATTCATACAAATGACCACCACAAGTGCCCTAAATAGCCAAAACATCAATTTTCCCTTAGGTTATTGGGCAAATATATATATATATATATGGAAATTACAACAAATATATATATATATATTCAGATCTGATACTCTAGAAAACTATTGGAAAATCAGCAATCCGATCTGGTTTGTAGCAGCCCAAAATACCTTAAAATAGTTCACTATGCAATTCACACAAGCTGGAAACAAGGAGAAAACCCAACCACAACTTTCCTCTTCAAACCCTTGGATCAAATTTGCACTTTTACCCACTTTAACCACTAGAAAAATACTGAAAAATACTACTAATCAAGTGATATGTAATGGAAACCCCAGGACGGAGAATACTCTCAACTAGAATAAGGGTTTTTGTCCTTCTAGTAGGCTCTTTGAGGGTTTTCCTCCTCGAGAGTGAATCTCTAAGTGTTTTTGTCCTTATAATATTTAAGATGTAAGCTCAAAGCTCAACATACAAATATGATTTTAGAAAATAGATAAGTGATGCTCTCCTCAAGCAATTTGACTTGCTTATATAGAGATAATGAAACAACTTGCCTCCCTTGTTGGGGATGGGTCTATGCGGAAACATTTGCAACTATAGAATATCAAATCCAAAACATGCAAATACGGATCTAACAATCCCCACAAAATCTACAGTAGTGGAAGTATAAACAAGAATAATCCAAATCACACAAAATTACACACACATAACACAACATGTACCGTGGTTCACCCAATGTGGGCTACGTCCACCAAAGATAGAGATCTCATATATATAATATAACAAGAGATTACAAAATCTACCACTATGTAACCAAACTCTTATTGTAATGTGAATCTGCAAACAAGACCTCTAGAAGGCTCTACCATGTGCAATGCATTGTAACCATGCACCAAGAATAAAGTCTCTCCTCCATCACTTTGCATCAAATTGTGCAAACATGGAGACAAATTCCTCTACAATACTAGATTCCTATGGATCAACAATACATCATGATCTCATGGATCTGTAATATAAGATCTCATAACATGTGGATCTACAAGAATGAGCAATAACAAGATCTCACAACAACCTGTAGATCTAACAAGAAGGAACCCTAAGTGCTTTGCATACTATGCAAGCCATTACATGAGACTAAACAATACAAAGGAAATACAATAGAAGATAATACCATCTTCTCACCAATAGTGTACCTGCACTTTCCTTCTATTCACTTCTCTCTATGAAAGCTCATGTCTTCATGCAATCTGATTTTTCTTTTTCTTCTTCTTCTTCATCCTTTCAACCAAGGATTATGCTCTTCTTCACATCTTACACCTCTAACCCTAGTTTTCTAACTTATATAAGCCTATACAAACTTAGGGCATAATATCCATACAATTACATCCAATATATTTTCTTTAAAACAAAAGTTATATTAAATCCCGTGACTTATAAATAAAACACTCTTGCACATGTAGTCAATGTTGGTTACTGCCTAACTAATGTCGCTCACTTTCTGACCCATGTTGGTTGATAAATGACCGATTTCGGTCCATCGCTAACGATTGGTCAGTCAGTCGACCGATGTTGGTCATTTCTTGACCAATGGCGGTCACTATGTAACCCAGATCACTTTGTAACTATTTAGCTTCACAACCTAACAATCTCCCACTTAGATATAAATTTTTGAGCCTTTATACCTATACTTGTACATCACCATCATCTACACACTGTGAAGACCATCTATTCTTTACATCAACAATTCTCTCAAATGAAATCAGGAAGATTAAACCATCTTCTAAAACCAAGAAGATAACAAACCCGTGACTTACCATATACCTGCACGAAGCTACTCCTTATCCATGATACACAAGTTATCCATACATCAAGCTCCCATCGAATCATAACTCCAAGCCTCTTATGCAACTAAGCCACCATAACTAACACACTGCAAGAGCTCCCACTCAACCTAAAATATTGAGCTTCAACCGCAACCATAGACATACCGTAAAACAAACCATGTTCTCCATCCATCTATCCATGTCTCCATGCAATGACCAAGACAAGTCAAACCTGGAATATGTGAAACCAAAACAAGATCCTGGGTAAAGACAACTCAAATGAGTTCTACTGCAATGTGGGTGATCAATCCACAAACTTGCATAACTCAAAGAATCCAAACACTATAATATACAAATCTAACCCGCATAAACAACTAGCATGTCCAAGACAACCATCTATAGATAACATATCCCATTGAGTAGCATAGTAATCAAGAGGAAATACAAACACCCCCTACTCATGCTCAAGGCATCCATGTGAAAATCAAACATCTGCATCATCATAGAATCACAAAAATGAATCTATCCACATGTACATCCATCCATATCACCAGGCTCTCCAAAAGCTCCAAGTCTACCACCGACTAACTCCAAAGCCAAATATGAATCTTGTGCTCATCAATGTCAATAAAAACATCCATGTTAAACCATGACACTAATACCAAGTGCAAATACCAGCAAACATGTCATCAACATACTCTACACAATCAACCAAGATGAAAGCAAAACAAGGGCACCATCTAAAAATGGTAAATAAACATTGTTGTCAAACCTGTGACCAAACCGACCACGCTTAACCCTAACCAACACCTGTCTCGAAACTAGCATGATTTTCTTCTTTTTCACCCTTTAAACTCTAAAAATTTCTCTATCATCTAAAACCAATTGAATAAACCATCAATTACCTTCCCTAAGGAATATCCAGGCACTACAAAATAAACCATAAGTGACATCACAAAGAAATAAACTCAAAATACCCGCAAAGTCGTGACTGCCCTCCAAAACCAACTTGTTGCTCCTGCCACTCTGAATAATAGAAATCTCCTCTCACTCTACATGTGCATCATGTATCCAATCTTTTAATGCCAACAACCATGGCTTGTTCCAACTGAATATGAAATCCCCTGCACTGCCTCTAACACAAAGCTCAAAAGCTAATATGTTAGTGAGAAATAAAACCGAGATGAAAGAACTATAAAATTGATTCCCTTTCTTCTCTGAGAATACTTCTACATCACAGAAGTTTGGACTTCTTGTGAAGTAGGTGAATCACCTTCTTTCCATCCATGTGTACTCAACATCTCTCATTACCTACAACTATGTCTAATCATGAATTTTCATTGAGGATCTCATCCTTAGACTAGAAACCCTTGTCCTCAAGATTCCACACAACCGGGAAATAAAATTCAAATAACACCAAAAACCATGGTGTAAATTTGTGCACACTATCCAAACATAATATCAGTTTCTCCAAACGAAAGAAATAAAACATGAATCATATAGAGATACTCTGACTCAAAATCTCAATGGACTAACCAAGCCAACTTTGTCCTCTTTTTGATCTAAACCATGAAGTGATCTACATCGTTTTACGCCATGTACACTCTACGTGTAAGAAACTCGATCCTCCAAACCAGGACAAAAATTCATATGCCCTCACCTGTTGTAAAAAATCTTGTACATATAAGTTGCCACAAAGACCAACCATGGCCATCCCCTAACCAACCATGGTTATCCGACCGATACCAGCTCCTCTCTCGACCGATACCAGCTCCTCTGTGACCGACCTCGGTTCTCGAGATCGATGTCAATCTCGCTTTGGAACAAACCCAACATGACACAATTTGGCATAGAACACCACACCAAGTGCCTACTTTGACCAAATCGATAGTTTTGAGCTGAGTCATTTCAAGAAGCATCCAAATTGTACAAAACCACTACAACAATAAACCATGCAATAAATTACATCAAGGTGAAATACCTCACCTTACCAAAGATTTCCAAGAAACTAACCCACATCTTCAACTAAAGAAATTTCCTCTCGACGCCGAAGCCCGTCTTTGTTCTATGATACTACCTCTCTACCAAAGCCTCGTGTATCTAACTGCACCAAGGATGCATACCTGTTCCTTTTCTCTGTCTAGATCTGCAATCCAAAACCATGCATGTGTAATTAAACCATGCGTACTGTAAAACCAAGATAAAACCATACCTCAATAACCAGATTTGCAATCTGAATACCATGTTTGTGCCTCTAAGAACTAGGGACACCTCAAAGAAACAAGATACATTCCATGCATCTCTCTATTTCTTCAAATCTATGATTTTTGTTTAAAACCAAGCTACCTAGTAACCAACCATGGTCACCCTGCCAATGTCGGTTGCCACTTAACCAACGTCGGTCACTGTAATTTCCAACAACCTTACTCTTCTAGCTCCCACTTGAGATTCAATCTCTTCCTGTGATTTTCACATCAGGAAAAACAAACCCTGCTCTCATACACCTGTCAGTAAACCACTAACAAAACCATTAAGAAAACCCTTGCTCTAAAAAACTAAAATCCATCGCTCTGATACCACTTGTTGGGGATGGGTCTATGTGGAAACATTTACAACTATAGAATATCAAATCCAAAACATGTAAATACAAATCTAACAATCCCCACAAAATCTATAGCAGTGGAAGTATAAACAAGAATAATCCAAATCACACAAAAGTACACACACATAACACAACATGTACCATGGTTCACCCAATGTGGGCTACATCCACCAAAGATAGAGATCTCATATATATAATATAATAAGAGATTACAAACCAACTCTTCTGCATAAGAGTACATGTATCTCTACAAGAGTATCTCCTCCTCTAGATCTTCCTAAGTACACTAAATCGTGCCTCCATACCACCACATGTGTCTCCTCCAGATCTCTAATCAGATCTACCTGAGTACACTATAACCATGCCTTTGAAACACCACCAGATCTCACATACCTGAAGCTACCCTACATCTGCCATTGTGTAACCAAGGTCTCATTGTATTGTGAATCTGCAAACAAGATCTCTAGAAGGGTCTACTAATGTGCAATCATAACCATGCACCAAGAAGTAAGTCTCTCCTCCATCACTGCATCAACCTGTGCAAACATGGAGATAACTTCCTCTACAATACTAGATTCTTATGGATCAACAATACATCATGATCTCATGGATCTATAATACAAGATCTCACAACATGTGGATCTACAAGAATGAGTAATAACAAGATCTCACAAGTAACATGTGGATCTAATAAGAAGGAACCCTAAGTGATTTGCATACTATGCAAGCCATTACATGAGACTAAACAATACAAAGGAAATACAGTAGAAGATAATATCATCTTCTCACCAACAGTGTAGTGTACCTGCACTTTCTTTTTGTTCAGCTTCTCTCTATGAAAGATCTTGTCTTCATGCAATCTTCTTTTCTTTTTCTTCTTCTTCTTCATCCTTTTTCAACCAAGGATTATGCTCTTCTTCACATCTTACACCTCTAACCCTAGTTTTCTAACTTATATAAGCCTAGACAAAATTAGGGCACAATAGCCATGCAATTACATCCAATAGATTTGCTTTAAAACAAAAGCTATATTAAATCCTGTGACTTATAAATAAAACACTCCCACACAAGTAACCGATGTTAGTTATTCCGCATGACCGATGCCGGTCACTTTCTAACCCATGTTGGTTGATAATTGGATGATGTCGGTCACTTCCGACCGATGTCGATCACTTTCTAACCGATGTCGGCCTTTGTGTGTTGGCCGTCAAATAGGACTTTTTAGAAGAGCAACAGTCAGGGGACAAAAAGTCCCTCCTCTTTAATGGGAGAGGTTCCCTTATTCTGAAACGAACTTATTTACAAATACATGAACATTATTTTATGGTCAAACTTGGATATTACGAAAGTGTTTTCCACAAGTACCATCGATTACGCGGGGACTTAGGAAGGGAATAAGAAGATGAGCGAGAATAGCAACATTGTAATTATAGATAGCAGAATAATTCTTCGTGTATGCGAAGCTTCAAAGGATTTAAGACAAGATCATTTGCATTAGCTGAATGGGATTAAATTTAGAGACACAAAGTTCCGTAAATAACCTTCTTGATTTGTTAATCAAGGACACAAAGTTCCTTCTTGGTTGTACAAGATCTTTGTACTTGCAAAACCAGGCAAGATGCAATCAGAGAGACTAAACGAGTTAGGAACAAAATGATCTTTACAATATTAAAGGAAAACACAGAGACAACAAGAATCAGATAGACAAAGAACGGAAAGCCCTTTTGTATTGATTTCTTTTAGATCTGTTTACACTTTCAGCAAAATATCCAAGTTCTTCCTCCTTCGAAAATGGCGTGGAAAGGCCATTATATAGATTACAAGTCAGTTACTCTTCGTAACCATTTCTTTTAACTAAAGAATAGTTAAGTACCGCCAATTACAATACCTTAACTAATTACAAAGAATACGAAAAGAAAGGAAAGAAGAGGAAAGGAAGGAGAAGGAGACAGTGGTGCCACTCTGGGAGGGACCCACTTGTCTCGAGAATCCATTGCTGAACTTCTTCAATGACTCAGCCTATATCTCTCGCCACGAGGGACCGACGTGTTGGTTGCGCAGATCGAGTCCAAAATCCTGACATTTCTCCATCTCTTTATCAAACTCGACGTGAGTATGATAGTCTTTGTTTGCTTCTTCAAGCGGCATCAAGAGAACAAATTTCCTTTATCTTGTCCTTAGAGATGGAGTCTTCCTTGAAAAGATTATCTTTGACAAAAGCTCGAATCGAGCTTTGATTTCTTTGCAAGGACAAGGGAACGCGAGTTTTCATCCCGAAGATGACAATGCATATCTTTGAACGCAAAGTACCGCCAATGTCTTGAACACTTCTCCCTTACGCCCTATTCTTCATTTCTCCTACACTTCCTCGGGACTACGATTTTCCACTCCATGCTATAGACCCAAGATTTTGACATATTGTCCTTAGCATCATCGAAAATCTTGTTCGCCAAGAAGATGTTCTCATCTGTCGGCCCATGAGGCGAAGGTCTACGATGCAACTACTACTCCGAGCTTAAGCTCTTTATCCATTACCCCAATAGTAGAGGACACCTTTGCAAATTATCTACCTTTCCATGTAGCTTAAAAGCTTCATCGATGAAGTTTAGTCCTAAGCAACAAGCATGTCATCTACCATGGCTTCGATAGCTCGCCATAGACAGAATACTTGTGCATATCTTTGATACTTTGCACTTCATCTTGGCTTAGAATTACGGGAGGCGGTAGAGCGGTCGAGGGGTAGGGTCCAAAACTTTGTCCTTAGACAAAAGTGACTTGATAAAACTCGTGAGAACTTGGGCTTGTTCTTCTAGCTGCTCAATCGTCTGCTGCCCTTTCTCTACCCTTCCAATAACCCTTGTGACTGTTTCCTGGAGGTTATGAATCTCACCTTCAGGAGTAGACTCTCCCATAGGGATCCTTGAAAGCTCAAGTCGATGTCGCAAGTCTCGATTTCGATTTGTCTACTGTGGGCTTAGCAATCTCCAGGAATTGCTGACCTTGAGCATCTGACACAATCCTGGAAGTAGTTCTGGCTTTCTTGGCACGAGAAGGAGTGGTGCCCAACAAGGCTGCTACAGCATCAAAATTTGGTCCCAAGCTTTGAGAGGAGGATTTCCTCTTCCTTTTGTCAACCAGAGGTTGCACCCAAGCAAAAGAGGAAGAAGAATCTGCAGGAGAAGCAAGGGGACCAAGAGACAGGGAGCTCATGACACTCAAGGTCTGTGCAGCTGTTGACTCAAGCTGAGATGTGGGTAGAACACTGGAGGTAATGGCGGTAGAAGAATCAGTAGTACCTGGAAATTCAGTGCTCTGGACCTCCTTATCTGCTGGATTTTCAGGAACACTTGCAGGAGTTGGCATCTCACTTTCTTCACTTTCACTGAGAACAATGATGTTCTCTGGCCCCATAGGCAACTGTGCCTGTTTTCTTGGAGGATCATTCTCTGCAGGCTCCTTCTTTACCTCTTTGAGTTTCTTCTTGTATACCTGGGTAGATGGAGAAGGAGTAGATTCCACAGGTCCCCGAGCTGTTGAGGCAGGAGGGGTTTTCACTGGTGTTCCAGACTCTGGAACTGATGTCTCTCTTATGGGTGTCGAATCATCCTTGGAGCTAGATTCTCCTGAGTGCCTCTTGAATTCTCGGATCTTCTTACTGAACCAGACCCTAGTTCTGATCAAGACTGGAGCAAGAATCTCAGCCAGATCATCTCTCTCTTTCCTGTTCCAATCCAGGTCCTCCAGAGGAGTGTGCTTAATCACATTTTCATACTCATAAGAGTATAGCTCAGAATTATCATCTTGGAGACCTTCAGGAACTTGGTACAGACCGAGTTCTTGGATCGGTGCAGGAGAACCGCCACAATGCCTTCTTCTCGGCTTCAAAATCATCTGCGGTCAAAGTAGTCTTCTCAGTATTCGCCCTATGATGATATATTATCTTGAGGTTACGTTCAATGAACTTCTTCAAGTCAAAACAGTCCTAGGCTTGAAGAAATGAAAAAAGTGATAGGGACCGTGGCTCTTTTATGTTCTCGAGCATCTAGAGTCTGTTTTGCATGTATAGTTTCCCAGAGAGATGGGAAAGTGCAAGCCAGAAATCTTCTTGTCTCTGCAAGTTCTGTGCAACTTGTCTAGTTGCCTGCATATTTCAATCAGGGCCATTTTGTCGTTGCAGAACATGGGGAGCCGCAGAGGGGTGCTCTCATAGCCAGCCAGCCTGATATAGGAGAATTTCCTGAATTGAATGAAATAGGCTCCATACTGCGATATCAAGTTCATGGCTTCATCTCGAAAACCTTCTAGCAGTATCACCTTCGAGCAATCTGACCACGTACATGGTGAAAGCATCATTGACCCTTCTGAAATTGCGGTTGCTGGTCTCCAAGGTGAACTGCGGGCAATAGGCATACACTGGATCATCTTTGTGTGCATCTACATAGGAGAAACCAAACCACTGCCTGGATGCTGCTAGGGTATACATCAGATATGAAGTCATGTAGAACTTCTTTGTCTGCTGAACGTTAGATAGCTGCTCAGCCAAATTCATACTGATGATCTCTGCCCAGTTGATATTTTGTGTTCCCTCGCACACCATGCTAATGAGCGGGCACATCCAGAAATGAAATTCATTGGTGGAGGGCAAACCCATAACCCGAGCCAGCAGGATTATGAAGTCTGACAGTTCTTCATTGAAATCTACCCGGAAGAGGGTTTTGGTCAGACGAGAAGGACCTTTCTTAGGGTTCTTCAACCAAGACTTCGCCACTCGAGCTTTATATTTATCACTGTCTTGGTCGAACATGGCCTGTGCTTGATCCCGAGAGACGACTATAGCATTGTCCATCTCCGGAATCCTCAGAGCAGCTCCAATGGCGGCGCAGCGTCTAGCTTGGCAATGAGCTCCCCGTGTATGTTTGTCAATTCACTCGTAGCGGGGTCGAAGTGAGCTCCGCATGAAAGTACAGTATCAGCACACTGCACTGAGATAGGGAATCCTCCGGCGAAAGCTAAACCGCTATCATTAATCATCTGTGCCATTGGCGTAGGGTTTGCATCTGTCATTCTTGACCAAAAATCACCGAAGTCGAGATGACGAGCTTCACTGTCTCCGATATTGCTAACGGCAGACTCAAGTGGAGAAATTTGCTCCTGCCCCTGAAACTTGATCTTCATATTGATAGACTGGGAGCTGCAACCTAGACTTCTGGAAGGAATTTGCAAATGGAGGGGGAATTGCGCAGGTTTTCGAATTGCAAGGGTTTGAGCGAAAGATAGCATGGAAGCAATGCGAAAAATGCAAAGGGGAATGCTCGTTATATAGCCGTTTGGAGAGAGAAATGACTTTAATGCGCATTGAATACACCACCACCAATTTGAAAAATATCATACTTGGAGCGAGCGGGAAAAACTAAGTGTGAATGACACTAGGTACGCTTGGGACATGTGAGACGCGAATGCGCGAAACACGCGGCTCGGCCGGTTCGGGCGAAACAGGGAGAGGACGCACAAATGCATTTGGGACAAATGGGACGAAAATGTGCGAAGTACGCGATTCGGGTGTTTCGGCCGAAATTGGAACAGCGGGCCCGTTTGGACTTGGGACATTCGGGACAAAAAGTTCCGAAGTACGCGACTTGACCGGCTCGGCCGAAAATGGGAAAGCTCGCACTTTTTAACTTTGGGACATTTGGGACAGGAAAGTGCGAAGTACGCGGGAAGGATGATTCTACGAATTGGAACAACACGCAAAATAAGTTTTGGGACACTTGGGACAAAATTTTCCGACGGGCCCGAAAATGGGACAACTTCGGGGATTTCGGCCGATCGGGGAACAGAGTGCATTTTCGTACTTGGGACAGATGGGACAAAAAGTTCCGACAGGCCCGAAAATCACACAAAAAGACCCAAAACACAATTTCTTTTAACTCCACGACTTAGGCACTTCAGAGAAGAACTCTTCAACTCAAAATTTTGAAAATTTTACTCTTATCAGAGCGGGAAATTTTGAGTGAACAACACACTGTAACCCATTCACTTTGTAATGCATGCTCCAGTGAAGCTATTTAGCTCTAACCTAACATCCCTTAACATCCAATCAACTTTTAGCCCCTCATTTAATGTTTTTCCCTTTTGATCCATCCCATAAGGAGGTCGCATTTTCTAGGGAAATATAAACTTTATAAGGTGACTTTAGCTTTCTCTAATTTTATTTTATTATTAAGTCTATAATAACTTTATTATAAGTGCCTTTATAATATTTTCTTTTTTAATTGCACTTTATAATAAATTATTATGACTTAAGTTCCCCTTGTGCTCATCCCTTAGCCGTCGGGGAGACAAAATGGGCTAAGGGTCTTCGATCGAGAAGGGGATATTACATTAAAATGTACCTTACTATTTAATGTAATGAATAATGGAGAAGGGACACGTGTAAATAGCTCGACATATGTTGTAGTAAATGTCCCCAAAACAACTACTAATTGTTGAATATTTAGGGACATGTGGAAAAAATTTAGACCATTTGTAGTCACAAATTATAATAAATATCTTGTGGAAATATGGGGGCATGTGAAGAGATAAAGGGACACAATACACAATAATATGTGGCACAAGCTCGTGTGCTCAAAGACTTGCAACAAAGATTAGGGCATGTGAATATTAAAGAGCCCCATGAGTCCATATCTATAGAAGGTCTCATATTTGCAATGTTGAGCTTGTGGACCCATTAAATGTAGTGACCTTGAGTAAACACAAGCCCACCATGTGACGAAACCCGTGACCAATCATGTGTTGCCACGTGGCCCAATGAATAATAAAAAAGTATTATAGTGAAAAATAAATATTTTGGAGCCCTTTTTTTGGTCATGGGCAGAGGATCTTCAAGGCAACATAAAATTTAACAAAAAGCACTATTTGAGGCATTCTTGGTAGCATTGTAAATCTCTCTCCAAAAGTGGCATGTTGGTATAAGATTTGGGGGTATACTAGAGAACATTTTTAGATCATTTTGTGACCAAGACTCGAGGAATATTTAGCTTCTTATCAATGAAATAGAGTTATGTGGAGCCCCAAATAAATTACAATTGTTCTAATGTGTCATCCCTTCAAAGTGGGATGCTTCTAGAATTCTCATTCCTTCCATTTACTACCAATACTCAAGTGGGGAGCTACATCCATTTTGTGAATGTGAGGCCTATCCATTGGCTCCCCATGTGAATAAAGAGATCTTCAAATAAGTGAGAAATCTATTCTCTCCTATTATCTTGATAACTTCTTTTTTTTGCATATGCTTCTCTCATGGTAATTCATTTTTGTTTTTCCGAGGCTTAATTTTACATTGTAAATTTCTTGTTTTCAAGCAAAAGTTGTGCTTCCTACGAATGAGATTTTCACAATGAGATATTTTTTCTTATGAAGTCTCTAATTTTCTACCACATCATTCAATTATCTTCCCTTAGATCATATATCCCCGAGAGTTGTTCATGTTCATTTTCAAGTATTCCCCACTTTTTTAGGTGTATATTGTTTGTGTGGACACACTTATTGTGCCTCATTCATCACGAACTTATATCCAAATGAAAAAATTATTCATAAAATTATAGCTTAAGTTTATACTTTATATAAATTATATAAATTCAATTCAATTAATGTATTTGTCAATTTCATTCAAGTATGACCTTTCATGGTTATAACCAACCAACCTCCTTTATAAGGATATTTTCCAATGTGTGTCAAGAAAAATTAAGAACAAGTGAAAATATTTGATATTCACATAGGAATGTATGAAATGAGAAGAAATACAATGTTGGGATTTTGGTCTGCAATGATCAAACATGTTTGTAAGTTCGTAAATTTGGATGGTGTATTTTCATGGGTTTTTAGCATTTTTGTTTTCCCTCAAGTTAATTATTGTGTTCTATGTTCATTTTAATGTTTGTACATTGTACTATTTCAATTCATTACAATTATAGATTCCTGTAATTAATTTAATCCTTATAAAATTCATTATACAACATTTCATTCAATTGGTCCTACGTAATCTAACATGGTATCAAGGATGGTTGTTGTTTAAGATATTTGAAGGATCAAAATTTACATTAAATATAGAAATATCTAGCTACAAATATGAAACAAATATATATATATATATATATATATATATATATATATACATCCTCTGCAAATAAAGTGTTGGTATCGAGAAGAAAATCTAAAATTTCATTCAAGTAAATCATTGTATAAGGTGGGCCCTACATGGTGTTGATAGTAGAAGAGGAAGAAACTTTGCATGCGAGAGTTGTTAAAGGTGGACTCACACCGCCTTATGTTTGCAATAAAATTAGAGCATAAATTAAAAAACAATAGATGCAACACCAAAATCTCTACTTTGATGCAAAAGTAAGCACTCAAATTGAGTTCAAAAGAATGGAATAAGAAGATATACTTATAAATTACCAAGAAGAGGATCCTTCCTTTGATGTATTGGATTTTCTTAAGATGATCAATTGATGTTGATTGCTTCAAAGTAGAGCTTTGTGCATGGATTTTGGCAAGACCTCCTCTTGGAAGCTTAATTATGGATTGATCAAGGATGATAGCTTGAGTTGCTTAGTTGATGGATGATTGTTAAGGTGGAAAGATCTTAGTGTGCTTCCTATGCATGGTTTTCTAAGTTGGTGGAAATCTTGATTTATAGTTAAAGTGCATTGGATTCAATGGATAGTATTAAGCCAAGGTGGATTGTGATCAATGGTTGAGGTTGGTTGAGGATGATAAGATTCTATAGGTGGAGGATAATATGAGGGTTATATGAAGGTTATATAGATAGACAACTCTTGATAATGCATACTTGAAAACAATATTTGACACAAAAGCTTTACATAGAAACAAGATGGTGCTTGTGTATTTTATTAATATAAAAATCAAGCATTACAAAACAAATGAGAGAGCTGCAATATTTATAGATATTGGACAACTTCTATCTCATCCACAATATATGGAAATAAATCATCTAATCTAAGAAAATATGCAGAAATAGCATATTGCCCCTAACTGCCCCTATTTCCCCTCATATAAATCATCCAGAACAAAATATGCAAGATAGAACATGATCCCACAAACATTGGGATGAGAACACTATCACTTAGTTAACTAACAACTGAGGATAACTAATACCTATTGACATAAGTTTAAAGTATTTAAATTAAATACTTTAACTTATTACAGTTATTCAAATATCAACTAATGATGAATTAAGCTAAGTTTTATTCCTAACAACAACTTTAGATGTGATTAGGTTATTTAATCATGATTAGAGGAGGGATTAGTTGGAGGATTTGTAGGAGAGGCTAGGAGGGTAGGTGTAGGTAGGTAGCTAGGAATATAAAATTCCTAAAAATGAGAGGATATGATTAGATGATTGATTAGGGAAATTAATCACGATGAAAGGATATGTGGGATGTTATAAAGATAGGATGTCATGAAGGGATAATTGATAAGAGGGATACTTTAGCTGTATAAAATTTTCCCTCTTGAAATATTATTGTGACAAGAGGAAGTAATGAATTTTCAAAGAAGATAGAAGATGAAGTTGGGAATGGTAATGCCCCATTGAGGGGTTATATAGGGAGTAATGAGATGAATACCTGATCAAAAAGAGGATGATGGGATAGGAGGCCATTAACAAATAGAAATAAATAGATTGAGGATGCCCCAAGTAATGATATATGTGAAGGAGATAAGTTGATAAAGTTACGACCATGGATGTGCCCCAATCAACAATATATGAGAGGAAAAAGTCGTGAATGTTTGATTAATTGATTGATCATTTGATCGTAGATTGATTGATTGATTGATAGTCTATTGGATTGATAATGATTATAGCTTGGATGTAATCGATCATTAGATTATATGATGAAAATGGGATTTTGATAGTTAACCAACTCGGAAGATGATGGATAGGTTTGAGATGATGTTGTTTAGATGTTTGATAGGTTATGGGATGTTTATGTATGAATGGGTTTTTAGTAGATGAAGGATATGTGATGACTTTTAGTAGGGATAATGTGTTGAGGAAGGATTAGAATAGTTGGATAGCCTAGAGATGAAGATGGGAAATATTTTATGGGTGGACGAGGAGATGGTGATAGATGCGGTGAATTAGCTCTTTGGATTTTTACGCTTGCGTGTGGTGATTGGTTGAGAGTGATGAATAAATTGGTTAATTGATTAGTTGATAGATATATGATGTCCCAATAAAATATGTATGCAAGGGAGTAAGATTGATAAAGTTACAACCCTAAATGTTCCTAGTAATTGATATATGAAAGGTGGATGTCATATATTATGGATGGAGTGATTGATTTGATATAAGATTGGATAGAGTACTTATATAATAGATTTCAATTAGAATTGATTAAATTTATCATTGTTGAAAAGGATGCAAGCCAAATTTTAGAGCTAACCAAGTCTTTGAAAGATGATTGGTGTGATGAGGATGTGATCAAAATGGGGTGATATGATGCTCCTTATAGGAAATGAGGAAGGAGAGTTGGTTAGTTATGGGGAATCTTTTTGTCACCATGTTGCACAAATTTCTCACAATTTTCATCATTAGTAACCTTATTGCTATGACATAAAGTAGGATACACCATGATATGGAAAAACTATGATGACATGATTTCTATATGCCCCAAATTGACTCAAAAATGAAAATATGCACAATTTTCCTCATGTCATTAGATAGATTCAAAATTTCAATATGTACAGTCATCCTCATATCATAGGATGAATACCGACAAAATATAATCATACAAATATCATCGGAAAGCAAAAAAACACACACAAAAGTAAATGTGAGGTCCCTTATTTAGTTTAAGATCCATGTTTGGAGATCAAAGATGAGATTAATTTATTTTATTTTCCCCAAGCAAGGATGTATGTGAGGGGAGTGGTATTGGGATTAATATACCTAGGAAAATATGCATCGGTTGGTTTGCTTAAGGATAAGTATTTTAAACCGGATTCAAGATAGTACAAATGATTTTGGATGTTTGGTTTTTATGTTTTTTTGGATTTATGGATTTTTTTATTTTAGACAGAGGGAGAAAACTCATTCTAGCATCATGGAAGACAATAATATTGGATGAAAGGGGAATAAATAGGATTCGGGATGGGATTATTAATTTTGGTAGAGCTTTGCAAATTAAAAACACCAAATAGAAAGATAATATAATTGAATTACAAACATCCAGGATATATTATTCATAATTAGATTACAATATATAGAGATTGACCTTCCTATTATGGTGGAGTCAAATCTCATCTTGAATCCACTTATCTCTCCACAAATCTCTCAACTTATCCCTAGGATAACTCACTCAATTATATCCGTGATTTGTTTATTACAACTTCACACTATATTATTATTAAATGAGTTTCACATCTCATTTAAATAATAATACACACAATACATAATATATATTTGCACACACACAAATATATAAATATCTAATGTTCACAATAACAAGCTAATTCCTAACATTCACCCCCTTAGTGTGAACATGGGGAAAGCTATCTCATGTACTTGCTCATGTTTTACATATGGTTTTACAATTGGTTAACCACTAACCACAAGAAGGTTTTCTAGGACAACCAACAACCATATCGTATGTGTTTTTCAAGAGATCCACAAACTCTCAAGAAGGTTTTAGAATGGAACCAGCAACCATTTCATAACACAGTACATTATTTTTGCTCTTACCATTTTCAATACAGAAGAGGAGATTGTAGAAGGAAAGAAACATGTTTTGAACAGGAATGGGACTTCTGTTCATTATTACAATAGAAAATAAACACACAACACAACTGAAAGAAGGTCACCAATATGCTGAGCAATCTCTTTGTTGGTGACTAACAAGAGATGTTGTTTTCCTCCTCCTCCTTGCCTCCAGCCTCCATCCGTTTGCTACTTAGTTAGCCAATTTATCTTTAAAGCTCATTTACAATTTTCCTGGGTGTCGGTTTCAACCGATAATGCACCCCCTCACTATGGACGTCGCGTACAAGCGAAAGTGCGTCCAGACAAAAGTGAGACAATTTTTTTTTTTTTTTGAAATATTTTACATAAAAGGAAGAAATAGAAAATCTAGTCCAAAGAACAAAAGCGCTGGTCTATGCGTAGAGCTTGAAAAAATACATGTTTTAAAAAAATGGTACCTCAATCCAAATTACCAACGAACAATTACAGAACTTACAAGTTTAAAAAAACAAAATGTTTCAGGACCCTTTCCAAAAATGGCAATTTTTTTCCCTTGTGTTTTTTATAGCTGCGTCCATAAAAGGAAAAAAGTGTGTTACCTTTATGCATTCTTTCGCGCATCCATCTATTACACTCACTATTTGCCTCTGCATCTATAAGAAGACCACGATTTGCGAGGGTGTGATTTTCGGGCCAAGCAGGATAATTACCACAATTCAGAGGTGAGTTGCGGCTGGCATGTCCACGAAACTGAGTTCACTATCAGACGATTTCAATGCAAAGCTAGTGTCCGAGCCTGTTAAGATTATACACTTAAGAATGCCAAGATCAAGCAAAGTACATGGCGTTAATGCTGCATTTAGATTTGGAGACAATGAACAACGTGTATGGGTATGTTATATGGCATAATACACGAAGGTCTTAATGGAAGAATGTTGATGGATATTCTTCCCAAGTGACAGAGATCAACGCAGTGTAAACTGAATCTCGTCCAATGCAACAGCCGATACAAGTTTTTCTAACACAAACAAAACCAGCAGTTCCTCGCAAGGAAAATATCAATCCGTATCCATTAATATGAAAACTCTCTAATTTAGAAGGATTTCAAAGCACGGAAGGACTGGCATAAAAACGTTATTAATTATTCATACTCATAATTTGAAACATGGTTTGGGACAATCAACAATGATGTAGTTTCCCCAATCACTCCTTAAAACCTCATACAAACATCCATGAATTTCTTGCTCTGATACCAAATCTTAATTTTGGTAGAGCTTTGCAGATTAAAAACACCGAATAGAAAGATAATATAATTGAATTACAAACATCCGAGATATATTATTCATAATTAGATTACAATATATAGAGATTGACCTTCCTATTATGGTGGAGTCAAATCTCATCTTGAATCCACTTATCTCTCCACAAATCTCTCAACTTATCCCTAGGATAACTCACTCAATTCTATCCGTGAGTTGTTTATTACAACTTCACACTATATTATTATTAAATGAGTTTCACATCTCATTTAAATAATAATACACACAATACATAATATATATTTGCACACACACAAATATATAAATATCTAATGTTCACAATAACAAGCTAATTCCTAACAAGGATGGATGAAAGTATGCAGGATAGGATAGTTAAGGGATTCATGATGAATTGGTATGGGATAAGTTAGGATGGGTATGTAAGAGATATGAAGTTAACATGCCTCTAGGTGTAGGGTAGTATGATCTTTATAGGATGTTTAGGATAAAATGGGTGTGCCCCTAGTGGATGTTAGAGAGAATGAGAGAAGCTGTTGCCACAATAGTCATGATAATGATTATTGAAAAGGATTAGAAGTTATATTAGATGAAAAGAGGGGGTCGTCGTTTTCCCACATATGTTAAATTTTAGGTGAAACAAGATGTATATGTTATGTATGTTTATGACAAATTGTATGAAATAAGATTGATGATGAAAAGGGTTGATCGAAAAGACACAAATTGTAAGACAATATTTGGACTAAAATAGAGTGTGTGGTCGAGATCTAAACAACACCTAACAACATATTATTCCTATGTCTCTTTGAAATATAGCATGTGTGATTATGTTGGCTAATTACCACTTGAAGTGAAGACTTGTTAGGTAGTATGTGAATAAAAACTAGCCAATTTGTAAGAATGATTGATTCTAATAGGTGGATAGAGTGGTGGGCGAAGGTAAAGTTAATACATGAATTTATTCACTACCATCCAAGCATCCATAGCCCCATTGAAGATGCATCTAATTCTTTTCACAACATTTATATACTTTCAACCAAACATTTATAACCTCAACAGAGAGATATTGGAAACACCGCTAAAAATCATCTTGGCTAACTAGAAGTGTACCAAAGAGATTGAAATCAAGAAAATTACCATTGGAATGAAAGGGACCAAAGTGGATAGGTGGGACCATAGCGTATGGACGTTGTGGCCCATTCTAGGCACTTTGGTCCCAGATACATGTTCACATGATCTGGGAATCAAAATTGCAATGTGCAAGGGTATAGCCTAATTTGATGGAGTAATATGACTATTATGTGAATAAGTAGGTTGTGTGTGCAAGTAAGGATGAGTTATATAGAGTATGAGATAACATGATTCGCCAAATTGATCAAGTGTAGACTAATGCAAGATTGTTGTAAAATTTGTGTTGTTGTAAGTCATGAATTACCAAAATGAGTGTCTACATTTCCCCCTTTAAGTATGGAATTGAAAATTGTGTACTTAAAGGAAAAGTTACATGAATGTTTAGACACACTTTTTCTTCGCTTAGAGCACCTTGTTTTTGTGTTAGAAATTTTTATTTACTCTAATTGTGTTTATTTTACAATATGAGTAATTCTAGAGAAAAGTGTAGTCAATGTCCATGGTATAGGAAATCAAACTTTCACTTGAAAAAATTGAACTTAATATGAAGATAGCAATATGTAAGTAGAAAAGAAAAACAAAGGAAAGTATACAGTTTATTATTTTGCGAGAGAGGAGGAGAGAGTACTCTTACTACCATTTTCATGGAGATTCACAAATTTTTTTATTGGAGCTGGTCGGAAGGACTTGGGGGTGATCAGTCCCCAAGTGGAATATGCCAAGGAGAATAGAAAGAACTGAAAATACACTCTACATGGTGAAGAGAACTAGATGGAGAGTGTTCTAGTTGTTATGCATCCCTCAACATAATATGAGAAATGGGAAGTTAATCCTACAAGGATAACCATATGTAGACACTATAAAATGCACCTTACGCATAAGGTCCCTTATTCGAAAACAAAAAAACATTATAAAACACAAAAAGACCAAAAAAATCATAAAACCCCATAAAATGGAGCTAAAAGACACCTCACCACCCATTTACTAACCCTCACTCACTCACATTTAATTTTTACCCATCACACCTACCCATGTGCATACCTAATGCATTATGGACCCTAACATTGCACCCATGTGTGTCCCACTCCCCTATGCACTCCAAATCTATAAAATCACCCTCACCCCCTCATTCCAACCCCTAGCTCTTAGTGCACAAAGACTATACTTGATTTTTCTTGCTCTATTGCTTGCATATCTCGGTTTTGCAAGTTTTGAAGAAGTAAAGGAAAAACAAATAGGATGGATCTAACTTATTGCAACACTATTCTAGCGACATTTCAACACATGTGGGAATCATAAATGCGATTGACTTGCGATCTCCATGTGATTCTCAATGAAACGCAACTGCGATTGGCTTGTAATCTAAGTTAGGTATACTTGTCATTACATTTACTATTTTTTTCATTTTACATCAATAAAATTTCTTTTATCTCCTTAAAAGGGTTAGGGATATGACCGAGGTAGGTCCCCTAACCAACAAAAACAACTAAAAATTTCCAAGTGTGCTTGTGTGTAGGTTTAGATTCAGATCTAAAGAGTTTTACCCACTTTATTCAATGAAAGAAACCACAATTGTCCCTCTCTTAACGATGGCATCATAAGCCCATTCTATTTTAGTAGCATTGATTTGGTTGTTATTATTTGACTAATCCATCTTGTAAGTGATCCAAATCTAGGCATACATTTTGGTGACCATGGTGGGAACATTTTGGTGTGGGTAACTTTTTTCATTTTCTAAATCTAACAATGTTTCCTTTATGGTTTGGTACTCTTTTTTAGTTTGTTTTTCTAACATATGTTGTAAATCTAACATCTAGTTCTTGCAAATCTTCCCAAAAAATATAAAAACAAAAAAATAAGTTATAGGTCGATCACAATTGTCGGATCAAGTTACTAATTTTTGACACCAAAAAAATCATAAATTTTGGTTATAGGGCAATGGTAATCTTGTGATTGTGTTGTAACTTTCTTTCGTAAAAATTAAAACACATTTGTTTTTATTACGGGAATGATTCGAGAATGAATCACACATTTAATTGTAAGTTCGAGATAAGGGTAAATATATGTCCACATAATTGTGGGAAGTGCTTGGGCATAAGCCCTAAAACTCATTGTGAGGAGTACCACAGGAACCCCAAAGTAGTTATGGTGTATGATCTTAGCTCAACTATCTCATCATAAGAATACTATGTTCATACTCGATACTAAACCCACAAGTCTCCATCATGCATGTTTAAGAATACCACCAATCAAGCTTGGATCTCTTAGTCATCAAAACAAGTTAGGTATTTACACGTATAGTGATATTCATATTGGATATATTTTACCACCTCAATTTGGAAGGGTTCTTAAATGGATCTTGTTCCCTTATGGAAGGGCAAGTCATAATAGGAAGCACAATGACCACTAGGGGTATATCATTCTTGTATTTAATAAGAACAAAGTCAAATCTTGTTTTCTCATAAGTATTCAATATAAAATATCATTCAAGGGACACTTATAATCTTATGTGCTCTGTAGTTGCACTTTCCATATGCCCTCATATGCTTGACTATCATATATATGCCTCACAACAATATCTCTCCATATGGTCTATTCATTGGTTCACTAGATAGTGGATTCATACCTGAGATAGGGGTCTTGAGGGTTCTCTTCAAATGATGCACCATGGGTCTATTCACATTTTAATTCTTCCTATAATTTTGCATACTCTGTCACAGTTCACCATAGAGTGAATTACATGTTAAAGATAACAATTATGGGAGTTCTACATTGTTTTCCTTATATCAACCATTCAATGACCATGCATCAAGTACACCTTTATAGGCATTATTCCATATGCATGTAATTAAGGATCATCAATTGGAATCATGCAACATCATTCTACATCAATACATCCATCATTAACTTCAACCAAGAAATTGTATGACTATAAAACCCCCAAAACTATTATATAACAAGTTTTCTCTTATATCTCTGCCTATCCTTATTCAAGTTCATTCAATTCAACATGTTTCTATCTCTATAGGCATCATTATCTTTGTCTTAGAAGAATTCATAGTTAACATGTTCATGAAGACTGTTCTTTTTAGGATAGTTGATACTTCATATGGTTATAGACTTTTAGTCTTCACTCTTGAGCTCTGGATTTTCATAGGAGTGTTACAAGTTTGATTCTTAGTTTTTTGGCTTATGGGAGATAAAATTCTTCATTATGTTCTATTTAAGATTCCTTATCCAAAGCTTGGAAAAATCAGGTTTCACAGTCAAATGCAAGCATAGACTACAGTTGTCTCATAACAGTCATACCAAAGATGGTTTACAAGAATGAAAAGCATTGTGAATCCTTTGCATATCCTCTAAAACGTTGTTCCCATCAATTATAACATCTTGGAGCATTGGAATTACCTTGAATTGCATGAATTACACCTTCTCTGCTCACTGTTTTACTCCCACGAATCAGAAATTTTATGTCGTTAGCTTCTCCTTCCACACGTGCGGGATCAAGCTAAAATTTGGTGTATGTATTCCTCTAGTCAAGGCAGAGATTTCTTCCAAGTTTCATCAAATTTGGTTGGTTAAAAACAAAAGATATTCATTTCCCTAGTTTTAGGTCGTGAGCAAATAATGGCTTATAAAACCCCCAAATCAATTTTCAAGAGCTTAGAAAAATATGTTGGTACTCCTTGTAACCTATGGAAGCTTTCTAGATTACCAGTCAAGCCAATTAGAAGGAATAAAAATGCATCGAGATTTTTTAGGTTGTTGTCATGACAGTCCCTAACATGCACATTTCATAGAACACATAGCAATTTACCATTTATGCTCACCAAATCAACATTCATACATCTGAAATCATTCATACATGCAAGGTAAAAGGTCTAGACATCATTATCCATTCATGAAACTCACATATGTCTTTATTTATGACTGAAAATGCAAGTTTTCTTCATACATACACTTGGCCTTCCTTCATGTTTTCATTGTCTCTACTTCTCCATGCTAGAATTCATTATTTTGTTCCTTCTCCTACCTGCCTTCGACCTCTCTCTCCTTAATCCACTTTATTAGATTGAAATTTGTTATCTCTAGGCTTAGTTTTGGCCAAATTTCCATGATTTGAGAGATATCCTTCAACTATGCTTGAGAATAGGAACCGCTTTTCTTATTTGACCTTATGACAACTCTAAAAACTAATTAAAGAAGTTTTCAACCTTTATCTATGTAGCTAGGACAACTTATATCTACCTAACATCTCACCACTCACTTTTACATTCTTACATCATGGTAAAATCCTATTTACAACATGAAAGTTCAAATTTGACAATTTGGAGGGAAAACTAGACTAATAAATAGTATGTGTTTACATGTCATATAGAAGGTTGATTTGTGACTTGGTCATGACCTCCATGCCTTATGAAGATGCTCATGCATCAAGTTACCACATTGAAGGAACTAGCCAAAGAAACAGGTACCCCCACCTACCTGACTAGTACACCCATGAGGATTAGAGCCAAGATTATCCTTAGTAATGGCATGGAATTGATGTTGGTTTGTTAGGACACCCATATGGAAGATTAAGGGGACATTTCTATTCGATGGCCCTTCCTATGGATTAACATGAGATGTTAGATTCCCGGTTTGATTGATTGAGCGGAGTAAAATCTAGCTTGGTTAATCATAAATTTTCTAGTGTACCACGATCATTCGGGTAGCTTGTTGGTATTTAGGGAGAAAACCTTTATAGGAAGCCAACAAATTGAGCCCCTTTATTCAACTTTGATACAAACAAATATTTTCGGCTAGATTCTATGCATAGCTAAAACCTAGGTAGTCATGAGATCAATCTCCCTCATTTATCGGTGAGGCTCCCATGTAATATTTATGTTAATTATGGATCCTAGTAACTATCTGTGGGTTTTACTTTAACTATAAAACTCATGAACCATAACTAAGCAATTTTGCAAGCAAGTAAGCAGTTGTAAAGAAATATTTACAAAAGGGGAGAATAGTTGAATACGAAAAGAAGGAGAAGAAGATGTGTAATCTAACCAATAGTTTACAGAGTTGGTCTCATACACATAGATAAAACAAATAGATCTCACAATACAAAATCAAAGTCAAAGAAAGCTTCTAATCTTAATCTTAGATAATGCGAAGTTTATCTAAAGATCTACACAGAAGTAAGAAGTCAATGCATTGTTGACACAAAGTTCTCTAGAAATATGCCTTTGTTCAATTCCTCAGCTTTCAAAAAGATATCAAGGGTTTCAGCACAAAGTATGGAACTCAAGAGTAGTGATTACAAATTTTGATCCCTCTAACCCATAGGTTCTTCTTCTATTTATAGTGTATAGAAGGAAATTACAAATAGGAAAGCAATAACTGAACTGACACATGTAGAAGCTATAAAGAAAACAACTGGAAATATTTCCCCTAAAATTTCTCTCCACATGATATGCATCTGAAGACTAAATCAAAGCTTTGCATATCTGCCACCTATTCTCAATTAAGGACTTTTTCAAATAAATAAAAGTAGTGGCTTTTAGCCAATTACTTTAGTTTTACAATTTTGTTTGAGAAAATAAGAATAAGAGAGGAAAAGGAAGAAGAAATAAAATATGTTGGTCGTCATACTCTACACTTTTTCTATGTTCTAAAATTGAATATACATGTCGAACATGTGACTCTGTGTTTTCACATATGCCTTAGCAATCGTTTCTTTCTCAATCTTAAACCGTAGCAATCCTCCGGACAAGCAAGCAAGAGTGTTAGCCTTTACCTTCTCCAAATCAAGCCCACACCCTCAATATCCGAATGAAGCTTTATGAATCTGCCAATTGAATCTAACGTGAAAGGCATGATGGCTTCATCAATCTTATTTTGCACAACCAAAATAAATTCCTCACATGAAGTAGGAAAATCATCTAGAATGTTCTCTAATACTTCCCCATATCATTTTCCGAGTAATTGCATCCTTTTCGGCGATAAGCTTGAGGATCTCCATGCGGAAGGAAACTACTATCTCTAATTACTTCCCCTTTTCTACCAATCCATTAGGTACAATTTACTTTGCAATTATCACATCCTCTGGCAATGAATGTATCTTAGCTAAGGTATCCAGATGACTTTTAGCAACTATAATCTCATCGTCTATCATGGTCATTAGTTCCTTTAAATTTGAGATAATGCCATGTGCATATTCTCCAAGCTAGTTGGTATTCCCTCAAACTACTATGAAGCTTGGTGAATAATTTTCTCTTTCCATTGAGCAATAGCTTTGACCTGGTTCCCTACATCTTCAATCTCTTCAACCAAACAACGATTGCATACATGTTCCCGTAGTAACACGAGCTGAGAAGAAGGTTTAGAAACTTTAGTGATGATCTCACATAATCGAGAGATTTGAATCAAAGCCTGTATTTTTCTACCTTCTCCTTTTCAAGTTTAAGGAATAAAGTGTCTATCAGTGTCTGTGTATCTTGCTATAATCCTTCCATGGTGATTTTCCCCAATGGTACTTTAGTCACCGATGTGTCTATAGTAGTTAGCTCTCCCTTCAGTTTCCCTTCGGCTGAAACCGACAACTCAGTGAACTTCTTCCCTGATTCTTCAATAATCGATCTTGAAGTTACCTTGGCAACTTTAGGTTTTCTATCTTTTCCACCTAAACTCATGAGTAGTTCAAGTCATGTTCTTCCAAGTTGATCTCTTCTCTAGCTTCTGGGACTATTTGTAAAGCCAACTAGGATGAGAAATTACTCTTTGGGAATGAGAAGTCACTGAATGTACCACCACCTCATGCTCAGACTCTACTGCATCTGAATTCACCATAGTGTTATGGTTGTCATCCTTTGAATTGTCCAAAGACAATGCTCTTTCAAATTCTGCCATTTGTGCTTTCAACTTCTCTGTAGGGAGAGGTGAAGATCTGGGTGGCTGAGAGGCAAATACGAATGATGTTGGATTCAATGGTGGAATGATAATATTTTCCTTGGGTCTTGGGGATGTGAGTTGACGTTGGAGAAGCTTCGTTTGAAAGTGGCACAGGTATAATAGATGTAGACTTATCCTTCTCTAATACCTGAGACTTCTTGTACACCTTGAGCTTCTCCGGTCTTCTACTACTTTCACCTTCATGCTTTCTTTTGTTGGAATCCCTTGTAATGAAATTCCTTGTGATTTGGTTCATCAAAGCCTCGTCCATGCAATACCCCTTTGTTAACAACCAATTTGAGGTGTTAACCAGCTAACTGGAAGACCTTTCTTCAATTGTCTGACAACCACCTACACTTTCCTGAAGAGCAGCTCTATCTCCTCCCATTTGATGGTATGTGTCAAGTACCACATGCCCATCATCTGTGAGATTTGCAGGTATCTGTGCTAAACCATAGTCAGAAATCTATTGTGCTAATAACCTATTGAAATCTCTCTTTCTAACTTTGTATTCACTTTTGCACTTCATCCAAAAGTCTTCTAATGAAGGTACATGTGAATATTCCTGGGAGACTATCCTCTTCGCTATCCCATGTGGGTCAAATTTCATTCGTCGGGAAGAACTCATGCTCATACTAAGAAAACATTTCTGCTTCAATTCCTCTAGCTTTATGGATACTCTAGAAACTATAATGACCCACTGTGACTAGAAAGTTACCCGTATATTTATGTCATTTTGACCGTAAGTCATGCATCTCCATGAGTTACCTCAACAACTCCATGATGACCCACTTGTCACTTGGGTACTTTGGCAACTTAACTGGTTCTCCTTAAAAACCACTAACCCTGAGATATGTGAAGTCTGCAAACTGGACGAAGACACGGCCATGTTGGGATACCGCCTCACAAGCTTCTTTGCTCGCTCTGTTGGTCTTTAGATCACCATTTAATTTACAAATGAATCTGTAGAAGAATCCATCATTGACCACCCTGTAATATTTGAAGCATTCAGGAACTATCAACTACGAGAAACACTCATAAATAAGGTCCTTTGACAATATGCCTCGTCTATCCAACTTGGAAAATATGCCCTGAGAGGCTACTACATTTACAAGGTATGAAGTCATTTTGAAGTTGAATGTACACCTCACACTTCGGAGTTGCTCGTTGATGTTATCACTGATGATCTCTGCCCAATTAATTATCGAATCAGCTTTGTTGATCTTAATGGTTCTCACAAAGGCATACATCCATGAGCGGAAGTTATTGGTATTGGCTTCCCCATTTATCCTGTAAAGTAATTTTGTGATATCAGCAACTTCCTGCACAAGATTGGATCGTGGAAGATTCCTCTAAAATTTCGATGGTGATCTCGAGCTTCTTCATGTATCTATTTTTCATTATACCCGCGCAATCTACTTTATGTTTTTCCCATCTGTTTCTAGCATCCTGCATGCTAATTGCAATCACCATTGATCGTGTTAGAATCTTAAGGCAATAATTAATGAGTTGTGCATCCAATCTTATTATTGTCTTCCATGTAGCATATCAGATTTTCCTAGAAAGAGGATGATAAGACCTTCGCGAAACTCCATAACAAACTCGGGTAATTGAGTTGTGACCGGAAAGCATTGAAGCTTGAATGATCTCGTTACTTTTTATTACCCGCATAAGAGATGATCTTCTAATGGCCTTGGATCTATTAATCAAATCAGTGATAGGTTCGGAGCCCTGTTGGTCTGAAAATCTATCGGGTGGATAGATCTATGGATAGACGAGCCAATAGTGTGTAGGGCATAGCCCCTCTTTAAGTCAAAGAAAGTGGCTGGTTTATTCTTTGTTCTACGGTAGGAATCATGCAAGTCTCACAATATTACGCCTTCGGGGGTTGGGATCTCATCCCAGTAGAGGTGTTTCCAACTATAAAAGAAGGGAAAGAACAAGGTGGGGAGATAGGAAAGATCTGAAGGGAGAAAAGAAATGAATTCCAAAGTAGAAAGGTCAGAGGGTCTATGTTTTAGGGTGGTAGTAATGTGAGAGCCGAACTTACTCACATGGACGAACAAAGCAATCTTGATGAATAAATGACAATAAAGTAGAAGTAGATTCAATGAGAAAAACATACGAGATCTAACATAAGAAAGGTCGATGTAAAAACACAGTATTGACACAAAGTCTAAATATTGTATTAATATTTGTTTACATTACAAAAAAGTTCAAAGTCTTTTCTTCTTACTTCTATTTTTCATCTGAAAAGTATCACACCTTGAATACAACAAGTATTCAAGTATTTATAGAAGAAGAGAAGGAAAGAAGGAAAAAGCAAACCAACCACCTAATTACAAAATATCTAAAAGTCAACTGTTGACTTTTGGCAACTTGATGGATGACATCATCCCATGGTGTAACATGGATGGTGTCATCGTTTATGCCAACATACTCTTAGATATTTACAAAAAGAAGAAGAGAGGAAGGAGACTATTAGTCATCGTCTCGCGACCGAAAGGGAGTTTTCTACTTTTGTTGTTGCTCGGGAGAAGTGATGTTATACTGGGCCCGATATTCCATAAACTTGCTGATCATGGGCTAAAGTTGATCCTGAGAAGGATCCTTGTGGCGATCGCTGATAACTTCACAAGTTTCACGTTCATCCACGAGCCTTTTTGGGAGCTTGGCATATTGTTTCCCGCCTCTATCAGGAACCCTATAAAGTCACGATAGGCCAGAAGGTTATTGATGCATTCGGTGTCGAACGTGGCTTCTGGCCCTAACCCTTGCGAGACGATCTCCTTGAAGATCCGAATAGTTTGGTCTACCTTCCTCAGGGCGAAAGAAGGAGTGAGCAAGCCTGGGGACATTCTCAGGATGATTTTCTCCATCTGGTGCATAGCCTCCAAAGCTTCCTCTTTGACTTTATCTATCTTTTTGAGGACAAACTCAGTGATCACACAGTAGTCAAAGTAGAAAGGATTTTGTTGGGCGCTCTGGGGTGATTGAAGACGCCGAACTTGACCAGATCTTCGACTGAACAGTCGAGCATTTTTTGGAAGGTCTCATGCTGCAGCCTAGCATGGTCCAACTCTTCAGAGATGGGTCCCGTGATCACTGGAGTGCCTTGTTCACTGATTGATGTTTTGATACAACTCGGTGAACTTGACAATTACTCCCTCACTTTCCTTGAGGATTTGGTCTCTCCAGGCGGACACTGCCATACCTTGCTCACCGATTTTGGCGTATTCATTTATCTTATCCTGGCTCAGGGGCTCAGGAGTTTCGGTGGCGTAGTTGTAGGAGGTGCATTGCCCATTTTCTACAAGGCGTGGAGAAGATGTTTATTTTTCTCCTTTAATAACCTCTTTTCTTCCTTTGCTTCCTGAAGTTTCTTGCAAAGGGCATCCACTGCAGATAGGGCCTCTCCTTGAAGGCTTTCTGAAGATGTTCCCATCGTGACTTGGGTCACTGTATAATCTGTCGAGAGACAGATCCTTTTTATCCTTTAAAGGATTGGGATACGTTATCTCCATTACTCTCTCTCCTGATGCACTCTGAGAGAAGCGGGTTATAGGATTTTGCTTCTTGGCCCCTTTTGATGGGATGATGGAGAAGTCCATTGGTGCGATAGGAACTTTCCTCTTTTGTTGGCTCAAGTGTTGAGAGATCCATGTTGGACTTATGGGAGTGGGACCAAGAAGTAGAAGAGGGAGCAGCTGCAGTAGCGGAGGGAAAATGCGTTGAGACACTTGGTGGCGGCATGGCATTGAATGAGAGGCTAGTGAAGTACTCAAGAGAGGAAGGGATACTGCAGGGGAGGAAGATGAGGGTATGGAAGGGAGCTGAGAGATGAGAGAAGAAATAGTGGGGGACAGCTCCATGAGAGAAGAGAAGATGGATGACGAGGAGGGGGGAACAATAGAAGATGGGGGAGAGGATACGACCAAAGGAATGGTCGCTTGGGTCACATGAGGAGGAGAAGGAGGAGAGGGAGGGAAGGGGGAGAAGGGACCTTCGGTGTTGTAGCAGTGGCAACATCCTGAGTGGATGTGCCCATCGGAACATCTTCGGCCGCTTCTTTCTCTGGAGATAACAGGCTCACAACTTGTTCTTGTGCGGCGGAAGGGGGACTCTCAGGAGCCTCTTCCGAGCGAGCTTGACTCGCCCTCTTATCCTTGCCTTTTACTTTTGGTAGATGTTTTGCTACGATGGATGGTGCATTCCCAATGGAGATGTAGTGAAATCTACCCCGAGGTAGATGAGGCCATTCATCTGCACCGGTGCTCTATTCATCATATGATGTCTTTGACCCTTTCTTGATAGTGCAGGGTGCTTTGGTTTTGTATCGATTGCGTAAGTAAATGGCTAGTTGTCCCCATCCGTGTCAAGATATACCTGATCAACTTCTTGATCGGTAGTTTGATAACCTTTCGGGACAATGGCCACGCCGTACTGAATGATCTCTGCCAGGGCCAGGTGAGAATGGTCCTTTCTTCTGAGCTCGACCTCATGGTACAGGTTGATATAAATGTCCTCGATCTGTGGAAGGTGGATAGGATCGAGTTTTTCCCTGGGAAGGCAATTCCTTGGATCGAAAGTGGGCCTCACGGGAAGTTGTGCTTCAGATTGAGAAATTCTAGCTCAGAAACCATTTCCCGGGCTTTGTGATGAGACACGCAGGTATATCTGCCCACTGTGAGGGGGAAAGGAGTTCCACCCTTCTTCCTTTTCAAGCACTTCTCATGATATGTTACGAGCTATCTGGATAGCTCTAACAGGATCAACTTGGGGCGGCATATCTCGGCAATTTGGTGGGCTCACCCAGGAAGTTAGCTGCCCTGAGATAGGTGAAGGTGGGAATTGTGTGAATAAGGCCCCCACTTCTCCGTTGCTGCAACAATGCTCTTGGTCATTCGACCAGTGAGTCATGTTGGGCCTCAATAGGCAGACGATGCCGTAGAAAAAGGCATCGTTGATTTTGGTGAACTGAGAGATGTTGTTCTCGAGCTTCAGCTCTGGGTAGTACTCATATATTCTCACTTGGGGCCAAACCCCGCATCGGCTCAATGCTGGATAATCTCTCTCCGAGGCTGCAAAGCATAAACTATGTAGGAGTTCATGTAGAACCTCCCCGTTGTGGTGAGTTGTTGGAGCTGCTCGGATATGGTACTACTTATTATCTCCGCCCACTCGAAGCGTTGATCAGGTACGTTCTTGCTCATGGTCTCCAGGTACCTGAGCATCCACTTATGAAAGTAATGGGCGTCAGAAAGCCCAAATACTCGGCTTAGGAACGTGATAGTATCACTCAGTTCCTCGGAGAAGTCACTTCGGTGAATAACTTGTGGCCATCTGGTTACCACCTTCTTGTTCTTTAAATACACTTCATTCATTAGCTGCATGCACTGGTCTTCATTGTCCTCCCAAGCCTTGGTGCAGTCTTCTTGGCTTATGGCCACATGAAATGTCGATGGTGAGGGATGCCAAGCATGATTTTGAAGTGTCGAGGAAGTCAGGTTGATTATGACTTCGCCCTTCTCATTTTGGACACACCTTGTGTCTTTGTTGTAGCAGCGGGCCACTACCATCATGAATTCATTGTTCACTTTGCCTTGCGGGGGATCCCCAGCAAAGTGCAGTCCACTACCTACTAGTTTGTCCATCCAGGGACTCCCTGTGACCCTCCTGGTTCTGGCCCAGAAATCTTCCATATCGATGTGACCGAGCTCTGAGTCTCTTATATCCAGGTCACATTCTACCTGAGACTCGGGCATTCTGACCCTCTGATACTTGTACTTCATCTCTTCCTCTGTAAGTTTAGCTTTCCCTTTGATTTGGTTGGTCTCTTGCTTGATGTAGACATATGTGGATCTGAATTCAGTTGTTGATCTGCAAGAAGAAGAAGCGAAACCCAACGCAAAAAAGCCATGTTAGCTGTTAGATCTCCCATTAAAGCATTGATAGAAGGAAGAGTGAGGAGTTAGCAATTTTAAGGTCTCAGGGTGCAGGGCGCATGAACACTGCAGGCTGCAGGGTTAATAGTATGGCGCATAGAAGAAGGGTGTTACACGGAACAAATTAGCGCCAAAGGGCGTAGGGCGCATGAACACTGCACATGACATTTTGTTATTGTAAGCAGAAGTGCGCCTGTGCCATTCATATGCGTTTTATGTTGGGCGCAGATAATTTTCATGTTGCATGGGGACAGGATGTGCCAATGGCGCATATATTTTTCATGTTACATGGAACTTTGTGTGCAGAAGGGCGCAGGGTTGATGTGTGTAACATAGGATTTATGTGTGAAAAAGGGGAACTTGGCGCGGCGCAGGGAAGGTTTGCATGACATTGTGTTGTTGTAAGAGGGGAAATGCGCTGCGCCCGTTTATTAGAATTTATACTTGGTTTTCATAGGCGGGGTGGGAGCTCATGTGTTTTGCATGTGAATATGGATGTGGTGCGAGAAGGGCCATGGGTGTTGTGCAAGCAAGAAAAGCGTATTGGGCGTTTTGTATTTCTGTGCGAGGGTGATGAATGCGAGAGGAAAAACGTAGCTTTGGAAATGGTTCTTCTTTCTTTTTAACAGATTCACGATCGTTTAAGGTTCTTTTCAGGGTTTATAGATGGTGAAGGGGCACAGTAAAGAGGTCCAAGTGATTTGAGGCAGGCCCCTTCTTACCAGCAGATCTAGAAAGAGGAGGAAGAGCTTGGGAGGGAAAAACAAGGATCAACAAGAGGGGTTTCATGGTTTCACAGATCCATCTATCCTACCACACCAACAAATAGCCAACAACAAAACTAAAACATGAGAGTAACAAAGACCACTTACCCGAAATATATATAACGTGAGAGGCGAAACGGGGTCCACGAATGCGACATGAGGATGACAGGCGTGCTGACAGGTGTAGAGGAATAAAAGTTAATCACGTGTTTTTCTGACTGGTGAAAGTGACAGGCGGATGATGCGCTATATATAGGCAAAGGTGCAATAAATGTGCCAACCACTTTTTAAGGGGCACATCAAAACACGTGTCGACACGTAAAACGGTGTGCCCTTTGGCGCGGATAAATGTGTGTCAACACAGAGATACTTGCCTTTGGCACAATTTTAAGACTGTCAACACCCCATTTCATGTGCCCTTTGGTGCACCAAAATATGGCGCAACAATTTATGTGTCAACATGAAGGCGCATGCGCCTTGGCGCACGCATGAGAATGGCGCATCACGGGAAGGCACACCAAAACATGTGTCGACACATCAAACTGTGCGCAAAGGAAATGAAGGGGCATAGTTTTACTCGTGTTACACAGATAAAAGGTGCGCCTGGCCAAAAGGGATCAAAAATGGCTAAGTTCGGAAAACTAGATTTCGGAAAGGGATTTTGCACGTTCCGAACGCAGAGGGGTCCACGATGAGGGACCGAGACAAAATTTGGTATGGTTACCTATAAAATTGCCCTCGTCAATTTTACAGGATAACAGCTGGCTCTTTCTGGGGACTATCTTTGAGCGAGACTCAAGGGTAGAGAACCCCAGATCAACATGTGCCTATCCATTGGGTCAGAGAGTCAAAAAACAAGGGCGACGACGAAAGCAAACACATGATGAAAGCAAACACACGACATAAAGCAAAATTGTACAAAGAAGAGAGCAAGCTCTACTTCCTGAATATTTTGAGGTGTTGCCCACTATAGGGAAGCAGGAGATCAGTTCCATCCAGATACGAGAGATAGAAGCTATTTTCTCCATTGAGTTGTTTGATCTTGAAAGGCCCTCTCCATAGAGAATCAAATTTCCCATGCATGCCCTTTGGCTCTCTCCATTTGTCCCACAAAAGGACGAGGTCTCCCATCTGGAAATCTCTTTGCTTAGATTTTTATCGAACAGTCTCTTGACCTGATTCTGATGTTTGGTGATCCTGTCGACCACTCTTACTCTCTTTTCTTCGAGCTCTGCTAGATACATGATCCTCTTTTCAAGGGAATTTTGGAAAGTCTCATCTTTGATTGCTCGTGCCAAGCGCAGAGCAGGGAGTTCAGAAATGGGAAGCTCGGCGTCGGTTCCATATAACACTTGAAAAGGTGACATACCGAGAGACCTCTTGGGAGTAATGCGGTCCGCCCACAAAGCGTCGTATAATGACTTGTGCCACATTCGCTGATTCTCATCCACTAGCTTCCGTATGATGGTCACTAAGTTTTTATTACTGGATTCCGCCTGACCATTTCCTAGGGGTAATAATCGAGGCGTGAGCCAAGGTTATCCCGTATTCATAGAAAAAACCAACAACTTCTCGTGAGGAGAAGTTGGAAGCGTTATCAGCAACAATCTTGTTTGGAACGCCAAACCTGACAATGATATTTTCTTTGATGAAACTGCAAACAACCTCGGAAGTGGCATGCTTGATAGGTATGGCCTCTACCCATTTGGTGAAGTAATCTATCGTTGTCAGGACATAACTATGTCGGCACTCGATTGGGGATTGAGTGCACCGATAAAATCGATTCCCCACTGCTTGAATGGTTCATCAATGATGACCGGCCTGAGGGGAAAAGCAGCCAATTTTGGCTTACCAACAAATTGTTGGCAAGGCTCACACTTTGCTACCCAGGTGGTTGTATCTTGGAAAAGCGTTGGCCAATAGTACTGGCCGGATGATCTTGTGTGCCGTCATGGAAGAGGAGAAATGGCCACCACAGGCTGAATCATGAAAACTCTCAAGTAACTTTACCTGTTGTGGCTTGTCAACACATCGCAAGAAGATGCCATCTATTCCACGTTTGTATAAACCGTCATCCCAGATGACATATCTGGCTGCTCTGAGCTTTATAGCACGCTTCTCCTTTGTAGTTAGATGAGCTGGGCATTCACCATAGGTGAGAAAGAAAGCAATATCGGAATACCACTCGTCGCTGGTCGCGAAAAATAGAACCATAGGTAGTGAATCGGCTTTCTCCAGCTGGCTTTGTGCTCCATTGGTGCAATCATCTTTTCCGTCAGGGTCTTCTGAACCTTGGTTTTCAGCCATAAGCTGACATAGGCCCTTACCCCTTACTAGCTTGGTGGGTTTTATATCTAGATCATACTCTTGGACTTTTGCAATCCAATTTCCTCGCAAACTCCCTAACTCCTGTTGAGTTAAGATGGACTTGACTGCCGTGTCAGGAACTAGGACTACCGTATGAGAGTTTAGAATGTAGTACCTGAAGTTCTTAACTACTTTGACCACGGTGAAGGCATGCTTTTCCAACTGGGACATCTTTAATTCATGAGGCTTGAGAGGAGAGCTCATAAATGCAATCGGGGATTCAACATCCTCAGAATTCTTTTGCATTAAGATGGCTGACACAGTATGCTCGGATGCATAGCTATACATGATAAAATCCTTGGAGAAATCGGGACATACCAGGACTGGTGCGTGAGTGACGGAGGCTTTTATATCTTGAATGACTTCTTTCCTTCTTTGCTCCCATTGGAAAGTTGGTGATCCTTTCATCATGTTCGATATGTGGCGAGTCTTTTCAGCAAAGTCTGGAACAAAGCGCCTGAGAAAGTTCACCTTCCGAAAAAGAGTGAATGCCGGTCTTGCTTGTAGGTAAAGTGAGGCTCTGAATAGCCTTAACCCTTTCGCATCTATCTTCGTTCCTTCCTTGCTTACAATGTGTCCCAGTAACTTTCCTTCTGTGACTCCAAAACGGACTTTTTGGATTCAGGGAGATCCCATGCTCTCGGCATCTAATCAATACTTGTTCCAAATGATCACAATGATCATTTCACTACTTAGAGAACACAGTTAAGTCATCCAAGTAAACTACGATGACTTTTCCCATCATTCCTTTGAATGCGAAGTCCATGGCCCGCTGAAAAGTGGCGCCGGCATTGGTCAGACCAAAAGGCATCCTGCTGTAAGCGAATGTACCCCAAGGGGTAGTGAATGTCGTTTTGAATTGGTCTTCGGGCGAGACTTCAATCTGATTGTAGCCAGAAAAACCATCAAGCATGGACAACATTTCTAATCCATTCATTGCTTGCAGAGACCTGATCCATTATGGGAAGTGGGTAGTTGTCCTTTAAGGATGCTTGATTCAGGTTGCGAAAATCTACGCAGATGTGTATCTCACCATTCTTCTTACGTACTGGTACAATGTTTGCCACCCAGGTACTGTGATGGATAGGAAAAATGATCCGTGCATCCAAGCATTTTTTGAATTTCAGCCTGGATAGTACCTGAGATCTTAGGATTGTAGTGCCTCTGTTTCTCGCGAAAGGGTTTGACCTCTTCTTTCAACGGGATGTCATGTTGGACGTCCTTTGGCTTGAAAGACTTTAGATCGGCATAAGACCATGCCAATACATCCATGTATTTCTTCAGCAACTTGACGAATTTCCACTTCTCTTTGGGTGTGCAACATTTTCCAATGTTCACAAACTGCGGATGTTCTACCGAACCTAAATTGACCGGTTCGGTTTCTGGGGAGGAGTTAGGATCATCTTGCCTTTTCTTTTTGACAAAGCGATCATGCCTGTCGAACAACCGCTCTAGGGAGACCAGGCCTTTTGGGATTTTATTTCCTTTGAGCTGACATATGCCGTCGTTTCCTTCGGATTCCCCGTTCTGATCAGTAACAGACTCACGGCATGTGGAAGTGGATCCTTCAAAATGAAGCTCGCTAAAATTCTCTACCTTTTCCAGAAAGGCAATAAGTTGATTGTCATCGTTGAATACCTGCCAGTGCTGAGAATTGTCCAGCACGCTTAGGCGGAAAACCACCTCAATGGTATATTTGTCTGTTTTCAAACCGGGTGAGGGAGCATGAGGGACGCTGAAATGGCCAATGAATCGGCCATGTCATTCTGAGCTCTCGGGATGGCTTTTATTGAAAAAGCGTCAAACTCCTCGATGTTGTCCCATACCGCGTTGCGGTAATGTCTGAGCCTTTCATTCTTCACTTGGTATATCCTTTTAACTTGATTTATGACCAGCTCTGCATCACCTTGTACTTTTAGATTCTTGATTCCTCTTTCCTTTGCGGCTTGCATGCCAAGTAGCAAAGATTCATACTCAGCAGTATTATTCGTGTTGAAAAATTATAACTTGAAAGAGAGAGGAATAATCTCCTCTTCGGGAGATATTAGCACGGCCCAACGCCGCATCCGCTAGTTACACAACTGCCATCAAACTGCAAAGTCCAGATCTTGTTAAGATCCTCTGCTTGGATGAGGACATCCATTTTGTCAGACTCGGTAGACAAGAAATAGTTTCCCATCCCTGATGATTCGAAGAGAATTTGGGCTTTGGGGTCATCGGAGTTAGTAACCAAGTACTTCTTTTGTGATTCAGGCTCCAATGTTTGCATTACACCTTTGACGGGGATTCTAGCCTTAGACCAGTCCATATGAATCTCCCCACCAACTTCACTGCAAAAGCTCCTTCCTAGTAGAATTCCATATGTTGCTGGAATATCGGCAACGAGGGATGGTCATCTTCACTCTTTTCTCTGGAAATGCTGCAAAATGAATTGCGCGTCTTTGATTTGACCAATCAACGGAACCTGTTTGGTTTCCAAGGAATAACATCTGCCAAAAGGCTTGGTAAGGGTGAGGCCCAAGGCATGGGTGACTTTTGCTGGCATGACATTATCGGAAGCCCCAGAATCAATTATGCAGTTGCTTAGTTTGTGGCCATTGATTAGGAGGGAGAGATAAAAAGGTTCTATCTTTCTGATGCAGATGTTGAGGCAACATTTATGCGAGATGTAGGAGGAGTAGAAAGGATTCCCTTCGGGAAACTGAGTAGTTATGACAGCTTGGCTTTGGATGTATTCGGTCAACCTTACAAGCTGCTTGGGATTTGACTGAAGATATTCAGCTTCAGACATCTGGATTTTGGTCTTTTTAGCGTGATCGATTATGTCAAATGCGGCCAAGGGTTGCGTTGATGAAGGAATGAGTCCCTCATTTCGCAATGGTAGGGTAGGATTACCGGTCTTGATAGGAACATGAGAGGACTGATTCGGAGGAGACACAGGGGAAAAATATTTTCTTGAAAAAGACCTAGTAACAGGTTGAGCAGGAAGGGGACTACCTCGTTTAGCGATGGTTGGAGGCGTGTGTGACACGGCCTTCTCTTTCTGCAAATTGGCGGCCACTTCTGCTTCTTTTCCTTGTGAGCGGGTAAAAACAGCATATGACTGCCTGCTTGCATATCCTTGAGTACCCTCCTCTTCGTCAAATTCTTCCTCATCAAATTCCATATACCCGATAGTAGAGTCGTAGTCGGTTCACCGACATCTTGATCATCTTCACCTGGCGATGAAGGTTCTTCATAATTTTGCTCCTCTTCTTGATTTTGGCTAAAGCATTGATCGGAGGGGCTTCAAGCGCCAACCGTGGAGTAGCTGCGGGTAGGCGGGGCCTTTGTGAGACGTTGTTAGAAGTAAAGCTCCTCCGTGGAATATCCCGGTACGAAGTGCCAGGAGAAGCCTGAGCTAGCTGCTTTTTTAATGCGAGCAGGTCATTTGCCATCTTCTGGAATGCCGGATCGGATGAAGTGGCGGGAGAAGGGGCTGAAACTTTGGCTTGGATGGCTCTCACTTTAATTCACCAGATATTAGTAAGTTGTCTTCAATCCGTATGCAGCATGGGTGAGAACCAGAGTAGTGACTTGTTCTTGCAAGAGTAAGAAACTTACTTTTGAGCTCATGGCATTCACGAAGAAACACTTCTGATTTTCTGGCGTTGGCGGACATGGTAGGCGGAACTCGATTGATTAGTGAGTTGAAACGGGTGATGAAATCACGCATGGTTTCATTGACCTCCTTCTTCAGGTGAGTGATCTTTGATAGCAATGCAAATGCGTCCTCGGAAGGCTTATACCTTTCTTCAAATGCAGTTCGTAAGGTGGCCCAACTAGTAATAGATCCGGTAGCAAATGCTGAAACCATTCACTGCTACTGGTCCTTGCAAGGTTTCCAGAAAGAGGTGAACTAACACATCTTCATGGGTCACATCCAGGATACTGCATGACATGATGAATGCGGATATGTGTGAATCTGTGCTTTGGTTCCCACTCCCATCAAATTTAGGAAAATTCTTTCGATTTCCATGTGGGAGCGCGTGAACAGGATGTGGTAGAGCCAAAGGGCCCATAGCATTTCCCCATGGCACTGCCATTTGAACAGCTGGAAAGAGAACAGCGTGCTGGGAGGATGGTCCCGCTGAGCAACAAAGCACTGCAAAGTGATGTGGATGCACCTTGTGAGAGATGCTTCCTTTGCGGAGGTGAGACACTCCTGGATGACCGGTTAGCTGAACTTAGCGATGAGAAGCACGTCGGTGTTACACTGAAGTTGTGCCTTTGAAGCAGATCGAAAGTAGGATCAACTTCTCCACGAGCTCTCTCTGCTACTGAGTAAATGGTTCACCTGAGTGTACCTTCCAGATCTGTAATATTTTGGAGCAAATCCTAAAAACTCTTTTTGGTTGTACTTGCTGATTTTTGAATTTTTTGACAAAAATCAGCAGTATGTACTTTTCTAAATATTTAATTTTATCCCTCTTTTAACAACCGATTGTGGTTTTAATGTCTGATTAACAAGGATAAAATGATGGTAAAACTTAGTAAGCTGATTTTCAGATCTAGAGTTGACTTTTTAAAGAGTTTGAAAATTTTGGTAAACTGTCAAAACTCAGATCTACGGAAAAATATGGATTTTTGTAAAAACTCAGTGAACTAAAGATCTCTAACTAGCCCAGATCTATGGACCTTTGAAGAAAGTTTTCAGTTTGGGTCACTTTTGCAAAAATTTTGGATTTTAGACAAAAAGTTAAAGTTTGCAAACAAGTAGTGATTTGTTTTGATTTTTACCGATTTTCTAACATACCACTATCATAGATCTGTTAGATCTGTTTGATCCCCAGTAGAGTCGCCAAAAACTGTTGGTCCAAAAATCTGCCATGGTGCGAGATCTATGGATAGCAGAGCCAACGGTGTGCGGGGCATAGCCCCTCTTTGAGTCGTGACAAAAGTGGCTGGTTTATTGCTATTCTACCAGCAGGAATCTATGCAAGTCTCACAATATTCTACCTTCGGGGTTGGGATCTCATCCCAGTAGAGGTATTTCCAACTATAGAAGAAGGGAAAGGAACAAGGTGGGGAGATAGGAAAGATCTGAAGGGAGAAAAGAAATGAATTCCAAAGCAGAAAGGTCAGAGGGTCTATGTTTTGGGTTGGTAGTAAATAGAGCCGAACTTACTCACATAGATGAACAAAGCAATACTGATGAATAAATGACAATAAAGTAGAAGTAGATTCAACAGAACAAACATACAGATCTAACATAAGAAAGGTCTGATGTAAAACACAGGTATTCAGCACAAAGTCTAAATATTGTATTAATATTTGTTTCTGTTACAAAAAGTTCAAAGTCTTTTCTTCTTACTTCTATTTTTCATCTGAAAAGTATCCACCCTTGAATACAACAAGTATTCAAGTATTTATAGAAGAAGAGAAGGAAAGAAGGCAAAAGCAAACCAACCACCTAATTACAAAAATCTACAAAATATCTAAAAGTCAACTGTTGACTTTTGGCAACTTGGTGGATGACATCATCCCATGGTGCAACATGGATGATGTCATCGTTTATGCCAACATACTCTTAGATATTTACAAAAAGAAGAATAGAGAGGAAGGAGACTATTCGTCATCGTCTCATGGCCGAAAGGGAGTGTCCTACTTCTGTTGTTGCTCGGGAGAAGTGATGTTATACTGGGCCCGATATTCCATAAACTTGTTGATCATGGGCTGAAGTTGATCCTGAGCAGGATCCTTGTGGCGATCGCTGATAACTTCGCAAGTTTCACATTCATCCATGAGCCTTTCTGGGAGCTTGGCATATTCATTTCCGCCTCTATCAGGAACCCTATAAAGTCACGACAGGCCAGAAGGTTATTGATGCATTCGGTGTCGAACGTGGCTTCTGGCCCTAACCCGAGATGATCTCCTTGAAGATCCGAATAGTTTGGTCTGCCTTCCTCAGGGTGAAAGAAGGAGTGAGCAAGCCTAGGGACATTCTCAGGATGATTTGCTCCATCTGGTGCATAGCCTCCAAGGCTTCCTCTTTGACTTTATCTATCTTTTCGAGGACAAACTCCAACTGATCGACCTGGTAGTCCAAAGTAGAAAGGATTTTGTTGGGCGCTCTGGGGTGATTGAAGACGCCGAACTTAACCAGATCTTTGACTGAACAGTCGAGCATTTTCTGGAAGGTCTCATGTTGGAGCCTAGCATGGTCCAACTCTTCGGAGATGGGTCCTGATGATCACTGGAGTGCTTGTTCGCCTGATTGATGTTCTGATATAACTTCGGTGAACTTGACGATTACTCCCTCACTTTCCTTGAGGATTTGGTCTCTCCAGGCGGACACTGCCATACCCTGCTCGCCGATTTTGGCGTATTCATTTATCTTATCCTGGCTCAGGGGCTCAGGAGTTTCGGTGGCAGTTGTAGGAGGTGCACTGCCCATTTTCTGCAAGGCGTGGAGAAGATGTTTATTTTACTCCTTTAATAGCCTCTTTTCTTCCTTTGCTTCCTGAAGTTTCTTGCAAAGGGCATCCACTGCAGCAGAGGCCTCTCCTTGAAGGCTTTCTGAAGACGTTCCCATCGTGACTTGGGTCACTGTATAATCTGTCGGAGACAGATCCTTTTTATCCTTCAAAGGATTGGGATACGCTATCTCCATTACTCTCTCTCCTGATGCACTCTGAGAGAAGCGGGTTATAGGCTTTTGCTTCTTGGCCCTTTTGATGGGATGATGGAGAAGTCCATCGGTGTGATAGGAACTTTCCTCTTTTTTTGGCTTAGGTGCTGAGAGATCCATGCTAGACTTATGGGAGTGGGACCAGAAGTAGAAGAGGGAGCAGCTGCAGTAGCGGAGGGAAAATGCGTTGAGACACTTGGTGGCGGCATTGAATGAGAGGCCAGCGAAGTACTCAAGAGAGGAAGGGATACTGCAGGGGAGGAAGATGAGGGTATGGAAGGGAGCTGAGAGATGAGAGAAGAAATAGTGGGGGACAGCTCCGCGAGAGAAGAGAAGATGGATGACGAGGAGGGGGGAACAGTAGAAGATGGGGGAGAGGATACGACCAAAGGAATGGTCGCTTGGGTCACGAGGAGGAGAAGGAGGAGAGGGAGAAGGGATAGAAGGGACCTCAGCAGTTGTAGTAGTGGAAACATCCTGAGTGGATGTGCCCATCGGAACATCTTCGGCCGCTTCTTTCTCTGGAGATAACAGGCTCACAACCTGTTCTTGTGCGGCGGAAGGGGGACTCTCAGGAGCCTCTTCCCGAGCGGAGCTTGACTCACCCTCCTTATCCTTGCCTTTTACTTTTGGCAGATGTTTTGGCCTGGATGGTGCGTTGCCCAATGGAGATGTAGTGAAATCTACCCCGAGGTAGATGAGGCCATTCATCTGCACCGGTGTGTTACATTCGCCGCATGAGTTTCTTTGACCCTTTCTTGATAGTGCAGGGTGCTTTGGTTTATCGATTGCGAGTAAATGGCCGTTGTCCCCATCGTGTCAAGATATATACGATCAACTTCTTGATCGGTAGTTTGATAACCCTTTGGGACAATGGCCACGCCATACTGAATGATCTCTGCCAGGGCCAGGCGAGAATGGTCCTTTCTTCTGAGCTCGACCTCATGGTACAGGTCGATATAAATGTCCTCGATCTGTGGAAGGTGGATAGGATCGAGTTTTCCCTTGGGAAGGCAATTCCTTGGATCGAAAGTGGGCCTCACAGGAAGTTGTGCTTCAGATTGAGCAATTCTAGCTCAGCAACCATTTCCCGGGCTTTGTGATGAGACACGCGTAGTATATCTGCCCACTGTGAGGGGGAAAGGAGTTCCACCCTTCTTCCTTTTCAAGCACTTCTCATGATATGTTACGAGTTGTCTGGACAGCTCTAACAGGATCAACTTGGGGCCGGCATATCTCGGCAATTTGGTGGGCTCACCCAGGAAGTTAGCTGCCTTGAGATAGGTGAAGGTGGGAATTGTGTGAATAAGGCCCCCCACTTCTCCGTTGTTGTGAAAATGCTCTTGGTCGTTTGACCATGAGTCATGTTGGGCCTCAATAGGTCAGACGATGCCGTAGAAAAAGGCATCGTTGATTTTGGTGAACTGAGAGATGTTGTTCTCGAGCTTCAGCTCTGGGTAGTACTCATATATTCTCACCTGGGGCCAAACCCTACATCGGCTCAATGCTGGATAATCTCTCTCTGAGGTTGTAGCATAAACTATGTAGGAGTTCATGTAGAACCTCCCGTTGTGGTGAGTTGTTGGAGCTGCTCGGATATGGTACTGCTTATTATCTCCGCCCACTCGAAGCGTTGATTAGGTACATTCTTGCTCATGGTCTCCAGGTACCTGAGCATCCACTTATGAAAGTAATGGGCGTCAGAAAGCCCAAATACTCGGCTTAGGAATGTGATAGTATCACTCAGTTCCTCAGAGAAGTCACTTCGGTGAATAACTTGTGGCCATCTGGTTACCACCTTCTTGTTCTTTAAATACACTTCATTCATTAGTTGCATGCACTGGTCTTCATTGTCCTCCCAAGCCTTGGTGCAGTCTTCTTGGCTTACGGCCACGAAATGCCGGTGGTGAGGGATGCCAAGCATGATTTCGAAGTGTCGGGTAGTCAGGTTGATTATGACTTCGCCCTTCTCATTTTGGACACACCTTGTGTCTTTGTTGTAGCAGCGGGCCACTACCATCATGAATTCATTGTTTCTTTGCTTGAAGGGGATCCCCAAGACAAAAGTGCATTCCACTTTGCGCCTACTAGTTTGTCCATCTAGGGACTCCCTGTGACCCTCCTGGTTCTGGCCCAGAAATCTTCCATATCGATGTGACCGAGCTCTGAGTCTCTTATATCTAGGTCACATTCTACCTGAGACTCAGGCATTCTGACCCTTTGATACTTGTACTTCATCTCTTCCTCTGTAAGTTTAGCTTTGCCCTTTGATTTGGTCGGTCTCTTGCTTGATGTAGACATATGTGGATCTGAATTCAGTTGCTGATCTGCAAGAAGAAGAAGTGAAACCCAACGCAGAAAAGCCATGTCAGTTGTTAGATCTCCCATTAAAGCATTGACAGAAGGAAGAGTGAGGAGTTAGCAATTTTAAGGTCTTAGGGCGCAGGGTGCATGAATCTTGCGAGGCTGCGAGGGTTAATAGTATGGCACGAAAGAAGGGTGTTACAAGGAACAAATTAGCACCAAAGGGCGCAGGGCGCATGAACACTGCACATGACATTTTGTTATTGTAAGCAGAAGTGCGCCTGCGCCATTCATACATGTTTTATCTTTGAGTGCGAGATAATTTTCATGTTGCGCATGAGGGACGGGGATGTCACCAATGGCATATATATTTTCCATGTTACATGGAACTTTGGTGCCGAAGGGCGCAAGGTTGATGTGTGTAACATAGGCTTTATGTGTGCAGAAGGGGAACTTGGCGCGGCGCAAGGAAGGTTTGCATGACATGTGTGTTGTAACAATGGGAAATGCGCGCCATCTGCGCCACTTATTAGAATTTCACTTGGTTTTCATATAGCGCAGGGAGCTCATGTGCTGCAATGAATGTTGGTGCGCCATAGGCGTGACTGTGTTTCCTGTTGCAAGGGTGGCGAATGCGCCAAGGAAAAACACAGCTTTGGAAACGGTTCTTCTTTCTTTTTAACAGATTCGTGATCGTTTAGGCTTCTTTTCAGGGTTTATAGATGGTGAAGGGGCACAACAAAGAGGTCCAAGTGATTTGAGGTAGGGCCCTCCTTACCAAAGTAGATCTGGAAAGAGGAGGAAGAGCTTGGGAGGGAAAAACAAGGATCAACAAGAGGGGTTTCATGGTTTCACAGATCCATCTATCCTACCACACCAACAAATAGCCAACAACAAAACTAAAACATGAGAGTAACAAGGACCACTTACCCGAAATATATATAACGTGAGAGGCAAAACGGGGTCCACGAACGCGACACGAGGATGATGGGCGTGTTGACAGGTGCAGAGGAATAAAAGTTAATCACGTGTTTTTCTGACTGGTGAAAGTGACAGGGCAGATGCGCCTATATATAGGCAAAGGTGCAATAAATGCACCAACCACTTTTTAAGGGCGCACCAAAACTCGTGTTGACACGTAAAACGGTGCACCCTTTGGCACATGGTGTATACCATGACACATACAAATATAAAAAAAAAAAAAAGTGTTAGTAGCAAGCAATAGAGAAACAACTCAGTAGATGTAAGAAAAAGCATGCAAGTGCACACAGAGAGAACAACATGACAAACAAGATGCCACATACATGGGATACCACTCAAGATGTCACAAGACACTCAAGGAACTCAAGGTCGTCAATCAATCAAATAAGAAACAAAGGGCATGGCCTACAAACAAGTGAAAACACAAAGCAAGCATGTAAAGCAATAAACAAGCAATATGATGAAGATGAGCCTAGTTTGAGGTAACCTCAGAAACAAATAGCACGCATGAAGCACACATTAGAATGTTAGAGTAATAAATAGTATGACATTATGTATGTATTGAGTGAATGAGGTAAGAGAAAGTAGAGTAGTAAATATTGGAAACATAACACTGTATATGAGAAAATGTAAATTGTATGCCCCGGTTATTGTGGGAAGAACTGGTAGAGAATAGTGTCAACCATCCCTGCCTTTGTGTAACAACCTATGTGTATCCCATATTCAACTCAATGTGCCACATAAATACACGTGTATATAAAAAGATATATCATACTATGTATCAAGGTAAACATGATAAGTAATGTGCAACATGAATAGTACAAACATGCAATAGAAATAACCAAGCAAGAGTGATGCAAATATTTTTATGGTTGTATATATTTGAATGTTTTTGGGTTTTTAGCCTGTTTGAATGTTTTTGTATTTTTACGCCCCGAGTGAATAAATGAAAATATACTATCTAAACAAAAAGAAGAGTGATCAAGAATGCCTGAGGGGGAATATTTAGATTTTAGTGCTTTTTATGAATATAGATTATGTAGCTAGAGGTGGGAAAGAAATTTTACCCCATGTGTGTGTGTGTGCGTGTGTGCAAAGTAAGGTTTGGATATGTAGTCACTCCCTCAATAGTAAAGTTGAACATATAAATAGAGTGTGTCATTAGGAAATGAGGAGGAAATGAGGGGAAGTAGATTCCCCCAAGGGTGTGAATACCATATGAATCATCTAATGAGTATGTTAAGTAAAGGCCCACTATCTGCTATGGTGAATTAAGGAAGCATGTGACCATGGATCAAGAGATGAGTATCATGTGAGACAATGCGTGAGATTATGTGTGTCGGAAAGTTACGTCATAAGGAGTTGTGACGCAGAGAAGGTGAAATAGACCTATGCGAATACCTAGATGTGCAATGTGTATGAGGAACTTTTTGTGATAACCTATTCCTATGTGATGGTCTATGAGACGGAGATGTGTCGAGATTGATTGATAGAGATTGAAATTCAAGGAGACCTATGCAAACTAGTAACATGTAGTGAAAGTGTAGGCGTAGTACTAGGAGTGTGTGATAGAACCATAACACCATCATTGTTATATGTAGGACTAACTACAATGATAGGTATACTAGGAATAATGTTAACTAGAGTTAAGGGTCCACTAATTGTATCTACCCATGAAGCTTGAGAAGTAATAGGTAAAGGAGTCATAGGTGAGATACCTTGGATAGTGATGACCGACGCTCATATATGAATTTCACACATTGGTGCACAATAGATGGAACAACCCTAATAGCCTTAAGCCAAGGAAGACCTAAGACCATGTCACAATGCTTGATCATTGATGTTACAACAAATGACATGTAGATAGTGAGAGGCCCATCGTGACATGAAGAGTTATACACCCATAGAAGGTTAGTGAACTACACCTAATTTGGGATAATGTAAATGTAAGAGAGGAAGAGAACATGTGTTATGCTTAAAATTAAGATTGATCGTTCCATTATTGAGAGCTTTGTTGGTGATAGTTGCAGGAATGTGAAGTCTAAAAGATGTGAAAAAGCATGGAATTCTACATCCGTAAAAGTAATGATGGGTGGTGAAGCAGTAGTAACACCAACAAGAAAATGTAGAGGAGTATTGGTAGATGGTGGAGGTGGAACCAAGTGATAAACATGGTTAACAATTGCCTCGATTGCAAAATTTTCATGTTTGGGAAGTGGGTCTTTAAATATTTTAGGCTTAGCATTATCATTGGGTGGTTCACACATAATAGGCTCATCCCATTCTATTGCATCAATATTAATTACGTCTTGAATTACATGTTTAAGTTTGAAGCATCTATTTGTTGAGTTCCTATTGCATCTACGATAGTCACAGTATGATTTTTCATTAATTTTTTTCCTTAGGGATGATTAGAGTCCAACTTGAGCGGTGGAGGAAGGGAGATAAGGTTATTCATCAAGCATTTGTTGTAACATTGCCTAAGGTGACATTGGAAATTTATTAAAGTGTCATTGAGGAGTATGAAGTTGCGCAGCTTCATTATTTGGGACACTGCATTAATAGTGGCATTAGCCTCACCTCGGGGCTCAGTAGTATCTTTACTCTTAAAATTAGATTTGTCTTGGAACTTAACAGATTGAGTAGAAGCTTGATCACCGTATTTGAGTTTTCCCATGGAAATTAGCTTGGCTTCACGGTCTTTAGAATATGACACATGTGATCAAATGAATGAAAGGTGTCAAATATGACTGACTCTTGGATAGGAGGTAAAAGGCTTTGTAAAAATAGATCTTGTAACTCGAGAATCAACCAAGACATTGTTCATTTTAGTAATATTAGTCTCGTAACACAAAACATAGCCTTGAAGGCGTTAATTAGATCCTTGTTTCATTTTAGCCACTTGTGTACAAGAGATTTTAGTATTAGTGTTAATAGAAAAATGTGCTAAAAATTGATTTTCTAATGGAGTAAAAGATCATACAAGATGAACAAGTAAATCATAGAACCATTGCAATACATAATCTTCTAAACTTCCGAGAAATAATTATGTTAACAATGTATCATCAAAAACACAATATAAACAAGTAACATGAAATGATCTAAGGTGTTCTTGTGGAATTTTTTTATAACCAAGCTATTGCATTTTTATCCTTAAGCCTTAGAAGGACCTAGTGGCCGACATAACTCAAAGGCGCGTAGTTACGAGGTGAGTCCAACAAACTAGTCCTCGAAAGAACAACTAATGCCTCAACTTGAAGCACTATATTTTAAATCATGATTAAACATGTGAATTATTGGTCACCAATGAAACGACACACTATTGAGGCCAACCTTGAGGGCTATGTTCTTGTGGATCTTATTTACCAAAGAAAAAAGGAATTTTAGGCGAGACAAAATCAAGAGGTAGAGGATAAGATGCAACCTTGAGTGTGAGAGGACTATGTAGAATAAGTAAGGACTCTAAAAATAAGAGGAGGTAGTGGTACCTCGTTGTAATTGAATAACTAGGGCTTGTAGATCGTGCATCAAAAAATCTAAGGTAATGGTGCCAAAAGAAGAATTAGGTTGTATATGGGAGATGAGATGAGAAGAAAGATGAGTAGTAGACATAAGAATGTAAACATTAATACTAGACGCCCAATAGAGGTGGGGGTGAAGAAATTGGAGTAAAAGATGTATTAATAGAGGAATACCATAATCTTTAATTCATGATCTCATGAGAAGCCCTATCACGATATGATCCTCATGTGTGAATTTCACTAACGCCTCAAGGTTTTGGTGTAATAGTTCATTACATTTGGTATCAAATCCTCCACCCATGTTTGAATCCCAATCAGTTGGTTACACCACGTATTTGGGGCCTATGGGGTGCCTAAATTTTGGTGATGTACAACTCGCATGTATGGGAGTGGGGGCACATACCCAACCCAAGATTGGGCTCTATAGAAGGGTGGTGGGATGTCATGATCCTCGTGTGTGGATTCACTAAAACCTATAGGTTTTGATACCAAATGTAATGAATTGTTACACAAAAACCTGGAGGTTTTAGTGAAATCCACATATGAGGATGATATCATCCAACCATGCTTCTATAGAGATCAACCTCATGTTGGGTCCGCGCCTGCAACCCCATATGTGTGAGCCCCGCTTCATTGATGTTTAAGCGCCCCATGGGCCCTTACTACATGGGGTAATCATCCAAGTGGGATTCGAACATGGGTGAAGGCTCGATACCAAATGTAACGAATCTGTTACACTAAAACCTCGGGGCATTAGTGAAATTTTCACATGATGATCATATCATATCACGAGCAAGTTTGGAAGCTAAGAGAGTGTCAAGGACTAACTACACATGTATAAGATTGTCACACAATTGAGCACAAAAATGGGATAGAGAATCAAGTTGTTCTTGGTCAACATTGGTATCTTCATCATGTGAATGTTCACTGTCAGAAGTATCTATGTCTCTGTTGTCATGCAAATTTGCAACAAGAAAATTCCCAATTTTCAAGCATGACAATCATACCCTATCTAATTTTTTTACTCAAAGGTCATTCTAATCCATCCTTCATATAACCTTAATCCCTGATTTAGTCATATCCCTTCTCTCTAAAGTAGTCCCATGTGTCGTGTCAATGTGCCCATAGGTGATTTAGGGATATCCAGTCATTTCAAGTGCTTCCAAGGCAAGATCCATCAAAACAGGCTCTTTGACAAGCTTTAGGAAAGGTTATTCCCTAGTCTTCTTGAAGCTGGTACACGTTCCTCATAGTGGAATGAAGGACCTAAAATATATAGGGAGGTGTATCGAGAAAGCTAAGAATCTTGTGCAAACAATTTTGGAAGATTTCGAGAGGTTCCAACAGATTTTGGAGCAGTTTCAGCAAAAGTGGGTTTTGAAGGCTTAAGCAAAGTGCATAGTGCCAAAAAAACTCCTAAGCTTCAGGAAGCAATTTTAGGAGTTTTGTAAGGATCTAGGAGCTAAAAAATATCTTTGTAAATCTAATTCATATCCCTAGAGGATGGTGGTCTCATATTTTTCACAACACCTAGGCGCATTTTGTATGCAACCAGTTTTAAGCAAACACAACCTTCAATCTAGAACAAAAATCCTATTTTTAGATGTTTTCAGGAAGAATAAAGGAATTATACCACCACCATTGGATTCATAAGGCATTTTTAATGAAAAATAATATAAAGAATTGTCAAAAACCTCCTCCAAGAACTCATCTTATGGCCTGACAAGCCATTCCCAAGGTATGACTTAAGGAGTTAGTCAAATTTTGCATTAAAATTTGGACCAATGGGAGAGTGACACACTTTTTTGCACTAAGTGCACCAAGTATTTGGTGCAATAAAATTTATCCCTATCCCGATTAAGCCTGTGGACTTCAATATGACCCGATTTTGAGCCCCTTTTGCAAGTTTAAGCCCCCATGCTCCATTTCCCAACCCCGCTCTATCCAACCAAATTCCACCAAGTTGCCTAACAAGGATGGGGAACACTTTTTGCACCAAGCCTTGGTACAAATGGTGTAATAAAATGTGCCCCTCCCTCTTAAGTCCTCGGTCTCCCATCCGACCCAGCCGGTGTTTTAAGTGCTTTTTCTTAGCCCCCCTCTCATCCTTAACTACAAATAACTTTACGACATGTGGCCCAATAGGGATGGGGCACATTTTTTTGCACCAAGCCCTTGGTGTAATTAGTGCACAAAATTGTGACCCTTCCCCAACTTTAAAAATATGTAAATTTTTTCCATTGTCGTGTTGCTTCTAGTTCTTCTTTACACACGCAGAGAAAATCTCTATCGATTCTTCTTCACTCCTCCATTGTTGCCACCTCCGGAACTTTTCCACCACCTTCAACATCCTTCTACCATCATACCTTATAGCTTCAAAACAAGAAATCAAGATATCCGAGCATAATCAATGAATGTGAGCTATTAGAAACCCTAGGGCAAAAACAAAGAATTGCTCATATCTCCCAAACCATGCATTAGATCCTCGTAAAATTTTGAGAAAATATTCCTCATCCAAACACCTTGAAGATGTAAGAAACAAAAAATTGAAATACGTCCTTGATTTTTTTATGGCATCCATTTTAAATTTTGTGCCCTAGGGTGTTCTTCCTTCATTTGTTGTTAATCCAGAAGTGGTTTGACTTGAAAATTTGAACAAAGATCAAGAGCAAAAACCTAGAATGAATCCAATTTTTTTTTGTCAATCTAACACTCAAGATTTCAGATTCTAAAAATATCAAGTGCCTCTGGTTCGCACTTGCCATCTTTAGTAAGTTTCAAAAACAGAAAACTCCTCCGTAAGAAAGAACAATGAAAAAAAAAAGAAAAAAGAAAAAAAAAACTTTCCAAAAATATAAAGTGCTTAGAATTGACTCTAAAAATTTGTAAAGCTATCAGACTTTGTGAAGGAAACTCCCTCAGCAAGCAACAAGGAGAAAAATCAACATCTTCCCAAAATAATAGTTCGTGGGACCTAGTTTCCAAAAATACAGCTTTGGTCTCGAGAGGAGAAAGTTGGTATCATCTCGTAGTAACATATATTGTTGATTTTTATCACCAAGAAGTTCAAAGTTCATTGGTTAAGTGAGTTGAGGAGAGTTTGTTGAATCATATTTCTTAGGACAAGAAGAGGTAATCCGTAGTAATATATTTCTCTGCAAAAGCATCCAAATATGTCTTCTCAAGGTGATTAAGAGCTACCCCCATGGCAAGCTTCGCAAGCAACTGGGTGACTCGACATCGTGGTAACTCCCGAAGATCTGTTTCCATAGATTCAAGAAGTTCTCGAGAGTGGGCCAAGAACAACACAACTCACTACCATTCCCAGTCTCATGGAAATCGTTGGAATATTGAAGTGAAACAAAGAAAGAAGGCCCATGTAGCTTCCTGCTTCTTCAGTGGAACCTCAGGTAACTAGTATGTTGAAGTTTCCAGCCCTAAGACCAAAAATCCCATGGAAGAAATGAATCCATCTGATTATGAGTTAACCCACATCTCATTGGGTCAAGCTTCTCACGAAGGTGACATTCACACTGTTCAAAGAAACCACCTCTCATCTTCTTGCTCGGATCGAAGAATACAAGTAAACCATTGTGCAACTGGAGGAACATGTAAGAGCTCTTAGTGCATACATTCAACCCTTCTCTAGGGTCGAATCAACACCTCCCCTTCCAATCGAAGATATTCCCCCAATTAGCAATATCAACCCCAAGGCGATCAAGAAAGCACATGAATACATAATGTGGGGAAAGCCTATGAAAATTGGATTGAGGAAATCATTAAGCAAGGTAAGGCATTGTGTCTAAACATCATTTCTCTCATCCAATATGTCCGTGCAACATTGTCAAGTAAATAAGACAGAGGGGCTTGCAAAGGAAGTTAGTCATTGAGATGAAACACTCCCATAGGTATCGAAATCATTTCTTTTAATTATCACACCCTCGTGAGCAAGGAATTATTTGCATCAATTGCCAAAGACTTATCCCAAGTTTGGATCCACATCATGGATGCATGGTATGCAATTCTAAAAAGGGCCATATCCAAATTGGACTCCCATGGGTATCATGTCTCTGAAATCTTGAAGGAAGTCTATCATTGTGTTCAAAGGTTTGATTTCCTCTACTCAATAAGGACTCGTCATCAAAGGAGCTCATCATTACATTCCAGAGATGGTCAAGAAGGAGGCAAGTGACCCTCTTTCCTTCAATAAAGAAAATTTAGAGGCCACAGGCAAAGATCGGGAGTTGAATTGCTGCAATCTGATTGCAATGGATCACAAATGGATTCATCAATGTAAAAGGATCAGTGGTGTCCCTGAGACATGGACCAAGGTGTTGGGTTGCATTTGCATTCCAGGGAAGATAAGCTAACAGTTGTGATAGCTCAATTCATCAAGGAATTCAAGGAAAAGGAACCCGCCCAAAGATCCACCATCAGGAGGCATGATTCAATAAGGTTCATCTTAGCAAGAGGTTTCTTCATCGGATGTGGCAGCTTTTCCTTCCTTCTCTCTTTCTCCCTCTTCTTTCTCTCCCCTTTCTAATTCTTCGTTGGGTATAATCATTGTATTTTGTCTCATTCACTTAAGTGAATTCATAAAGTAACATTGTAAAAGTCCCTTTAATTTATAAAAAGGAACTTATTTCTCACTTCTAGGAAGGTGAAAAGTCACGAGTTGAATGAGACAATGAAGAGTCATGTGGGGGTAGGCGAAGAGTTAATCCACATTGTTATAAATTGGGATGGCTTCTCATTCCAAGGGATTTGGAAAAATTGCATTCGAAAATTTTGTACTTTGTAGCAATAGTGGATTGTAATATGTTGTTGGAATTTGTGTCATCAATATACATGAAATAAAGCTACATTTCTTCTACATGCTTTCTTCTTTTCCTTTGCTTTGTATAACTTGTGTAAATGTCAATCAAGGAATAGAGTTTCTACTTTCCAAGATGTATGAATGTGTGTAGCTTTGTATGCATGGTTTCCTCTCATCATTGATGAAATAAACATAGTTGTTATAAGCATCTTGTGTTTCTTCCACTTCCCTCTTTCATGCACTTTGCAAGTATAGTGATGCAAGATATTTGTATCTTTGATAGATGAATCTGAGAACTTGGTGTCTCAGGTTGTCCATCTCACTAGATAGCTTCATTGTGCTTTCCTCTATATTGAATGTTGAACTACTCTAGTTACTTAGGTGTGAGCTTTGCAATCTACTCATGACATAATATTCCTTGCCTAATTTCCCTCCTTTCCCCTCATCACTATAATTTCCTCCCTTGTACCCATACAAGCACTTTGCCACAGGTTCAATGGAGTGTCCTTGTGTGATCCCTAACCAATTTGGCCACCCACAACATTTAGATAGGATTAGGATTAGTTTACTTTCAATAATGGGAGATGTACCGTTACATGTAGAAGGGCCTAGCCCCATGAACATTGGTGGGGACACCTAATTTGTCCACCCTACAAATTCTCTCACCAACTGTGATCTCACAAGGGAAATTGGGTATAATTGAATAGAGGATTATCTTTCATATGAACAAAGGAGGTCATGACTTTGGAACGCTTACGTATATGAGGTGGGAGTTCAAGATATTGTTGAAAATGAAACCTACGACTATGTGTATTGGACATGAAATGTAAAAATTAGGGCCAATAAGGTGTGGGCGAACGACTTAAAAGCATAGAAGAAGATATATCCAATGCATGACATACAAATGTCGGGTTCACCAAATGATTTAACCTAAATTGTTAAATTTATAGGGGTAGTTACCGATGGAATATTATCCTAATCAACTAGTTTCTAAAGCTAATTACAACAATATAAAGATAATACATGAAACAATATAGATAGTGATGAATAAATAAAATAAAGCACTAATGATGAGAAGGAGAAGATGACTTACCTAATATTCTAATTTTTGTGTTGATTTGGACTAACTTGGTGACTGGAAGAGGTTGGAAATGATCTAACAAAGCTTGGTCATCAAAATTGTATCTTGCAAAGTTTCCTGGACCAAAGCATATGGTAGAGCCAAAAGCATACCCCCATTATGGCCCTTTCTATACACCTTTGTACCTTTGTACTCTGAACTTCTGAAATTTTTGGGGCTTGTCTACTACTTCTTGATTTGCTCTTGTCAGAAATATGGACCTCCAATATTGTGTGATGCTCGTTTTGTGACTAGTTCAATCTTCAAAATCCTAGATGGTAAGGGATTCCTAAAAAAAACATTAGGTGGGTTATGAGCACCCCTATGCACTGCCAACATCACTATTACTCCAAAAAGGATTCAAAAATCACATTATTCTCGCATAACATGTGATATATAGAATGTATGCAACCAAATTGATAACCACGAACTTGCAACAATATGATTGTACTTGATACTTTCCCTAACTTGACTTTGATAATGTGCCTTTTGTACTTATAGACCGAGTAAATGATTGCCCTATATAATAAGTATGTAGGGTACATGAAGCTCAAGGGAGTCTTGGAGTAGCATTGCTTGTGATTGCTCTTAGTGTTAGATAATTAGGATGCTAGGTACCAAGTAGAATGAATGCCCCCCTCAACAGGAGATAAATAACTTTCTTATTTATGTGTTCGGATTAGGAAAATTCAAAAAAGGCCAACTAGAAGTGTACCAAAGAGTTTTAATTCAATAAAAGTATTTTTGGAGGGAAGGGGACCAAAGTGGCTAGAGTCAGTCCATAGCGTATGGACGTTGTGGACCTTTCTAGGCGCTTTGGTCCCAAATGCATGTGCGAATGATCTAGGAAAGGAATTATAATCTATGAGGGTATAACTTGATTTAATGGATTAATATGACCATTATGTGAATAAATAGGCTATGTGTACAAGCAAGAATGAGTGAGATAAAACATAATTGGTCAAAGTGGGTAAGTGTGGATTAGTGAAAAAGTATTGTACAATTTGTGTTTTGTTACAAGATATAAATTACCAAAATGAGTGTATACATCTACAAAAGAGGAGATATCAATAATCTATCAAACTATCATATCATCATGGTCAATCCCCTCCTATGAAAGCTATTTGGTAGCATGATAGAGCATACAAATAGTCATTGAGGAAAAAGAAGGGAAAATAGAAAAATGATAGGCAAGTTTTAGGCTAAACATTCCATTATTAACCATTTTGTCACCCTTGGATGCTTGATCAAAACAAGTATGGGATACTCAAGGAGGAGAAGATTTATGTTAATTTTTTTACTTTAAAAAGGCATCGACATGGTTCCAAGAGGTAATTTTGGAGCAAAATGGAAGTGCTTAGAGTGCTAGATGAGTATAGAGTAGTGCGTCATAAACTCTATGAGAAAATCAAGGTCAAAATCAAAATGGGGAAGGAATTTCAAAATACTTTAGAAGTGACATTGGGTTCAAACAAGGGTGTTCACTCTCCCCCACTTTGTTTGGGATATACATTGATAATATAGAGGAGTGTATAAACAAAGTTGGTGGAGGAAAAGTTCACCTAGCCAACCATATAATAAAGCTACTCTTATATGTGAATGATCTTATCCTAATTGCAAAAACAACTGATAGTTTGAGAGAACATCTCGAGGGTGTTAAAGATCTTATGTTATGATGTTGGTATATAAGTGAATGACAACAAAACAAAGTCATGATTTTTTCCCTACGAGAAAAAAGAAGCAAATTAACTTCCTCTTCGATGGAAGCCCATTAAAGGTAGTGGAAGATTACAAGTATCTCATAATTGATTTCCACAACCAACATAGTTGGGAGACCTATAAGAAAAAAATTCAAGGAGGGTGGAAAACTTCATATTTGATTAAAAACAAGTACAAAAGTGTAATGTTATGTGATTAGAAAACCAAGAAAACCTTGTTTGATTTACTTGTCGCTCTAATGGTCCTTTACGATTGTGAGGTTTGGGGTGAGAAACACTTAGATCTAAAATGGAGACAAAGAGAGAAAATCTAAAAAATCTAATCAAAATTAGTCTCAAAGTAAATGCTTGATCCGTATGAGATTCTTTTAGTTGAAATAAGGACCTTCTTGATGGAGGAAAGGAAATGACACAAAATTTAAATTATTTAAAAATGACACGAAAGTATGGAGAATTAGCAATGGCCCAAAAGGGCAATGGAAGAAGACCTAAGCAGAGGGAATAATTTATGGATGAAACAAAACAACAAGTGGATGAGAAAATGAGACATTAGTATGCAACAGTTTAAACAACAAGAAGGAAATTAAAAATTATGTAAGAGAGATTCATGATAGCCATGTGGGCAAAGCAATTTGAGTGGAAGAAAACATACTACACCAAAGAGTTTAATCCTATGTGGGCCCTTGATGAAAAAGCCTACATAGGAGCGAAAATCAATTAGAAGGTAAAAACGTTGATGGCCCAATTGAGGACTAACACACATCATCTTTGGTGTGAGAGCGACAAGTGGACAATGCCCAATGAGGATTGTGAAATGAGAATATGCTTATTTTGTAACAAAGGGGAGTGGAAATAGAATGACATTACATCATGGAGTGTGTATCCTATAATGACATGCACATTAAGTATCAAGACACCCTGAGAGTTGATAAATTAACCGACTTATTTGAGGATGCAAGGCTTGAAAATATGACTAGTTTTTTTATCAAGATCCAGAATAGAAGATCCAACATAAAAAAGGGTTGGAAAGTCTGCAATATTGATACGAAATCTCTTGTGACCAAATAGTATGTTAAATTGGGCCCCCTTTGTTTGAGCTATTATTCCAATACACTATTTGGTCTTATGGACATTATTTAAATTTTTCATTCATTCATTCATTATAGTGTTTCACCATTTTCTTTACGTTTTGAATGTGACGAAACAAATAAGGGTGTGGGCCAAGGAGGAATACCTATAGTGACAATCGGTTTGAAGATTGTTGCACGCATTCTGACTTCTTGATCCAATGCTAACTATGAGAGCTTCCTTTTGGCTAGGAGGAACTACGTGGAATAGAAAACAAGACCACAAAAGAGAGTTAAACAATATATGGTAGTGGACTGCCTAGCATGTGCTAGATCCAGGAAGTACGATACTTCCTAGATGGTTGTCAATCCACTATTTAATACAACTTAATGTGAGAAATAATGTAAGTAAACAAATTCCTACTATAGTTGATATGATTTAGGTATCTCATTTAAATACAATAAGAAAATCTAATATAACAGGCTAGGTTATAATCAGATCTGGAGGTGGGGTAGTTGGTCAAGGTTCCTGCAGATGCTTGGTTAGGGTCAGATTCTGGTTCACTTAGGTTACTTGGGTGAAGATTCTTAGGTTTTTTTATTGATAGGATGGCCAAATATAGAGACCGCATTATCGGTCAAATACTATTGATGACGGTTTAGAGGGAGCCGACGACGGTCATGGGTAACCAACGTTGGTATGGTGGGATGATATGAACTCAATAAGATCGATTGTGGAAATGATCTAAGGTTAGACAAAGATGAAAAGGGGAATGATGAGGTATGTGGGGATCTTAGAAACACTCGAGAGATGTATAAAGGTCGTGTATAGATGATCCAATGGTATGGTGGTAAAGGGGTTGAGTCTACTGGGAAAGTGATGGTGGGAGAATGGAGATGCTAATAAAAATGACAATAGAGATGAAAAAACCTTTAAAACAAAATAAGGATGGAATGACATAGGTGATAAACACACTTACTAATGTTGTAGGTCCAATGGATGGGTGGTGGTGATGATTGATTAGTGGGATGGAGCTTGGTGTCACGGCGGTGCTTCTCGAGAATGCTACCGTGAGAGTGATACCTCTGGATCTGTCTTGATGTTGGCTATGGCTACTGGATGTGTGAAAGAGCTCTAGTTCTTGCTTTCATGTAGGTCTCCTTTGCTATCCAAAACTCGAGAATGTGTCTAACCTCCAAACAAGGTTGCCATAATGGTTATATGGTAAGCGATGATGGTTTAGGGTTACTTAGCGTCGGTTAAGGCGGGATATCCTAGCTTGCCTAAAATAGCAGATCCTAGCTATCTTTTTGCCAGCTTTGTTCATTGGTCCCGGGTCTAAATGGAACTTTATACTTAGATACGAGAAAGTGATTAGAGGGAGAATACACATGTGCTTTTAGGGTTGTACTAAGTCTTGGTTCATTAAGATAAGTAGGGCTAAGTCTTAGTTAATTATGGAAGCATGTTATGAATAGGTCTATGGTGAGGTGTCTAGGTGAGGTGTCTAGGTGAGGTGGTGGGGTGAGGTGGAAATTAGTTTTAATTGAGGTAATTAAATAATGAATGAAGTGAGGATGAGTATTAATTTAATTGTAAATAATTAAATTAATATTAATGTGGGGTATAAGGGTCATGGTTAGGTGAATTTGTTTAAGTTGGTTATTCGAAAGGGGGCAAGGGGAGTGTGACCCAATTTTGGTGTCTACATTTTCCCCCTTTTGTTGTGTAGCTTGTATTGGTAAGTGACGCTAACAAAAATAGGAAGTGATTGCCCCATATGTGGGTGAAGGTGATCCCCCTCAAACCGGCACTGATGAGGTGTAAGACGAAATCGTTTAGCGGTTTGATAAAGGTGTAGGTGGGGAAGATAGGTGGGGAAAGGTTTGAGTATTGAGGGAAAAGGTGACGGTCAACTCGGGTAATGGGTAGTAGGTCATGGTCAAAATTAGGTCATGGGTAATGGCAATCAAACGCACACACACGTATAGATTGCAACACGGTACTAGGTTGAAGAGCTTGCAAACTCTACATTGTCCAAGGTTGATAGGTTTATCCAAATAAGGGTGAAGTGATTCTGGTATCCAAGGTATATGATATGGTTGAGAAACACATTATAGGTTGAGTGCAGAACGTTTAGGTATGCTCCGGTACACACCAAAGGTTTGGTCGGGATAAACGACATAGTAATAGGCAAGGTGTGGTTGTTAGGATAAAACAACATAGGTAACAACATTGCAAGGTATAACGAGTTCATAAGGTCAATGGTGACACCAAATAGGTCAAGTTCGGGAAAAAGGTCATGGCATGGGTAAGGTGAGGTATAGGTAAAATAAAAACTTCAAAGATGCAATAAAGGAAATGTAGGGGTAGGTTGGGTTTGTACGTATGTTTCAATGGGTGGCATTTGGAATGATAAAAAGTGGGCAAGCATGAGTGACTACATGTGAAAAGGGAGAGGGGTAAGGGCACCTAGTTTGAAGTATGATCGATGCCGGTTACATGTTGGATCGACGGCATGACGATTGGTAGGCACCAATAAAACTAACATCAGTCAGAGAATATTAGGATTAAAAAAGGAAAATTCTACTTTTAGTGGAATCATTTGTCATTTTCCAATAGTATAAAATGACAAAGGAACGGTGGAAAGTGATAGAGTGAGATGGAGAGTTGAGTTGGCTAGCCTCGGAGCGGGTGATCGATCATTCGATAGGTGGGTCCACGAGATCGGTGTGATTGATTTGATTAGGTTGAGGTGAGGAGGGCATTCGGTGATGGGAGAGGCATGAGAGGGATCAAGTGGACCACGGTGCGGCGGCCCGACGTGCCACCACGAAGACGGCGTTGCAATGAGGTAGGATGTGAATAGGGAAATAAAGGGGAAAATAGGTTAGGGTGAAGAGTGGCCGAGCTAACCCTCAAGGCCCCCATGCCCTCGAATTGTAGCCTACATAGCCCCGATGAAAAGTGGCCTTAGGTCGATGTAGTTCTCCCATAAGCTAGGGAAGAATATAAGGAATGGGTTGGTAATTTTTAGGCATGATTGAGTTAGGTCGTATGCATGGTTGAATTTAGGTTATAGGCATGGTTGAGTCTAGGTCATGGGCATGGTTAAGTCTAGGTCATAGGCATGGTTGAGTCATTTAAAATTTAGGTGTCGAGGATCTGGTCCTGTATAGGATAATCAATAAGCAATGAGGAAGGAAAATGGTAAGAGGTGGTAAAAGAGCCGCTTAATTGATAAGAACCCTAATGAGTCTACCATACCCAAGATGGGCTTATGAACTTAAGACCCTAAAGGTGTTGCATAATGGACTATTCTAATGGTGAAGAAAGTCACATGATCGCAAAATGTCATCGTTGTGGCAATTCCATTGAGAAGAGAGAAAATTAGGGTGAAACGACAAAGAGGTGAAAGTGGATGGTTAAGCGTAACCTAGTGTACGACTGCATGTCTACTTGGCAAGAGACCTAAGATCAAAAATAGGCAAGTCCATGATGAAAATCTTTTTGCTTTTACTTTTACTTTTTGTTTTGATAGACTAATCGATGCGGGAAGTCTATGTGGGATGAGTAGATTTTCTCCTTGAGGTCTTCGTGAAGTTGATCGATGCGGGAAGCTTCTGAACATTTTATTGTATTTTACAATGACTTTATATAGTTGTCCTTCAAGGGAGCAAGTCTATTTATAACAACTAGATAGAGAGAAGATATGTCCCTTTTTGAGGGAGTCATCTTTTGTTGGAAGTTTGAATCAAGGAGTTGAATCCCATTTTTTTGGACGTTTTAAGTCACGGACAAGATTATAGAGGAAGATTAGGTTCTTGTTTAGAAAACAAAAACATAGCACACAAAGGTTAACTATGAAAGAGGTAGTTTTGAGTGATGAACGACCATGGGATTCCATATTTTTAAAATACGAAAAGTATCTATGAGAATTATGTTATGATTAGAGCCGTGGTACTCATTTTGAAGATAAAAAAGCGACGAGTAATCACATAATTCTTGTTTAGTCGTTGATCCTAAAAAATAGGTAATATGGAAGGTGAACAACGCTCAAGGGACATGCGGTCAATTGACAAAAAGTGATATATGACTTAATGTCAACAATAAAATGGTCGAAGATGCAAGGCGTCGAGAGGCTCGGAGTTTAGGTTTACCTTCAAGTGAAGACAAACGATAAACACCCGATCCATAGGCATGGGTAGCGATACGGGGTTTGAGCCAATTAGGAGAAAATTTACCCCATTTACTTTTCTCCTCTTTGGTTACATATTGATTTTCCTTCAGACGAGGTCATTGACACGAAAGATTCGCTCATGGACACATTTATCGTATGCACATTTGATACATTTTTAGTAGATTTGGAGATGGTCAAGAGCATTAAGATGACGTTCATCTAATAACTCAAGTTGTGCCAAATGGTCCTGGTAAAATTCATCATCATTGAGCATGTCTTGTAGTGAGATGCAGAGAGATGAAATTTGGACTTCAAGAGGCAAGACAACCTCGGTACCATAGATCAGCGAAAAATGTGTGGGCAAAGATCGAAGTGAAAATACTAGTGCGGTAAGCCCCCAAAGCGAAAGGAATGTGTGAATGCCAATCCTTGCCAAAAGATCGTCAACTACTTTCATAAGAATTTTGTTCAAGGTTTTATTGGTTAATTCTACTTGGTCATTGGTTTGCGGGTAATAAGGTGACAAGAAACTAAGTTGGATGCCAAAAGTGTCGCACAACTTATGTAGGGTTTTATGTTTGAATTGCTTTATGTTATCAGTGATGAGGCGATGAGGAACACCAAAGCAATAAATGATGTGATGGTTGATGAATTCAAATATTTTCTCAGATTTTGTAGAAATGAGGGGGATGACTGCTACCCATTTAGTGTAATATTCAATAGTTGATATAATCCATTGATGGCGTTGTGAAGAATGGGGATTGATCTCACCAACAAGATCCAAGCCCCATTGAGAGAAAGGCCAAAGGTCTCATGTGACCTATAAGGCATGACTAGGTGTGTGAAGAAGATCAAAGCATATCGGCCGACATTTTACACAATGTTTGACATAGTCACAACAGATTGTGGTTTAGGGTTCCAATAATAGCAAGGTGAAGAATGTGTTTTGCGACCTAAACCACTAAAGTGACCTCCACAAATTCCATCGTGAACTTCCTTGATAGTGTAGGGAATTTCAAAACTTATAAGGCATCGTAAGAGAATACCATTGAAGCCACGCTTATAAAGGAGACCACCCATGATGACATAACGAGAGACACTTTTAATAAAGGCATGTTGTCCATTACGAGTGAGATCAATGGGTAGAATGGAAAGAGAAAGATAGTCTATGGCAAACCGCTTATACCAAAGGACACGTGGGTCAAGTGCAATAGTTCCAACAGAGTAGATCTCATGAGGTAAGTAAGAGGGTGATTGCAACCTTTGTATTGTGACAAATATTTTAGAGTCGGCGGGTGAAGCGGGTATCTGAGAAGCCAAAAAGGCCATGGTATCTACAAATTTATTGGTAGAACGTGAGGTGGTTTGAAGTTCATAATGGTCAAAGGTGGTCAAAAGTATGTCTACGTGATGTTTATACTTTTGAAGTATCTCATTACGACACTGGTATATACCATTGACTTGGTTTATGACCAGCTGGGAATCACCAAAGATATTGATCGACTTAACATCTAAGGCATAAGCATCCTGGAGACCCAATACGAGTGCTTTGTATTCAATGATATTGTTTGTACATTCAAAATCTAGTTTGAACGATGAAGGAATAGGTTCATCATCAAGAGGAATGAGGATAACACCAGCCCCACCTCCATGTTGACACTTGGAGCCATCAAAGAAGAGTGTCATTTGGTAAGCGAGTTCATCTAAGGAGAGGGTAGCTATGGATTCATCTGGGAAATCGAAGTTAGAGGGTTGATTCTGGAAAGGGGTGCATCTACGAGTTGGTCAGCGATATCTTGGCCCTTGATGGACTTTTGATGAATGAATTTGAGGTCAAGGTCGGCAAGAAGCATAAGCCAACATGCGACACATTGATGTTGATAGGGTTTGGCATACATATAGTGTAGGGGGTCAGTATTAGTAACAATGAAGGTTTTGTGGTTGAGTAGGTAATGGCGGAGTTTGGTGGCGATGAAAACTAAGGCTAAGTAGAGTTTTTCGGCGTGGGTGTATCTAGTTTTTAGTCCATAAGGGTATGACTTATGTAATAAACTACTTGCTCTCTATGTTGCTCGTCATGATGAGCGAGCATGACACCTAAAGAATGGTCAGTGGCAGAAATATATAGGTAAAAGGGTTGGTCATCCTTAGGAGGAATGAGCACTGGTGGTTGAAGAAGGTATTATTTTAAGGCTTCAAAGGCTTTATGGCATTCATCATCCCATTTGAATGAAATGTCCTTCTTGAGAAGATGATGAAATGGTTGGATAAGTGGTCGGAAAGTTGCGAGATAAAACGACGAATGGATTGTAACTTACCTTGCAGGCTTCAAAGTTGACAGAGATTAGTAGGTGGAGGCATTTCTAGAATAGCCTTTACTTTAGTAGGATTGAATTCTATGCCACGCAAAGAAATGATGAAACCAAGGAGTTTTCTTGAAAGTACCGCAAAGATGCACTTCTTTGGTTGAAGACGAACACAATACTTGATGAGGTGGTCAAAGATGACCTTAAGGACGGTCAAGTGTTCAGCTCGATGTTTGGATTTGGCAAGAAGATCATCTATGCAATCTTCCAATATGTGGTGCATGATGTCATGGAATATGTAAGTCATGGCTCGCTGATATGTGGCACCGACATTTTAAGGCCAAAAGGCATGACTCGGTAGCAGAAGGTCCCCAAGGGGTGATGAAGGTAGTTTTGTGTTGATCTTCTGGGGAAAGTAATATTTGATTATAACCTGAGAAGCCATCCATGAGTAATAGCATTTCATGGCTAGTGGTGAGATCAACTAGTTGGTCAATACTAGTAGAGGACAATCGTCTTTGGGACAAACTAGGTTAAGGTCATAGAAGTCAGGTGTAAATGCGGAGTCCCCCTGTCACCTTTTGTGACAAGAACGATGTTAGAAATCCATTGGGGATAATCAATGGGTAGGATAAAAATCAAAATAGGGTGACCGATGCCAGTTGCAAGAACCGATGTAGGTTAAGGTGTGACCGATTTCCGTCACAAGATGACCGATGTGATTCTTATGAAGAATTGTAGTTTCAACAAATAAAGCGAGAAACTAGTGATTGCTAGACATCGAGAATACTGAGAGAGTACGGTAACACATAAAAACTTTTAGTTAGAAAAGAAGGTGAGATGAATGTTCTCTGGGTAAACTGACCAACAGAACAAGGAATCGACCTTGATTAGGTAAACGGTCCCGATCAGATGTAAACCGGATGCCGATTCATGTGAAATTTGAAAAATGAAGAAAGATGAGGTGCTTTATGAATTTAGATTGTATTAAGAATCAACCCAGAAGCCTGGGTATGATAGGATGATGCCCTGACACACTCAGAGAAAGTCAAAATACTCCAACTATGATGGTAGAGTGTGAAAGGAAAAAGAAAGATGAAGAAAACGTATCCTCTCACCTCAAAATGCAAGTCAAGCACAAAGCTATGAAAACATGCAGTCCTAAAAGTGAATTTTATATTTGTTATAGCTTATGCTATTTATGATTGACACGTGAATTCAGAACATAGTTTTTGGTTGGGAAGGTGTCCTACGAAAAGGAAATCTAAAGGGTGAGGTTTCAGGTTATGTTATGGCGGGGGCGATCCTTCCTCTGATGGGGGACTCGACAGAGATAACTAGTTGGGGATTACCTGTCAATCCTCTGATCATGTGATCATTGTGAGACCTTCTTAGGTAAGATGTCATTTAAGAAGGTGTGTATATTCAAATTTTTGTGCAGTTTGGCAAGAGAGAGAGAGAGAGAGAGAGAGAGAGAGAGAAGAGAAGTGCTTTCTACGATTCAATTATGACAACCATCAGCTAGGTATGACTTCCAACATATAGGTTTCCCTCGTTTTTAATGTGAGCTATAATGCATAAAATTAGAATGCAAAGCAAGTGTTTTAAACCCAAATCGAAATATGATATTCGATGTAGCAAATGATGAACAATAAGAGGGATGCTTTTTCACTAATGCAATGCAAGAGAGAAGAAGTGGTTAATTTTAAGCCCCATATGACAAATGTCATTTAAAAAATTTAGAAGAAAGGAATATTATCAGGGAGAAGATTAAATGTGTAATTTTTGAAATGAAAGAAACATACAAAAATGTTTTCCCTATATGAAGAAAATGTAACGAACCCAAGAGAGGGTCCCACCGAGCGTGCCAAAATGTTTCACCGTTTTCTTTACGTTTTGAATGTGACGAAACAAATAAGGGTGTGGGCCAAGGAGGAATACTGTAGTGACGATCGGTTTGAAGGTTATTGCACACACTCTAACTTCTCAATCCAATGCTGACTGTGAGAGCTTCCTTTTGGCTAGGAGGAACTACCTGGAATAGAAAACAAGACCACAAAAGAGAGTTAAACAATATATGGCAGTGGACTGCCTAGTGTGTGCTAGATCCGGGAAGTACGATACTTCCTAGATGGTTGTCAATCCACTATTTAATACAACTTAATGCGAGAAATAATGTAAGTAAACAAAGTCCTATTGTAGTTGATATGATTTAGGTATCTCATTCAAATACAATAAGCAAATCTAATATAACAGGCTAGGTTATAATCGGATCTGGAGGTGGGGTAGTTGGTCAGGGTTCTAGTACTGGTTAGGGTCAGATTTTGGGTCACTTAGGTTGCTTGGGTGAAGATTATTAGGTTTTGTTATTGATAGGATGGCCAAATACAGAGACCGGTATCGGTCAGATATAACCGATGACGGTTTAGAGGAACCGACGACGGTCATGGGTAACCGACTTATGTGCGGTCGAGATGATATGCACTCAATAAGATCTAATTGTGGAAATTGATCTAAGGTTAGACAGAGATGAAAAGGGGGATGGTGAGGTCTGTGGGGATCTTAGAAACACTCAGATATGTATAAAGGTCGTGTATAGATGATCTAATGGTATGGTGGTAAAGGGTTGAGTCTGTAGGAAAGTGAATGGTGGGAAAATGGAGATGCTAATAGAAATGATAACAGAGATGACAAAAACCTTTAAAATAGAATAATGATGGAATGACACAGGTGATAAACGAACTTACTGATGTTGTAGGTCCACGATGGATGGGTGGTGGTGATGGTGATCGATGGGATGGAGCTTGGTGCCGCGACGGCGCTTCAGGAATGCTATCGTGAGAGCGATACCTCTAGATTTGTCTTGATGTTTGGCTATGGTTGATTTGGATGTGCGAAAGAGCTCTGGTTCTTTCTTGCATGCAGTCTCCTTTGTTATCAAAACTTCGTAATGTGTCTAACTTCCAAACAAGGTTCTTTAGAATGGTTATATGGTAACCGATGACGCTTAGGGTTACCGACATCGATTTCGGTTTGGACCGGCGTTAGTTAAGGTGGGATATCCTCGGTTGCCTAAAATAGTAGATCCTAGCTATCTTTTTGCTAGATTTGTTCATTAATCCGGGTCTAAATGGAACCTTGCACTTAGATACGCGGGAAAGTGGTTAGAGGGAGAATAGGCATGTGCTTTTAGGTTGTATTTAAGTCTGGTTCATTAAGGTAAGTAGGGCTAAGTCTTAGTTAGCTATGGAAGCATGTTATGAATAGGTCTATGGTGAGGTGTCTAGGTGAGGTGGTGGGGTGAGGTGGAAATTAGTTTTAATTGAGCTAATTAAATAATGAATGAAGTGAGGATGAATACTAATTTAATTGTAAATAATTAAATTAATATTAATGTGGGGTATAGGGTCATGGTTAGGTGAATGTGTTTAAGTTAGTTATTCGAAAGGGGACCAAGGGGAGTGTGATCCAATTTTGGTGTCTACATATAGTGTCAAAAGATCAACATTAGTTGCATGTGATATTCAAGCCAATAAGTGACTAATATTGCAACTCTTATTTTAAATGAAATATAAATATGACTTTCCTCCAAATAAATACACAAAAGAATGTTACATACATGTTAAATACACTATAGAATGATTTTGTGGTGTCCTTTTGATTTAAAGAAATTTAAATCTTTATCAATGGACTTAGACCAGAATGAATATATTAGTGACAAACAAGATATAACATGCAAAGTACAAGAAAGTGTGGAATATAGGAGATGAGAATGACTCAACTTGTATCAACATGGGTGATTCTTGAAACCGACGTTTGGAATAGGATGGATATGGACCGTGTAAACTTTTTCTAAGAAACTCGAAATATGGAACCTCTCAAATGGGATTTGCCTAGGGCGTGGGTTTCTAAACTAGGAGCTAGGGTCTAGACAAAACTCTACTTCTAATCTCTTCGAGTCCGAACTTAGTTTCTTCCTTTTGTTATTTGTCACATCCACTTCGTTGTAGGGTTTTGTGTCACACATGTACCTAAAAACAAACACTAGCTACTGCACAAAGCTCAAGCAAACATTATATGAAAAAAATAATGCATATGCTTGAGTCAGGACCGACCTCAAGCGGTGACCCCAATGTGATTGTTACCGAGCATTGCACTACATTTAGACTCTATGTAGTTCTTGTGTGTGTGTGTGATTTTGAATTATGTCCTTTGAAGTTAGGTTTACCTTGTGCTAGTCACACCAAGATAACATGCTACAACTACTTTTCCCCTAAGATGAATGTGTGAGATGGAATTCAGAAATAACCCTTCCTATGCAGTGAATAATGTAACCCAAACACAATTTTAAAATGTTGTTCTTGCCCAAATAGTAGATAGTAAGTATTAGTCCTAAATTATCTAGCCCTTAATGATAGTAAGTAAGTCATGTATATATATGATTCCCTTGTTTGAATTTCATCATTAACAACAAGAAAAGCTGACCCAAAGTAATAAGAAAGATTTAGAAAAGGTACTAAATAATGTAGCATTTGAAAATCGGAAAAAGGAGGGGAAAGGACAAAAGTGCTTATGAACTCTTATCCCTAATGGGTGGTATTTTCTGGGATGCTCGGAGGATATAACAATAAATACAAAGTTGGGTCATATGTTGTCTAATGTCCAAGAGTAAAGTGGTCATTTCAAAAAAGTAAATAAGAAGAGTGTGTAAGAGGATAAAATAATGTAAAAGTAAAACACATGTTATTAACGTCTAGTTTTCTCACTTAGGAATCATGCATATAACAACATACTTAGAGGCTTGATGTAAATAGAAAGTGTGTGATTTCATGACTACACCTTTAAGCTGTCACCCTGAGATGCCAATTTATGGGTGTCCACTACTAGTTCACTTAAAATTTCCCCTTTCATTTCGCATGGTTTTAAAATTACCAAAGTTATCAAATGGTGTAAAAGGTGTTACCTACTCACCCATCGAGGTTCCAATTAATAAGGGACGAGGTTGGGGATAGATTTGGCAAAAACCCCTTTAGTCCTAAGAACTAAGCTCAATTTTTAATCCCTACAATTTTGAATTCAATCATTTATTTATTTTACTAGAGTTTAAAAACCTTAATTGGATCCTACAAATAATAGATAGATATTTTTAACATCCCGTAGACACTCAAATTTGGCAATCTACCATTCGACACTGTTGATCTTGACATTGCACACTTGCATGAACATATGCACTCTCCTTGCTCTTGTTTAACACACCCTTATAACACTTCATACACTTGCTTATCTTTGCACACCTCTCTATCACCAGTCTCTAAAGTTTAACTACATAAAACACATATGGAAACATCCATGCTTAGGCCTAGAAAGTCAAAATATCCTTTTTCCCTCCTATTCAAAACCATAGGTTTTAGTTGGAATTAGAGAATGTCAATCCTGACCCTATTGTACGGTTTTGGACCGACATGTGTTGAGCTAATTCTTTTGATTCTATCACATTCTTATGAGAAAATATATCCCCTTGGTCAACCTTTCATGACATAATAACCTTGAAGCATATATAAGCAAGTAAATCACACCTCATTTAAAAACCTAGAACTTTAAGAACTCCTCATGTAAAAAAAAGCACACAAGGTACTCAAGCTCCAAGCTCCCTAAATTATGAAATAACTCATACCCATCCATTAGGGAAACACCCTTTACAGGTTTGAAGTCTCTTTCCAAGTCCAAGAGTCTCCATCTTCATTCTACAAGCAAGCAAAGTGACCCTTCACAAGTATTCAAGTAAGTGTGAAACTCGAGCAAAACATTGTCAAAGCACAGTTCTCAAGTTTTGATTGCACTACGGTAAATATCCAATGCTAGGAAAATGACGTGCGGTTTGAGCCCTCTTCGGAGTAGTGCCGACATTGGCGGCGCACAAGGGTGCCCACAACCCACCTATGTTTATTTTGCAGGAACTCTGTCTTGCACTACAAGGATTCTAGTGTTTGAGCAAAGTTTACAGAGCCATTTTGAAGGTGAGCAAAGAAGACCGACACACAACAACATACATTTTTAGGCAAATGAAGCACTTAGAAAGTTGCAAACCTAGATTCCAAGCATGTCCAAGGCCATACAGTAGGGCCATGATCGTACAAATGCTTTTGACCAAGTTGTATGGTTTTTACCAGGTTTAGTTTCATGTGCTAGTTTGTAATGAAGCATTTTCGATTTTAGATTTGTCTTTTTTCTTGCACTCAGATTACCCAAACTCTTTCGAGATCCATACATAATCAACTAAGTGCAATCTTTCCCTTGTGTTGTGATAGTTGTTAGATCAATAGTCACCTTAGAAAGCGTTATTTTGATTTGCGCAATTAATGTTAAAAGTTAATTAAATTAGAATATCCACCGTAACACTATTCACCCTTTTTATGTATGTTAATTATAAATATTCTAAACACTTAAAAAGGTTGAGATATTCACAATTAAAAGTGAAATCACATCCATGGGCTAGAAAAGCTTATGGAACAAAAAAATTGTCATTTTGCTATCTAATTTTCTCTCTCCTATTATTCAAATTGATAATGAACAATTAATTGATAATTGATCTTGTGACGAATTTAACATTAATTATGAAGTTTTACTTTGCTATTGTTCGCTTCATCCCACCTTCTCTACGGTTGCACCTATTTTCATGCCACCGCAAGGTAAACTAGTATAAATATCTCAAATACATCTATCTTGAGGCACCTATCGAGTTATGCTAGTGTAATATAAGTATACCGAAATAATAAAATAAATACAATATACTTAAATAATTAAAAAAAAATTAATAAACATATTATAATAAATGTATCTATGGGACATAAATATAAAAATAATAAAATAAATATAATATAATAAGTATATTATAATAAATGTATCTATATGACAAGGTAAATCGATATCATTTTGAACGTGTTTAACTTAAATTTTTCATATGCCACTTTAATTAATAATGTTGTAAAGTTGTTAAATTCTCTAATAATTTCCCATTCATTTATGACAAACATAATTAATTAAAAAAATGACCCAAACATATTACTATTATTTTTGGTTAAAAAAGTTAAAAACATTTAAGTAACAAACAATTCAATGGAAATCAATTTTTCCGAAGATATTCAAATTAACCACTCCATTACAACTCGGCTGCCATTGTAAGAACACCTCGGCGTAATGATTTTTCCGGTTATGTTCGAGAGCAAAGTTTGTTAAAAATGCAGTTTTATACGAAAGCCTGTGTATTATTGAGCCTGCACAGCATTGTAACTTTTTACAATATTGGCTATGAAAGCTTGGAGATGCCTTCTCAATGTATTGGAGCAGGCAATTAACTACATTTCAATATTGGCTATGAAAGCTTGGAGATGCCTTCTCAATGTATTGGAGCAGGCAATTAACTACAGATTTTGTTTTACCCATATTTCAGGTCATTAGCGCTCTCAAGGCTAGTTAAAAGAATGTGGAAGGAAATACATGTAGGCTCTCTTCCTCATTTTCTCTTCTGATTATGCTAAGTTTTTAACCCACTCACAATTTAGGGTTTTGTTGAACATTAATTCTTTCTTTATTAAATTAGATTTGCATTTTCTGTTTTCTTTTGACATTTTCTATCCAAAACATCAATTTAATATTGGTGTTTTTGGCCTCAACAGAGCGCCACACGCCAGAACTTAGGAAGGACGAATATTTAATGTGCAGGTAAGGATTTCACTGCTTGTTTAGGCTATGAAGCTTGTCAATTTGCAAACAAATTTATCCGAATTTGGGTTTCATTTGTGTTTATATTCTCAATGAAACCCAAATTTCTTATTAACGTCTACCACTCTGTGATAGATGTAAGATTCGTTTATCCAACATTTTTTTGCATTTGACAACGCAATGTTAGTCCTGTTCCTTGCAGAACCCCCTTCCATCGTTTTATGTACACTATTTTTTATATTACGAAAATCTCCATATTTATTTCAATCAGTTGGAGCGGGTCTTCGAAGTGCAATTAATATGATGTGCCCTCAGCCTCCCTGCTATAAACCCTATTGCATTGTGATTGTTCTGGTTTATTTTGCATGCACATCTTAATTCACCATGATTCCATCAATGCCAATAATATTAAATTAGTTATTGTGCACCATTTTTGTTCTCTGGTAGGACAAAGGAGTTGTGTACACAGGGGTGAGAGTGCGGGGCCTAATGTTGTTGGGGCTTGGACGATTCCTCTAAATTTGAGTCAGTTGCGTATGCACCTCTAGAGATTGCAAGCTAAAGTTGGTTCATTACCCCAGTATCCACCTCTAGAGATTGCAAGGGGTGGTAGCCTCTCTAGCCCCCAAAAAAAAAACATCCACCTCTAGAGATTGCAAGCTAAGGTGGGTTCATAACCCCCAATAAAAAAACATCCACCTCTAGAGATTGCAAGCTAAGGCGGGTTCATTACCCCAAAAACAATAAACATTTACCTCTACAGATTGCAAGCTAAGGGTGGGAGCCTCCTTAGCCCAAAAAGAAATAAACGTAGGCTGCTTTATATTATTATAGTTAATACCAGTGGCGTGGGTAGAGTATAAACATATCAGTCTAAAAATGCCCCTCATACTTTAGCTCAGTCGTACAACTCTGATTGCAATGAGGCCAATAAGAAAGGTAGAATTCCCCAATATAACAGGCCGAGAAAGTATAAATCCAGTTGTGAGATTTTAAAACAGAATTGTGAGTACTTGACCTTCGATTTGATGTGCTTCAGCTTTTAATAATTGTTGTTCTTGCTTGCTAACTACACCACGACATGAATGGAAATTACAATTCCTTGCAAAAGTTGAATTGTCACGAGAGTGAATGGCAGAAAAGTAACCTATCCATTATTTTAAGCTGATTTAAAATGGCTTTCAGAAAGAGATTTTAACCATACCCTCATTGTCCTAATTAGACTGATTTTTCACGAGCCTGCCTGCAATTTTTGGATGTATAAAATTGTGAAGCAGGTGAAAAGTTTCAAGACAACGATGAAGTGTTGTTAGGTTTTATGCTTTCTCATATAAATCTGTAATAAAGTTAGATTTATCTTTATTGTGTTTGGTGTTACATATAATGCATAGTGTTTTTTTCCCCTCCTTCACAATCACGCCATACGGTGTGCTGCCCTGAATTTTTATCGTTTTAAAATAATTGTAGAGTTTTCTGTGTGTTATCAAAGATGCTAGTCATTTTCCTTTCTATGTGTATTGAGTTTTGTTTCCAATGCACAGCCTTGTTTATTCTCTGTGTTTCATGGTATTTTTCGGCAGCATATTCTTGCATTTTCGTAACATTGAAGATTGAGGCGACAAGCTATTGTCAAAGGTATGCCACTCTTAACCATTTGTCTGTTAAGGTTATTTACAACTTTTTAATTTGGAAAAAATAATAAAAAAATAAAAAAATTCTTCGCTGTTTTCTCTTTAAAAACTGAGTTTTTAATATTGTAATATTGTAGTGTAAGATTGTTTTTGGAAGCTACTCATCTCTATTTGGAAAAAAATCTGTATGTATAAATCTAATTAAAATTCACTTTGGAAGCTCCAATCACTTATCAAACTCACAAAGCCTATATGTATATTTCTATATGAAGAGAAAGGTTGTGTAGATGATAAAAGCAGTAAGGCATAGATCAAAACGTTTACTGGTTAACCATAACCCAACTGTATTGTATTACAAAGACATAATAAGAATCAAGAGTGATATATGAATACAGAAAATTTTGAGCACAAATGTACATGGTGGACTGTCATTGACTGCTACTATTCATAAATATTTAAAAATTTATTTGTATATTTTTCTATTTATAATCTTATATATTATTTTAGTAGCAGTCCCTAGCCGCTGCCCCCGCTGTCCTAGGTAACTATGTATTAAACCCTTTCTTTTCCAACTTTAGCTCCAGCCTAGTGTCATACCACAGCTCAATTGACCAAGAAAATTATTTACTATGAAGAATTCATAAACTAGGTACAACCTTTAGGGGGATAGATATGCCACAGGACATAAGCCCAAGCCTTGGATCAAAAGTTCCTGTCCATGATGCATGCGAGTCAAAGTGCTGCTGTCAAGAAGCCTGTCAATCAAGAACTGGAATTTTAACATCTTTATATATATATATATATATATATATATATATATATAATATCTTTGAACCCAAGCTGAAAAGTGATACACATTGCATGATGCAAATGGGTCTAAATATGCTGTCGTTTCTTCTGCTAAATTATCAGGTCCACTTGACTGCATTTTGGTTGAATCCAAAAATCAGCTTCCCCACTGCTTTCATTAATAATTATGCAAGAAAATATTTTCTTGCATGTTTCAGATCCACAAATATTTTTGAACCTTTTATGTTATGGTCAAACACAGAATATGGAAATGCAATTATGATTACCAATAAAGGAATATGATGATACACGTATTCCATGCGAGGAGTACCTGCAGGCTGCCTGCCTACTTCATATCCAATTGCATTCATATAATGTATCACATAACAATCTATGTAGAAGATACTTATTCAGTTAAAAATTTACTTGTTCTTGTATTTATATTTCATAGTCTGCTCTACATCAAAATCTGTTTTCCGACCACTTAGAGTATATATTGTATACAGTTGTCTTTAGTCTAACAATACTTGTGCCTCCTATGGCATTGAAATTCAGAATACATGTGCCATGGTTCATTTGATTTCCATGCAACTACAAATCGCTTTCTTAAAAGCTTAATTTCAAATACACTAAGAAAACACAAATAAACTTTTGACTCCAGTGCTTTATTATGATTGCGTGACATGGATTTTAGTAATAATCATTGAATAGCTGCTATTTTACGTACTTTTTTGTGAATTCAATGCATTCTGCTCAATTCAGCTCTTAAGAAGTTATGCCAGATATAATGAATACTATTTCTTTTTCTGATAAATTTGTCTTTACCTGCTTTTTTTTTTGTTATTGTAAAAATCTTGTCTCTAAACTCTAAAGCAATATTATGGCAGAAAAATATGAACCAAGTAATCACACAATGCTACTTCTACGAAAATTAAAATTTTCCTTTTATGAATAATAGTAATTATTCCATATATTGGCCAGAAGAAATTCACTCTGTCAAATATCCCATACATCTACAATTATTATATATGATTGCATCAACATTTTTCCCGAATAAAACCACAAATTATATTGAAGGAAAAGATATATTTTCTAACAAAGAGCCAACCCTCGTTTTGGCCTGGAATCTAGGGCTTTGACATAGCAACCATCAAAAATATGTTACATTGTATTTATCTTTTTGTAAGAGACATTTTCCAAGATGCCAGCTATTGCATTCGTAAAGCAAATGCTCAAATATTAGTCTCGTATGATAGACATGTAGTTTTTGATCGTGGCGACTGTTCTTTATACTTTCAATTCATTCATTTTTTGCAGATGTTTTGAAGGTGGCTAAAATTAAAATGACCATTGATTTTTAAAAAATTTAGGAATGACCAATGGACATGCAGTTAGAAACAGTCAGCAGCAACTGGCATTTTCTCTGTACTTTACAATGCTACAACCATAAAATCAAGCATGGAGCAAATGTAAACTTCTACTAATGCTAAACACAAGACAACGGCAGGGACTAGCCACTAAGTGGCCCTTGTTGTGCAGCCTATTTTCAAAACAAAATAAAAAATCAAACAAGTTTTTATAATGTTAAACCTTAATTTATTTACATTGTTGTGCAGCCTATTTTCAAAACAGAATAAAAAATCAAACAAGTTTTACTTTTTATTATGTTAAACCTAAATTTATTTACATTGAAAAGTGTGCCACAAATGTTCTCTAGGAACTGTGCCGCGAATGGTTTTAACTTTTCCGGAGATGTGCCACAGAAGCTAAGCTTCATGCATACTATTTTCTCTAGATTTACATGAAATTGGAAAATGCACATGGAAAGAGCAGCAGAGTAAAACTGGTTTCGACTGCATTTTCAGGTAGGGCATGAAGATTTGATTTATCAGGGTGTAGTATTTATGTTGTGTATAAAAAATGGCCATATAGGCTCAAAGTGTGGTGAATGCATTTTTCCTCTTTTTTAAAAAGGTTTTTATTTGCTTGGCATGTCTTCTGGTACATCCATTAGGGCTAGTTTTTAAAGTATTTTTGTTGCGAATTTGATTTCACGTAGTGTGTGAATTCACATGTCTCCATAGTTCCACGGAGTTTGGAACAGGGGGACGGGTCTCGGGATGGGGTATCCAGGCCTAGTTTTGGGGATGGTGGTGCAAATATATATGGTATTGGTAAAATTAGTTATAAAAAATTGTATAAGGAATAACAAATGAAACTTTGAAATACTAAACACATTGCATTGAACAATGAAAATGCCAAATATCAATATATTAATATTTATATCATAATTTATATTCAAAATGATGATTACATCCAAATTTCAAATACAATTGGCCAATGGCCCAATGCCTCTTATTAGAAATCATCCCCAAAGTTTGTGCCAAACTCCTCATCACTTGAACTATTGGACTCCTCGAGGTAAAGCTCCTCCAAACCAATACCAACCAACCTGTTTGTGCCGTGTGTCATCATCAACTTGTGTTGGCTCCTCTGGCTCTACATCCGATCGAGTGTTGGATTCTTCTCATACTTAAGTATGTTGTGCTAAATAAGACGCAAGGCATCATGTATGGCTACAAGCTTCTCTGCCCTCCTAGAGGTAAGCCTGTTCCTCTTAATAGAGTGGATGAAGCTATAAGTAGACCAGTTCCCTTCATCATCAAAAGAACTAGAAACACGGGACACCGGATGAATTGCTTAGTGTGGTTGTCAAAGAAGTAAGCCCATGCACAGCTGTCATAGAATTGGGTCCTCTTGTGCCATAATCTCTCTATCTAGCTTGGCCTTTTTGAATATCTCCTAACAATGGCAAATTTCACCACTAAGTACGAATGATGCCAACATTTGTAAATTTGTATGTTGTAGACACAAAATCACGCACTTGGGTACATTTCTAGGTCCTAAAATCATACTTGCATTCATATGATTACTAAGCGAGAAAACTAGTAATTGATAGCTATCTTTGGCCTCTTTGCTTTATTTACGGTCTTTTACACCCTACGGCCCAAACGGTCAGAGTTTTATTTTATCTTTTATGACTCGGACACGGTGCCCAGGCGTCCTTGTCCCCTCTCGGGCGTCCCCTGACCCTTTTCTATCTTACTCGTTTCTTTTGGGTCTTTTTTATCTTTTGGGCATCTTATTTTCTTATGGGTCGGCCTTATAGTTGTCATGTTTTTTGATCATCAATTACAAACGGCCACGATATTAATAGCAAATTATGAAATTCAACCAAGGGAATCATATAAATACAAAGCTATGTGACCAAAATAAGGGACCAAGCTCTAAGCATCTATCTAGCACTTATACAAGGGACAAGGGATTGCATTTTCTTCATACACTTCATAGGAAGGGGAAGTTCATTTTGCGATCCACATATCTATTTACATTCTTTTTGGGATTTGATGTAGTTTGAGGGTTTTACATTTAGCTATCGCCCCGCTATCACGTGCGTTTGCACAAGGGCTTCCTAGGGCATAATTCTATCACACACGCACAAGAACTACATGGAGTCTGAGATGTAGTGTAGCGCTCGGTCATAAGTTCACTCAGTCAGGTGATTATCGGGGTTAGTCCAACTCCCCATATTGTATCTTTTCTTTTTGGGATTTGATTTAGTTTGAGGGTTTTGCAGGTTATCTTCTCTTTGCAGGTTACAGGTGAATTTGGCAACCATTCAACGACATACGTGACCAACAACGATTATGAGCAACCACCTTACGACACCAGAAAAACCAGATTATGAGCCCCGTCTTGTCGCAGGGTGCCCAGCCAACAGCAAAGCTCTCTCAAGACTCGGCACCTAGCACCTCGCCCCAATCCAGTGCCCTAGTCCGTGCTTATCCGACAACATCAGAATTTCATGCGATGCGATTGCGACAATCAACCCTTCATGTTTATCAATTTCTCCAGTTTGCCATCAGTCCCAACATCAAGCATAAATTAGCTAAGTCCTTCACTCTCTCTCTTGCACTCAGGGTTTTACATTTATTTAGCTTATTGCTTGTGTCATCTACATTCCAACATTTGTTTAGCAATTATTTATCATACGTGACTCGCAATTAGGGTTTAACATAATTCTATTTTTGTTAAATCATTTGGTGAACCCATATGTTTGGACCCAACCTTGCTTCTAGGCATTTTTGGCAACACTTCTATCATGGCTCAACCTCAACCCTTTACTGATGACGACCTTCGTGATCTCAATGCTCATCTTGCTGAACATTTGCAAGATCTAGATCTGCTCTTATTCGTTGCTCGTGAGGAGGCCACCAATCTAGTTGAGCTTAATGTTCCCACATCCATTACCGCTTCTATGCCTATTGCTACTCAACCTCCTAATTCCACCCTTCCACCTACTTCTATTGTTCCCGTATCTGTTCCTACTCCCACCAACCACTTCACTCCACCTCTTATTTCTCATACACGGCAAGTCTCTTCCGCTGGCACTCAAGACTTAGCCTCTCTCTATCAAGATCTCCAAGTTCAAATCCACAACTTCAACTTAGCTACTTCTCGTGCATCTCCATCTCTTGATTCCACCTTACTTCTTCATACTCCTTTTGCACCTACCATTTCCACTTATGCACTTCCTCCAAACTTCGTCACTCCCGGCCATGGTGATCCTCAAGAGCATCTCCGAGCTTTCCATGTGGCATGTCTAGATTATGCGGATGATCATACTTTATTAGCTAAGCTCTTTCCTAGAAGTCTTCAAGATTATGCTATGCGTTGGTTCTACGATCTACCTGTTCACTCGATAACATCATTTACGCATTTGGCCGATGCTTTTCTCGCTCATTTTTCAATCAATATCGGTTCTAAGATATTCTATGCTCAACTTACACAAATTAAACAAGGATCTAATGAGCATCTAGCGGACTATGTTTTACGATATAAGAATAATTTAGCTAAGATGACCAATGTACTTGATGATTTCGAATTTTGCAAGATCTTTTTGTCCAAAGTCTCCTACCACCTCTACAAGAGACTGTGATCTTTGAGACATCTCCTTCATTTGATCAACTATGTTATACTCTTAAATTACGTGAAGGCAAATTGTCGTCTCGTATGTCGCCGAAGTTCATTTTGCCATCCACACATCTATTTACATTGGTACATCTAGCTATCGCCCACTATCACGTGCGCTTGCACAAGGGCTTCCTAGGGCACAATTCTATCACACACACAAGAACTACATGGAGTCTGAGATGTAGTGTAGCGCTCGATCATAAGTTCACTTAGTCGGGTGACTGCCGGGGTCAGTCCAACTCCCCATATTGTATCTTTTCTTTTTGGGATTTGATGTAGTTTGAGGGTTTTGCAAGTTATCTTCTTGAAGTAGCAGTTACTGGTGAATGGGTCAGTGATCATCCAACGACATACGACGATCAACAATGATTATTAACAACCACCTATCGACACTTAAAAACTAGATTTTGATCCTGCATGAAGGTCACAGCACTCCAATAGAGGTCTCGACGACGCCCTGTGCGCCCTCACCCTAGTCTAGACTTATCCGATGACTCTAGAATTTTTGTCTGGTCTAGCACATCTAATGCTTCTCCGCCCTTCTTGTTTATCGATTTCTCCGATGCCTTGCATCCCGATATCGGGCATAAATCAGCTAAGTCCTTCACTCTCTCTCTCTCGCACTTAGGGTTTTACATTTATTTAGCTTATTGCTTGTGTCATCTACATTCCAATAGTTGTTTAGCAATTATTTATCATACGTGACTCTACAATTAGGGTTTAGCATAATTTTATTTTTGTTAAATCATACATCTTCTAAATTGCTTTTATGAACCTTGCCTTCACCTCAACTTCTCGTATGGGGGTAACTCTACTAGACCTTCAGATGTACCATTGATCCAAAATTGGATATGAAATATGCCCAATTCATGTAATTTGCATTGTAAACACTTGTAAAACAACAAAAGCTATATGTTTTGATGACATATTTGGATTCTTCTCTAGAAAAACACACTTTAAAAAAAATGGCACCCAATTTCGAGTTTGTATGCAAAAGTTATGGCCTTTGGAAGATAGAGGACCTTTTTTGGTTGCAAAACTGCCCATGAAAGCAGAGTAACGGTTTTGCAATTGCCATGACGGTTTCAAAATTGTTGGTTTGTAGACAAGTGGTGGTTTCACAACCGTAGGTTTGCCGAGGCGACAGTTTCATCACCTGTCCCAAAAAAATGTGGAATTGAGCGGTTACTGGCGTTAACTTCCACCATCCGTTTCTTGGATTTCTTGGTAATTTCTCATGGCAAGAGGCATCTTTGTAGAGTCCGTGAGATGTCGGTTCTAGCCAGCAATGATGTGTTCTAGTGTTGTAGTAAGAGAGGGAAGGTCTGTAGAGTGTTGAACAAGCATTGTACAAACTTTGGAGAGGGAGAGAAGTCAATTCCTATCCATAAAGGCCATTAACTTGGCAGCGTGTGTGTACAAACCGTGAATTACCTTGTGAAGGGAGTGTATTTGCCTCACTTGATGGAGTTTTTCCCTTTATTGGGTTTTTTTAGGGTAATTCTTGCGCTCTTGTGTGCATGCGGCGTTCTTATCTCTTTTGTATGTGTTGTATACTTTACACATTCATTTCCAACATGTTATAACTTCGTTCTTATGCAAATTTGAGTTATTATTCATCACTTGTTGAGTTGGAACTGAAAGTATCCATGTTGGTGAAGTCTAGTGTGGAATATCCACTTGACTTACAAATCAACCACTTTGGGTTCAATGCATGCTTGGAGTCATGTGCAAGGGAGTGCTTGAGCTTCTCCCATCTTTGGTGAATGATTGGTTGAATATGTTTATTGTAAAATTGTAGTTTGGGGTCTTTCTCTTGCACACTTTGGCCTTCCTTTGGCGAAACATCTTGTTAGTGCACTTGTGCATCTCTCCAAGGGTAGGTGCATTAGCGTATCCATATCTAATGACTTTGAACATTGAAGTAATGATGGAGTCAATGTGTTATGCATTAGCCCAAAAAATGTCACTCTTCACCACCACCTTCACCCTCTTCCCCTGCTTTGATGTGGAATCAGGCTACAAATTCCACTCTCTTGTCATGATGATTATTTGAAATGTCTCTTACAACCAATGTTTTAAAAATCGGAACCAAACTCGAAATTGGTTGAGGGTTGGACCGGATTGGAACCAGAACGGACCGGTTCAAACTTTATGAACCAATTTACTAAAAAACACATAAAAATTACATTTTTAATGAAAACAATATATTTGAAAGATTAGAAACCATGATTCCAACAATTACACACAAAATATGCAAAGTTTGCTCATGTATATACTATATAACATGTAAGAAAGGTGTTTATAGCAAAATGACAATAAATTAGGGTTTAGATCAGCTAAAAAGCTGTACTTTTAATTAAAAATTTGTTTTTTGCAAAATTAGCGCCGTATTATAGTGCTTTATCCGGCTCAAATGGTTTAGAGTGGAACTGGGATGAGTTCGTTGTACCAAACCGGTCCACTGGTCGGTTTTATTACCGGTTTGCCCCCAAAACCATTGAACCGGTCGAACCGACCGGTTTTGGTTTTGGTTCGACCGGTTTTAAAAACATTGCATGCAACTCAAGAATCCTCTTCAATAGAATGAAGTGCGATGCATATCTAGTTTCTACAAGTTTCAAAACTTCCTTCTTTGGAGAAGGTCCTAAAGAGTGCATGTGGAGTGTGGTGGTTGTAGATAAACATCTATACATTTGTAGCATCGTTAAAACAACCTCTTTAATCCAACCTATTTTTCCCATGTCCTTAGGTGCATTATTCATGACATGTACACAACAAGGATTCTACCAATTATGTTCGTAGGCTGCCTCAATCAACTTCCCTACAGCTCTACGCACATGGCCCGCATCTATCACTATTTGACACACATTATCCGATCTAATCTCCTCAATAACATTTCCAAGGATTTAGAACTCAAACTCGACATTCTTGTGGTGCCCTTAACAATCAATAACGTTAAGGAAGTACGAGCCATCTATACATGCAACCAAGATGTTGATGAGTGGATGATGCCTAATGTTCGTCCACCTATCCATGACTATGCTGCATCCACTAGTGACCTAGTAGCCTTCATTTTCTCCTTTAGAATATTAATATTGGAATAATTCTTATCCAAGATTGTTGTCCTCAATTTTGTCTCCCCTGGTGGCACATATGATGGTTCTGCTCTTATTATCTTTGCCACAACCTCCTTATAATAAGGAGAGTGAGCCATAGGTGATGGGATGCCATTGGCAAAGAAGAATTTGCCAATGGCATCATTTGTCTCATCCTTATATTGCACATTGAATAACTCTGCCACCGTGTTTGCAGTATCACTACTACTTGTCATTCTACGTTTCCCCTTAAGCTCTGCTGCCCCTGAACTAGATGGCCAAGCAAGATGTCGTGCCTCTTGGGAAGTTCTAGTACTAGGAGTAGGACCCCTCGATGGCATAGTAGCAGCTACAAGTTTTTCTTCTTCACCACAACCCCACAATTTATTTATTTCAGCCCTTTGTTTGAGTGACAATTTGCTGCATACCTCCACACCTTTGCTGTGGATGAAGTAGGTGTGCATTAACTCTTGTAATGCTGCCTTGAAATTCAAGTTGACAAAAATTACACTTATACAACCTAGTGCCCCCTGCTGTCCCAGGTTTTGCTTGAAGTTGTAGTTTGGTTGCAAATTGTCTTAAAGGGGCCTTCTTGTTGAAGGGACCCTTGGAAAAATCTTCCAATAACTTGGAAGGGCAACTAAAATGTGCAGCTGCACTCCCAATGGAACTACTTACATCAGCCCCCCCCACATCTATACTCGGAGTCTCAAATTCAACCCCCATAAGCTCTTGTTGACCCTCTTCATCACTCATGTTATGAGAACTCATAGTGACACTACAAGAAATGAAATTTATGGATACATGTCATTAATAATACATTATGCAAGGGCTCAAGAGTCCAAGACATAAAAATTTTCTTTTTGTTTTTCTTATTTCAGTTCACATGAAGCGCATAAGTAGAGGATACACAAAAATAGGAATCCTTGTTCTTGAATCTTCAACCTTCATCAAACAATGATTTTAAATTTTTAATCAGCTATTTAGGGTTCTCTAATTGCTGTTTAACAACCCTAAAACAATAAAAATATTTTTTATAAATTTATAAACATGTACAATTCTATGAACAATTTATTATTAATGATTTATAAGTTTTAAAAAAATGCAACATTGCGAATCCACAAAATAAAAATAGCAAAATGCCAAAAGATGAAGGGCCATGGGCCATGGCTTACCTTGAAGGCTTGAGGGAATGTGTTGAAATTTGAACGGTTGATCAATGAAGACTTGGCACTTGCTCTTCAAGCTCTTGTTGTTGCTCTCCCTCTTGCTAATGCTCTCAACCTCTCACTCTTGCAGCCTTGCTTGCTCTCACTCTTGCACTGCAACCTTGTTCAATGTTTTCAAGATTTAATAATGATTTGGAGTGAGAGTGTAAAGTTAATTTATGGTTTTGAGTGCTTAAAGTGTTGTTGGGCACCCATAAACTATAAGGGTTAGGGGCACAAACATTCAAAAAAATGATTTAAATTAAAAAAACTTTTTGTCGTTTTGGAGCAGTGGTACGGCGAAGTCTTCGGGATGGTTGAGGGACTTAGGCAAGTTTTCTTGAAATCTCGGGGATGTCCAAAAGTCTCCCAAATGTCCCCTTTGAGATGGAAATGTTTCCACTTTATGGTGACGCCTACAGGGACATCCCTTGACTCTTGGTGGTGGCAAAGTGGAATGGTGGGGGCGTTTCCCAAATGTCCCTAATTCCCCGGCATGGTCCTGTCCCTGGAAACTTCAAAATGTGGGGGCGTGTTCCTTTGGAATATCATGTGTCTCCTTATTTCAATTTCATCACTCGATTCTATATATTCTTACTCTCGGTCATCAACCCCTTGAGGACTTCAATCATCATATTTATGGGAACCAAAAATAATTATAGAAGTTGAAATGGTTCTCCTTCCTTGTCAACCAATTGTCCACTTGTGACCCCTCAACGTCCTTTAGTTATGCATTCTAAACTGCCATGTTCATTCTGAATTCCTTGTTCGTTGACATGTGACATCCAAAGGTCAACATTGAACCGCGTTGACACGTGTCACCTTGCATTCCACAGGGGTGAGCAAGCAACAAAGTTGCACGCGAGTGTTCCTACCTATTGATTCATGTGTTGCATAGAGTTGCACAAAACCAACCTTAGTGCGAAAGACTTGAGGTCGTGCATGGTTCGACATCTTTTGCACAAGGTGTGCAAAACTTCAATAATTGTAGAAGACATTACGCGGGGACACATCCCCTAGATTTTGGTGATGTTCTGGACCTCCCGAATGTTTTGGGGACTTGGAGGGGACGTGCCCTATTTTTAAAAAATCTTTCAAAAGTTTTATGATGTTTTTACTTTTAAAATGTTGTTAGTTTACTAAGAACATTAAATTATAATCTTGAAAGTACCTAAAATACATTAAATAGAGTTTAAATCCCTAAATTTCATTGAAAAAAGCTAAAATATTCAAATATTAATTTTTATATATTATTTTAATAGCCGCTTCTACAGTCCCCAAAATTTGGGAAAATTTTGCCGTCTTGAAACCCTGGCCCACCACCCCTATGTCCCCAATACTTAGGTAACTATGATTTGCACCAAGCTTCTCAAACTATGCTGTGCAAGTTTGTGCCAAGGTCAGCATTATTATTCTATTAAAGATTGTGTATATGCTCAAAGAATGTGCAAAAACTTGGAGGTTTGCTGGGTCTAACTTTTCTGGTTATGCTCCAACTTTGGACTATAATACCTTTTGGAAAGCTTGACTCATGATCTGGGAGTTCTTATACCTTTAGCTGTGTATCGAGGCTTCTCAAACTCCACAAACACTCGAAAGGCTCCCGGAAATGCCATTTAAGATGTGCTGAACTCACCGACAGCAAACCAGCTCATGGCTGCACGTATTGCTTATTGGTATTCGACTTGTTTTTGCTTGTGCACCTACATGCTCTTGCATCACAACCCAACATATAAGGACACCTAATGCTAAACTTTCTTTATCATTCTGGGATGAGACTAGAAAAGATCATCTCAAAAGTAGTCGGAAAGTAGAAAATTTTAAATAATGGCCTTTGAATTTTGCAAGTTCTGTGTCACCACTGCAACCCTTTGTTTTGGGATTGGGACATGGACCTTTCATTCTTAATAGGCAATTATTGTTTCAGTTAATGACCTTTCAGTTCATGACCTCGAGGTAGGTAGATATTAATATTGAGCAAAATCCCAACAAGGGCAATGCCACTGTATGTTATTGAAGCTTCTAATATAGAGGCAATAAAATGCAAACTATAATCATCCGTTGAGCAGCCTGTGATAAGTAATCATTTGCTTGGTAAAATAGCATATACATTCTTATAAGAAAGAAAACAAAGCGATACGAAAACATATGCTTCATATTTTGTTAATCGTTCATAGTGGGCAAAATCAACCATCTTCTGTTCACTTATGATGAAAAAGTTAGAAGAAAGTCTTTCCTTACAAAATCTTAATGAGGGTTCCAAGGAGATTGGCTTTTCAAATTTAATTATAGACTCAATTTATAAACAAAGAGTTTCAAACTTTCAAGTTTAAGTCATGATATGAGGGCATAAGATTTACATTTTTGTTATAGAATTTCATTTTTGTCCAAAATTCCCACTTCATCACATTTCACCTTTCATGCATTTTGCTAAATCTTTCTCTTGCTGTATTTTGATACATTTTAATACCTAAGCTGAAGACATGAATGATTGTTGCCAAGGCACTGACATCGATTCCTCTATTGCCACAGGGTATGATAGGAAGAAGAACAAGTGAAAGTTAAAGCAAGAAAGCCAAAGTAAGTAGAATCTGCTCTCTGATTTTCTTATTTACGGCATTTTTGCATCCCGTCAGCAGAAAACATGAAAAGAAAAAGAGAGCACAAAAATATAAATTAAAGACAAAACATGAAACAATGCATGCATCAATAGATGTGGAAAAATTCAAATAAAAAACACAACTTATAACAACATTGATGAAGCTTTAACACATGACCATGTTTTCTGATTTCAATCGTTTCATTACAATGTAGGAGACTCCTCTTCAATGTAGTCCAATTCCTGTTACATGTTTGTTACACCTTTGTTAAATTGTGAAATGGGACCATAGACTATTTTGTAATCTTCTATGTCAAGGCAGCCCAGATGCATTGACATTGCACTAATACAAACTTGACCCTGATACACTATATGAATTACATAGAGTATGCGATGTAGAAACATATATACGAAGAATGTGCCTATCTTCAACACCTCTTGCAAATGGAAAAGAAAATGGTCAGTGGGGTGACATATTTTGCGTTTATTAGCTAGCAAAATGACTAGACAAACCAATATGTGTCTGGGCTGTATCAAAAAAATGAAGTATTTACAATTCAATAGAGTCTTGTCTTCCTCCATACTCCTATTTCATGACACTAAACCGGCATGTGGTCATTATAAATCACTCTTTTGCAAAGAAAATGTGTAATCATGATAATCAATCTGCACATAATAAATTGTCAACTACTTGCAACAAACTTGAATGTCATTGAGGCATCATCTCCCTTGAAATCTGCAAAATTGTGACCTTTGTAGAGCAAGGCACCACGTCTAATTGTGGCAACAGTTTTTGCAATGCCATATATCACCTTACAGAAGATGAATGTGTTTTCCAATCTATATGGCAGTATACAACACAATCCTTTTGTAACACAATTCTGAGTGCAAAACTGCAAATAAAAAGACATTGGCTTGCTTGCAAATGTTCCTCGAAGATGACCATAGATAATATTCCAAACTGGAGACCATATATTACCAGTGTTGGAATGACATGAAGAAAACGGACTTGAAGGCAGAAATTTTCACCTTCAACAGCTCTCCCACATCTGAAAATTAAGAATATGAGTGTTGACATGAAGTGCCAAGGATATTATTAAAGTATGTTGCAATTGTCGAAAACCTCGAAAAAAAAATATAAAATTATTTGCTTTGGAATAGATACCACATATTCACTATGAACCATTGACTATAGCTGTTGAGAATGAAACTAGCCTCGTCATTTTAATGCAAACACCAACTCTTACGGAACCCTCTAAAATATTTTTTGGGCATTAAAAAAGACCTTGCCTACCAAAAACATAGCTATGTTTTATCGGCAGAGTGCTCATTTCCTACACCGATACAAAATTTTCTAAATAACATTTAGCATACACCGCACACGTTTGTGCAATTTGCAAAAAAATGTATTTAAAGCACAACATGGGAAATTTTGATCAAACAGATAGAGACATGTTTCTAACATTGTCTAGAAATAAAAAGTCCAAGCCCAAAAAAACTTATGTGTCAATTGCAAACTATCGCCAATAAATGGCAACATATCCAAATTCACAATCTCTGAACAGAGCAGGCAAATAAGCCATTGCAATATGCAGCAATGCTCACTGATCTTGAACAAATATTTGTATCACTACAAATTGCATTTATGTAGATTAGGCAATGGGGGGTATAAAAACCTCAAATGGGGTTGACTCGAGCATGTATCAATGTACAAGCGAATGTTGACATAATACAAAAAATAATGCTACATTTATAAGTTATAACTGAAACAACCATAATTGTTGACGTTCTGAAAAGATGTTTCTGATACCAAAATGCATATCAAAACGGAAGAGGCTGTTCCAACATTATCATGATGACCTGAAAACAATTATGCAAAAGAAACCTGTACCAAATGCAAAATGTGCAAATAAAGAAGTGTTGGCACCACTTGATACATAGCAAATTTTAATGATGAAAATAGCCAAGAAGAAAGCATGTATGGTGAAATCGGAAAAGCCTATGGCCCCAACTAGATTGACATCTGTATTCTATTCTATATGTAATACAATTTGTGTTTTCGGGCCAATGCAAATGACCGATCGAACTCGAGTGCATGAATCACCATATTGGCCCTGCCCTATAGATCTTATCTGATAGAAAGGCCCCTCCGCTCACCCACCCGAGAAATCTATATGCTCTCTAGATAGACATATCAAGTGGTTCCAATACTTATTTATTTGTACATTTAGCATTTAGTATAGGCTTCTTTTGCATAATTGTTTTAAGGCCATCATAATAATTCAACTCTGTGAAGCCATGGATTAAAGTTTTGCTAGGCATTTCCTTTTCAATGATAAAAATAGCCATGAAGAAAGCATGTATGATGAAATCAGAAAAGACAAAGACATTGAAGAGGAAATGCCTAGGGAAACTTTGATCCATGGTTTCACAAATTTGAATTGTATTTATGGTATGTAAGACAATAATAGAAGTTGTACCAGAAGGAGGACAAAAACCACTTGGAATATATATATGTGTGTGTGTGTGTGTGTGTGTGTGTGTGTGTGTGTGTGTGTGTGAATAAAAAAATTTGAAATGGCGTTTCAAATATTAACAAAAATATTTTACAACTAAAGAGCTGTACAAAAGGAAGAGAACTGTGCAGCGGTATATACAATGAAGATTACAGTTTTTCCTTAAAGCAATAAGAACCGACATGAAGCCAGAGTACTCCTGAGGCTTAAACTTCTTGGCCTCCTTGATCAATAGAAAACCTTTGGTCAGCAGCTGCATACGGACCTTTCCTTTCCAAGTGTAGCAGAAATCAAATCAAGAACATACCATGTTTGAAAAAACATACCTGCATCTCAGTTTCTAGAGGATAAACAAGGCTGAAACTCGTAAGCAATGCCATATACCCCTAAAAGGACCTCGTATAATAGTATCGGAGTCACCAACGAGGGCCTCTTGCTAGTGAAGACTCCCTTGAAGAATGGCTGTCAACTTAGTCTGGACAAAATTCCAACAGGATCTCTCCTGTTTTGCAGAGGTTTGTAGTGGGGCATGGTGGTGATCCAGACAACAAATGTGTGTGGATTACTCTCTTGCTTCAGCACAGGCTTTGTGTTTTTTGTTCTGTTTATGCCCCCAATGGTAGCTCTGATCGTAACCACTTGGAATATTAAAAGACAATTATGTGGAGGAAGGAACCTCCCTACACTTTTTTGGTGATCCTCATGATGAAGATATGATGAAAAAATTATCATATCAGAAAATCACAGAATTGGAGTTGCTACATTCTAATTGAAGATTTGCAAATCATATAATGAATTTATTTTGTAAATCGATATTGCTTTAGCGATAATATTTTTGATAGATCACTCGTGATTTCAACCATGTGGATAAAATTTGGAAAGGACATCTAAAAGGAAGAAAATTGCTAGCAAAAGACATCACACACCAACCCAACTTGGAAAAATTACTCTGATTTGATATTTGAATAAGGCTTTCACCTTATTTAATTGTATCAACTAAAACAAATATTAGCCATGAATTAATATAGCTTTTGATGTAATAGGTCTGCCTTGGTGTGCGCAGTACATGTATTATCTTCCACTCCAAGCATAGTGTTCGGCTTATATTTGTGTTTTTGCTTACGTGTTAGATCTATTTTCATTGTTTGGGTCATTGGAGCTGCTTGCTTCTTCATTGTAATATCTGCATCAGAGCAGTTTTTCAGTGTAATATCTACATCACAGCAGTTTTACCTTGCATTTGGATGCTGTCCACACCAATGCTGGGCACTCTAGTAAAAACCTTTACTTCTAGTAATGCAATTTAGTCTTTTATCAAAAATAAATAAAATGAAGATGACTAAAACACTTGAGCCATGTAATGAGGACAATGGTCTTGCAATTGTAAATGCAAAACATATTTTCTCTGTTCTTGAACACAAACATTATGATAATTTAGTGGGCCTTTGAGATGTTTTTGGATGAACTCCAACTTAATGCAAGTGAATATGTAACCGCAATAGAAACTACTCTAAAGAGACTGCCAATATTCCTTCAAGGAAACCATCTCAAATATGGAACACCAGTTATGCAAGTAACATGCCGCAATTGTGGAGGGCAAAAACAAATCCACAGTTTGTCCTCAATGCATACACTGCAGCAATGTATTGTAGCTCTTATATGGCAAAACTCAACTGATCATTGACTATTGCATTTAAAACAATTCAAAAGAACGTGAAGCACGATACATTAATGCTATTGAAATGATGCACCAACTTGGACTTACATTACTCAATTTACAACAAATGTCTGGTCAGCAAGCTGCACACAGTGTTTTTGCTGCCATTGAACAGTGGTTCAAGCTAGTGCTTATTCATAAAAACCTATTCTACTGATGACCACATTTATTCCCAAGCCTTTAAGTTTAATACTCTTGAACCAATAACTTGACGACTTGGAAGATGTAATGTATAGATTTATAATAGACTAATATATTGCGAAATCATCATTGAATTTGTTTCAGAACATAGCATCGGAAGCTTCATGGTATGCAATCTATAAAATACAATAAACATTTAGACATTGAAAATTATTGCAGAATGATGAGAAAGTCACAAGCGAATCTCTGATTTTAGAATTTCACTTAATATTACCATTTTTAGAAGCTTGCTTGTACATCTTTATATATGCATAATACAACGCGTGTACAACAGGTACAGTCGTGAAAATCCTTGTATTTTGCTCATTGTTGTTGCAATCATCTTCCTTAGAGCCTGCAATCAGGGCTATTGGAGTTCTGCAATTTTGGTTCTCAAACTCCTAACCTCGAGAAGCATGTCTGATCAACTTCCTCCATTCAGCCTAAAATTGCACCAGAAGGTAGATCTGAGTGTGTAGATCATTCTACTTTTCTGCAGCAGAACTAGATTCTGCTTCTGCACAGCATTTTTACAATCCTTGAAGACTTGCTATAATCAAAATTGTCTGTTTCGCCTGATATTTCACCAACAGAAAGATCTTTGGAAGACATCATCTCTCTTCTGCTGCCATACAAATCTTATACAGTCTTGCAATTTGTGCCAAAGTACAACATTCTTTGGGTCAAGCTGAAATTTCACAGGAGGAAGATCTTATTCCTCCAATCACATTTTCTTTTGCCATTAGCTATAATTTCCAATTGATTTTCAGTATTTCTATCTTTTTCGTTTCATTAATAAAATATATATGAAATACCCAACTCATTCATCTTTTTAGCAATCTAGAAAGTCCCTTGGGTATGACCCAAAATCCTTATTCGGTTTAGCTACTCACACGAACTACACAATCAATGTTAATGTCCACAATGTAGCAAATGACGAACATGTTCCAAGAAATGATGGGATAACAACAAACCTTTATCTCTAACTATATGGTACCTCCAATTGCTCCACCTACTTTCAAATTGGAAACTAAGATAACCTTTCCCCACTTTGTGGCACAATCAATGGGGACATGAATGCTTGGATTTGTAGTTTGGAAGCATACTTTAAGATGAAGTCTTATCGCATTGAGTCACAAAAGATCATAATTTTTGACGTCCATTTGAATAACCAAGCCCTCACTTGGTGGCAATCTTATGTCCAAGCTTTGGAAGCTACAAACAAACTAGAAATTGAGACATGGAAAGAGTTCAAAATGACCCTTAGGGCTGTTGGCATGGGATTTCGAAATGGGACACATGGTTCATTCAATTTCCTACGTTTTCATACATCCATGTCTGTGGATATAACACAATGCCCTACAAATTGCCAAAGTATGTAAGTGATAGGTGGGTCCTCATGGAGCTTTCTCGACAACTTGCATCAATAAACCACTTCTTGGGTGAAAAACACAGATTTGGTGTTCGTTTCCCTATCTCCATTGGTGTATACAAGTGTTCGTCTTTCCGCTGTTGCAGAGATAATGGATAAAGAGATGACCGTTGTAACACTACACCCATTCGTGAGAAGGTGGGAATTTGATATTTGTGGATTCATGGAGAGAATTCTCGGCCCAAAATACATACACCATCCAGAGGTAGAAGACTATTGGGCTGGTTGTGTAAATGAATTTGAGGTCAGGTGTCGTGACTACTCCCGAATGACTCGAATCAAATAATCACATTCAGATTGAAAGATGTCCCACGAGGAGTTACTGATAGTGGCCTAGACATGATTGATCCTGCATATGATTTGATTGCATCATCACCCCTTCCCAAAGTCAACTAGTTTAGGAGAGATGATACATCACTTCAAGTGATCAAGAGGAGTCTTGCTTGGTATGAGAGAGAATTGGCCCAATGTACTGCAAATGAAAGAAATACACATGAAGATCATAGGCCAACCAACCGAGTGAGAAGAGAATTGCAAAAGCCACTCAATCATCCTCTCACCCCGCCACACAAGCTTCATCCCATACTCAAGCAAGTAAAAGGCAATGGAAACCAAAGTCAACTCACGATCTACCTTCGGTGACTAGTGAACCTGAATGAAAAAAAGATGCCAATGAAGGAAGGAACATGTTTCTGGAATCTCACAATCAAGCCAACATTCATCAACTCATACTAATTTAGATTCTCAAGGGTTGATTAAGAACACCACTCTATAGTTCGTGGTATTAGATCAAGCGCAAGTTCTAGTTATTCAAATCTCCAATTCACCTAAGCCTTCACATCCTAGAGATATTTCACAACCTTCTCCCATACATCATGAAGATGTTATGGCAACTCCTCATCCTCAACATGAAGACTCTATTTAGGCCCCACCTGAATTTGAGTATCCACCACCAACACAGGAGCAACTCCCACCCAATGCAAGAATTCTGTGGTGAGCTGATTGAAGAAGTACCCTCTTGGCTACAGAAATCAAGAAGAGGAAAAGAATCATCAAACCAGTCATAATTGATCTTGAAGCTATTACATCAATGACAAATTCTTTCACTCCCAAGAAGCCCAAGGTCATCTCCAAAGTTGTAGTCAACGAGCATGGAGTTTAGTATGCCGACATAGCAGCACCAATTGTTGATAAAGACAAGAGGGAAATGACTGTTGCCAATTACAAAGTCTCCAAAGTAATTCTTGGCAAGTCAACCATGGAAAGTGATGTTGCTCATGCTCGAGAATCCATTGATATAGTTTTGCAACGGATGGAAAAGTACAAATTCTAGACAATCTAGCTCAAGGAAGAAAATCGTAGTTAATAGCATATGTACATCTCATCAACCCAATTTCTTCTACTATTCAAGTTCCTGCTGTAGTAGTGGTAGCAGATCAAGCAACTCTTGTGCCATCCGAAGAAATAAACAATATTGTTGCTCATGCCCGAGAATCCATTGTTATAGTTTTGCGATGAATGGAGAAGTACAAATCTTAGACAATCCAACTCAAGGAAGAAATTCGGTAGTTAATAGCATATGTAGAACATCTCATCAATGGATGAATCAAAACAACAAATGGCTTAAAAAATGGAACATTCATTTGAATGCATGTCCTAATAATAGTCGAGAGATAAAAACTTTTGTTATAGACAAATTCCATCAAGCTATGTGGGGAAAGCCGTTGGGGAGAAAGAAGAGGTACTATTTGGAGGAATTTAACTCTACATGTGATCATCAACAAAAGGCTTTTATAGGGGCTAATATCTGTGGAAAGCAAAGATCTTCATAGCTCAATTGAGAACTAATTCACATCGTCTTCGGTGTGAAACAGGAAGATGGAAAAGACCTAAAGAGACATGGGAAGAAAGAATCTGTATCTTTTGCACGTCTGGTGTGGTGGAATCAAAGAAACATTTCATGTTGGAGTGTAATGCTTATAATGACATTAGGGCCCAATTTGCTAGCACAATGGCTATTGCCTCCTTTCAAGATATCTTCAATGAGAATATGGTTGAAAAAATAGGGGAGCTGATCATTAAACTCACTAACAAGAGATCTAAATGCTAGAAAGAACTTTAGCAAGATTGGTTTTCCCATAGGCTACTTTGGTAGCCTCGTAGACGCTAAAATATCTTCTTCTTCAACCCGATTTCTTCTACTAGTCAATTTCTTGTTGCGGTGTGTGTACTAGATCAAGAGACCCTTGAGCTATCCGAAGAAATAAACAATATGGGTCGTGTAACCAAATCATGGATCGAGAATGTTCTAATACAGGGTTTGCGGATTATTGATGAAGCTATGAGAATCTATGATAAGGTTCATGCTCATCTGGATTCGATCCTGCATTTCAGAGTCTCTCTAGATCACAATAACCATTCTTGAAAATTTCTCCTCTCTCTTGTCAGCGAAGGAATCCTAGATTTCAATCACCGTGGGCTTCACATTGAGTGGTTGAATTTTGCCAAATTTAAGAAAATGGTGCTCGATGATGTCAAAGTACAATTTGATGATGTCAAAGTACAATTTGATGATGTAAAAGACAAAGGGAATCAATTATATGTGCAATCCAGAATTCATTGAGGAGATCCCTTGCAATTTCATTGATGAGCACAATCAAAGGAGCTCCATGCAATCTCTCAAAGAGCAATTGACCAATCTAGTCAAGAATCAAGTATTCTTCCTCGGCAAATTTCAGTACCGATTCTCTTCATAGAATCATCAAATTCCAAAGTCTGTTCACCAACATGGAAGAGAAAATGGTGGAGTTTCATACAGTTCTGGTAGGATTTTGGAAATGCAAGTCATCTGTGAGACTTGCCTTTCTCCTCATTGCTTCCCAATGAATCGAGATTGATGGAATCACTGGAGAAATTTAGGAGATTCAAAATGACGTGACGCTTGGACCTGGGATTTTGAAAATAATGTTTCAATGCTTGATGAGGTTGCCCTTGGTGATTAATGAGTTCATTTCTTGTACGATCGAGATAGGTGGACTCTTGGCCCAATGGATAAGGCATTAATCTTAGGTGTCATGTTGGAATCTATGTGTCAATGTTTAGTCTATGTGTTTGCCATGTCACTTTCTAGTGGGGTCCACATGTACCCACTTATTTGAAATATTTGTAATATTTTTATTAAGTCACCCAAATCATAAAGTTATTTAAGAATGTGACTTTATTAAAATAAAGTTAATTAATTAAAGTGACTTAATTAAGTCCTAATATGATGTCATAAAAACCCTAACTACTTTGTAACCAACTTTTGGGTTATAAAAGGAAGTTAGAGGTCATTTGTAAGGGACTTTTGGAGAAAGGAGAAAATATTGTTTGTGGAGAGAACTAATGAGAAACTTTGTGTTCTTGTGCAAAGAGAAATAAAGAAGCATTTATGGAGAACTTTGTGTCTTGTGTTTGTTTGTTTCTTTAGCATTTATTACTCTTATGTTTAATGAATGTGAAAGGTCTTGCTCTCTATGGACTACGCATCTTTGATTCAATTGTCACTTATTATGTTAGTTTTTAAAGTGAATTCAAGTTTATGATCTGCATTTGCTTAATCTTGCATGCACCCCTTTCTCACTTCTTCATCCACTTCCTCTCACTTCTCTTTCCTTCTCCTTTTCTTATCCATTTCCTTTCTTCCCAACCCAAAAAACCCCAAAATACAATTTTGAATGTATAGTTGTATATACCTTTTTGGTTTTCAATAAAGCGACCTCACCCATCATTGAGGAGGGACTTTGTCCCCTTTACACTATTGTCATATTTTGCATACATGCAAAATCACATGCCAACAAAGGTACTATTTGACACTCTTGGTAGTTTGGTTCCATCTTTACCACCAACATGGAATCTATGTGACAATTTCTAGAAATATAGTCATAGGCATTTGGGTCATGAGATACTGCATACTAGAAGTAATCCTTAGGCTCTCACGCATTAGCACCAAGCAATGCAAGAAGTTAGTCAGCTCTAGCAAAAACTTTATGCTCCTAATGGTCAAACCCAAAGCGAAAACATGTCTTTGCAGCTCCTGTTCATACCAATGGTTCCTTTAGTAGATGTGTGCAACTGCACATGTTGGAAGAATACAAGGATACTTTTCAGTCACCTAAGGAAGTGCCTATGCATTGGGCAATAAAGCACACTATTGATTTGATCTCAGAACTATCTCTTCCTAATGCGTCTTTATGCCACAAATCAATTTGGAGAATGAAGAGATCAAGTGGTTGATCCATGAACTAATGGATAAAGGACACACAAGGCCTAGCTCATCGCCTTTTGGCAACCCAATTATGCTCGCGATTAAGAAAGAAGACACATGGAGGTTGCACATTGACTATCGAGCTCTCAACAAGATCACAGTGAAGAATCACTATCCTCTTTGTAGGATTGATGATCTATTGGACCAGCTCCGCAGTGCCAAGTTCTTCATCAAAATCTAGCATAAGTGTGGGGGTCATCAAGTTCTTGTTGAACCTTCAGATATCTGGAAGACAACCTTCAAAGCCAAGGAAGGTTTGTTTGAGTGGTTGGTTATGTCTTTTGGGTTGACTAACGCACGTGCGACATTCATGTGGATAATGAATGGCATTTTATAGCCTTTCAAAGATTAAATTGTAGTCTACCTGAATGACATCTTAATCTTCAACAAAATATGGGATGAACACTTGTGCCATATTCAACAAGTGCTCCACACTTTGTGGTAGCAAAAGCTATATGCTAACATGGAGAAATGTTCATTTGCCATGTGGGAGATACAATATTTGGGATACATAGTAGACACACAAGGAGTTCGTGTGGATTCAACCAAGATCCGTGTCATCCAAGAATGGCCTACACCAAAGAATCTCATAGAGCTTCGCAGCTTCTTGGGGTTAGCAAATTTCTATAGGAGGTTTGTACTTGGTTTTCTCACATCACTTGGTCATTGAATCAAGTTACCAAAGGTGGCACCAAAGCATCCTTTGTATGGTCAGCCACACAATAAAAAACATTCAAAGAATTGAAGTGTTGACTCTGTTCGTGCTAGTACTCCTGTTACTTGATTTTCAGCAACCATTCGAGATGGAGAGCGCGCATCTGATTATGCACTCATAGCCATCCTAACTCAACATTGTCATTTGGTTGCTAACTTCAACAAAAATTTTATGGCACCGGTAATAAACTACCCAACAAATGATCGTGAGTGTTATGCTATTATTTAGGCATGTAAAAATTAGAAGCATTATATCTTGGGAAAGGAGCTGTTGTCCACACCGACCACAAGCCATTCCGGTTCTTACGAATGAGAACAAGTTGCAACAAGAGTGACATCATAAATGGTCTTCTTATCTTTAACAATTTTAGTTCAACATCAAGCATAAAAAGGGAAGTGTTAATCAATAGCTAATTGTTTGAGCCGACCTCCTATTCAAGCTCTCTTAACAGTGCTTGACGCTTGTGGACATGAAGTAAACACTGGTCAAAATTGTATCCTTTAGATCCAAACATTAGGAAATCTATTGCAACATGCTTAGTGGTAACTCAATTCTAAATTTCTACTTCAAGATTGTAATGAAATTTCTTGTATAATTCAAATTATGAGCAATGATAGAACACCAAATAACACAATATTTCAGAATAATGATCTCAATATGTAATTAGAATAGCTTCGCCACTTTGAGGGGGCAACCTCGAACCATATAATAAGACTCAAATGCTCAAATGATAATGAAATACTATAAATGATCCCTATATATACTATTCATATCTTTATGGCCATCACAAGGCCGACCTATTAAGCATGAGAAAGTATAAATGATATAATAAAGCGATATGGTAAGCCACAAGTTGGCTACTCATATCCTAATACAAGCAATAGGTTTAGGGCGTAGCATGCCCTTCCCTTTCAAATCAACGTTGTCCTCAATGTTGAATAATCTTGGATGTTCTTTGCGAGAAAACCTTCATCCTCCCAGGTTGCGTCTTCTATGCTCGATTCTTCCATTTGATCGGATATTCCTTAATGTCTTTGGCTCTCAACCTCTTAGTACGTGTTTGCGAGAATCTTCTCTAGCTCCAAAATGATTCTTCCTTCCTCGTCAAGTTGGTAACTCTGTGTGGGCTTCAAATTTACTGTCCGATAACCTTCTTCGAGGCACAAAACATGGAATACTAGAGTCTTGGGTGTATATGTGAAGATGGAGGCAACTCTAGTTTATAAGCAACACTTTGCCAATTTTGTAGAACTGATAAGGGCCATAATATTTAGGAGCAAGTCTGTTGTCCTTTTTTGTTGCTTTAGGGTCATCTGTTTGTAAGGTGGAGCGTATAAAAACCCAGTCACCAATTTCAAAATTTCTTTCACTACGGTGTTGATACGTGTGTTGTTTCATCTTGTTTTGTGTTAATGCTAAATTCTCCTTCAAACTAGCCAAAACTTGTTGATGTTGAATGTGTTCCTCAATATCTCTCGACCTTAGTTTGCACCCTCGAGGAGGAAGTGATAGAAGGTGGATGGTAACCATATAATGCTAAAAATGGGGTCATTTGAGAAGAGGTATGAAAAGATGTGTTATACCACCATTACGCGAGTGGTAGCCATTTAATCCACCTTTCTGCTTATACGATACAAAATAACGTAGATACCCCTCTAAGCATTTGTTGACCATACATTTGCCCATCGGTTTGAGGATGATAAGATGAATTGTGAGCTAGTGAGTACCCAAACATGAAAATAATTCCGTCAAAAATTACTTGTGAAAATAAGATCACGATCACTTACAATTATCTTTGGGGTTACATATAGCCTTTGAAGCTGTCTCCAAAAAAATAGCTGCTGTATCTTATCTTGGCTGCGAATGGATGTGATAGGGCACAAAAATGGGCATATTTTGTGAGCCTATCCACAATCACGAAAATAACATTCTTACCCTCTGAACAAGGCAATCCGGTGATGAAATCCATGGAGACCTTCCATCTCGGCTAGGAATTGGTAAGGGTTGCAACATACCTAGTGTCTTAATTGTTTCCCCTTTGTTCTGTTGGCACACTAAACACTCTGATACAAACTTTTGTACATCCCCCTTGAGTCCTTCCCAAAAGAATTCTCTTTTTATTCCATGATATGTCTTCAAAAACCCAGAGTGTCCTCCAACAAGTGAGGCATGTAGCTCTGTAAGAATCTTATGTTTCAACTCGGAATCTTTATTCAAGTATAACCTATCCTGTACCATAGGGCATTACCTTTCCACTCAAATTTGTTAGATGTCATAGATCCTTGCTTGATATTCTATATTAGAGATTGTGTATCCTTGTCTTGATTCCATTCCAATCTTGCTTCATCCACCTAATCGGCCGTCAACATGGACATTCCACATAGTAAGGCATCTGTGGATGTATCCCTTCTAGACAACGCATCAGCTACTACATTTTCTTTACCCTTTTTGTATATGATTTCAAAATCATAACCCAACATTTTTGTTACCCACTTTTGTTGTTCCTTAGATGATAACCTTTGCTCCAAAATGTATTTGAGACTATCATGATCAGTTTTTACCTTGAAGTGTCTACCCATGAGATAGGGCCTCCATTGTTTGACCGCATGAAGAATAGCCATTTTGAGCAAATCTTTTCCTTTGAATTGGCGACTCTCAAATGCAATTGGTCTTCCTTCCTACATTAGAAGCGCTCCTAATCCACGATCTGAAGCGTCACATTCAACAATGAAGGTTTTGAGAAGTGGGAGTAGCCAAAAGCGGGTCTTGCACATGGCTTCCTTTAGCTACTCAAAGGATTTAGTAGCTACGTCACATGTCGATGGAAGGCATCCTTCTTTAGCAATGCGGTGAGTGGGGTTGCTTTATTCTACCATATCCCGCACAAATCTTAGCGTAGTACCTGTTAGTCCTAGGAACCCACGAAGATTTTGAGATTTTGGGCCTTGGCCATTCCACCATAGCTTTGATCTTCGAGGATCAACTTTGACGCCTTCATGGGATCTGATATGACCTAAGTACTCTACCTCTTGTACACCAAAAGAACATTTGGATGGCTTTGCGTAAAGAGTATGTTTCTCCAAAACTTCCAACACTTTATTTACATGTTGTAAGTGTTCTTCCCATGTCTTCTTGTAAATCAATATGTCATCAAAGAAAACTAATACAAATTTTCTTTAAAATGGCCTAAAAAGCAGTGTTCATCAAGCTTTGAAAGGTTGATGGCGCATTTTGTAAGACCAAAAGGCATTACCAAAAATTCATAATGGCCCTCATGAGTCTGAAAGTTTTATGAACATCTTCCTCTTTTATTCTAATTTGATGGTACTCGAACGAAGATCTAATTTTATGAAATAAACTACACCATGTAATTCATCAAGCAAATCATCAATTCTTGGAATAGGAAACTTATTTTGATGGTGTACTTGTTGAGTTCTCGGTAATCTGGACACATCCTCCATGTTTCATCCTTCTTACATACCATGACCACTTTGGTGAAAAATATGCACTCTGGCTATGCCTGATGATACCTGCCTTCAACATTTCCTCAACCATTTTCTCAATCTCACTTTTCTGGGAATATGGGTATCTGTATGGTTTGATGTTAGGTGTTTGGCTCCCTGGAATCAACTGAATGGCATGATCATGATCCGTGGCCGGTGGTAGTCCCTTTGGAATTGCATCAAAAACAAATGAGTGAGCATCAACAATCTTCGAAGATCGGGTGGCATTGAAGACTCGTATTTTGTATACATGGAAAATAACTTTGCTATAAATCCATCTACTCCTTTTTGAGAACCTTACGCATCGATGAGAGCTAATAAACTGTGGAGACTTAGCTACCATCCCATTGATTGTATTGTCCTTCCATCCGAATAAAATCGCATGAACAATTCTTGGAAATTCATCTGTAGTACTAAGGTTGTGAGCCATTGGACACCCAAAACCATATCTGCCCCTCCCGAAGAAATAGCAAACATAGGTGAGTCTAACATGTAGTTGCCCATGGAAAGCTTGATCTTATGGCACTTTCTGTGCACTTGTTTGTCCCACCATCCACAATCATAACTTGCATTTACGGAGTGGGTAAATAAAACAATTGAGGCGGGACTAACTTACTATTTATGAAGTTATGAGTACTTCCAGTCAATCAACACAACCACCTTCTGCTTTTTTGAGATAGCCACCTTGAGTGTTTGAGGAGTACTAATACGTGATGCATGGCAAGAAATTGTAGGTTGGTGATCCTCTACTTCATCTTCTCTTTGGTTCCTCAACCTCTCCTATAATTTCAGCTTCCTCATCATCCTCATTACCTCCGTCGATATAGAACAACTTCTCAAGCACATTTATGTCCCGGACCATATTTGCTATCACGGTTAAAATATAATCCTTTTGCTCTCTTTTCTTCCATTTGGTGAGGAGTTAGTCTAATTGGCCTAGAAATGAAGGGGAAGAGATACTACGGTCTCTGGTGTTAATGAAAGGTGGCCTCTTACTACAAAGAACTTTTCCTCTCGCACGACGTGCTATGATAATAGAATCATAAAGCTTGAGTGGATTAAACATACGTACCTCATTTTCGATGTGGTCCTTAAGACCCCCAAGAAACAGGTTATTGATTCTCTTGGAATATTCTCCACCCTCAAGGATAGGTTTTGGAATTGATGCACATAATCTTTGACTGATCCTGTTTGCCGTAACTTTGCTAATTGACTAAAGTAGTTTCTACGAAACACTAGAACTATAGTGCAATTGCAACTCCTCGGTAAAAATTGTCCAAGTGACACGAGACCATTCTTACGCCTCGAGGCACATAACCATCGAAACCAAGCGGTGGTCGGGTTCAAGATACAGGAATGCCAATGTCACCTTTTGTTACGATGGGGTTTGATGAAACTCAAAGAAGTTCTCCATTTGATTTATCCAATTCAGGGGATCCTTACCACAAATTTGCGCATATCCACTTTCGGCATCATGTTCCATGGTTGCCAATAAGTTGGATTCTGATTGGGCTGGAAAAGTGATCCAAGATGGTTATTTTGTCCATGATTTTGAATTGAAGATCCTCCTTGCTTGATATGGGCGAATATCATCTAACCGATGATTGATTTGGTCTATGTCTCCTTTAGAGGCCATCTTAGATTGTACATTTCACAGCTCATACTCAAGTTGGCTCACCTTATGATCAACTGAAGTAAACCGTAGTGCTGAGGAATCTGTATTTACCCCTTCTGACTCCATCTCTTCAATCACTACCCCATCTTTATCTGGGGTTTTATCCGGAGTAATCAGATTTTTTTTTGCTCTTGTGGAAGGCCTCGCCATGATGTCAAACCTTAGGGTTTAAGGTTTCGATACAAATTGGTAAACAAGAAAAAACATAGAGAAGATACTAATACTATTTTTTTGAGAGCTTTCGAAAATGTAAAGAACTTGAAAATATTCCACAATTTGCACCCTAGGGAGTGATTTTATGAAAAACCCTAAATTTGTAATAACTTTTGCAAAATAAATCAAAAAAGTCTGAAATTTTCAGGGAACCTTACTTGAAATGTTTCACAACTCTGGTAAAAATATATCCCACCAATTTGCTCTAGTTCGCAATATATGGCGGAAACAAAAATTAGGGTTTTTGCCTAATTTTGGCCCAAATCGCAGCTCTGATACCACTTGTAATGAAATTACTTGTATAATTCAGATTATGAGCAACAATAGAACACCAAATAACACAATATTTCAGAATAATGATCTCAATATGCAATTAGAATAGCTTCGCCACTTCGAGGGGGCAACCTCCAAACCATATAATAAGACTCAAATGCTCAAATGATAATGAAATACTACCTACTAATCCCTATATATACTATTCATATGCTATGGCCATCACCAAGGCCGACCTATTAAGCATGAGAAAGTATAAATGATATGGTAAGCCACAAGTCGGCTACTCATATCCTAACTTCCAAGATGGACTCCTATAGTGCCTTGGTCACTTGTGTGTACCACATGAGGGAGGGGCAAAAACTAGTATGGGAAGCTCACTTGAAGAAGGTTGTAGGACACTTAGTAGTTACAAAGACCCCTGTAGTGCTATAGAAGTATTTCTTTTTGCCACACCTCAAGTCAGATGTTACCAAACACATCAGATCTTGTATTGCCCGTGCAATCGCCAAACTGGTCGCAAGAAACAAGGTATGTATACACCTTTGTCAATTCCAATGAGATCATAGGATTATGTTTCCTTGGATTACCTCTCAAGCTACTCTACTACCAAGCATGATAATGATTGTGTTTATGTAGTAGTTGATGGATTCTTCGAGGTATCTATTTTTGTACCTTGTAAGAAATCTATTTCTGCTCTGGAAACCGCCAAACTATACTTTGAAAACGTTTGCGTCCATTCTGGATTACCAAAAACTATCATCTCTGATAGGGACACAAGGTTTTTAGGTAATCCTTGAAAGCACTTTGGTCTGTGATGGACATGAATATGTCTACCACATTCCATCCACACTCTAATGGACAAACAGAAGTGGTAACAGGATGATTGTGCATTTTTGAGGATGTACAATTTGAAGAAGCAACAAACATGGGATAGAATCTTGCCTTTCATTCAACACAACTACAACAAAGCTCTCCACAACTCTATTGCACAACCCTTTTTAGGTTTGTTTGGGTTTCCAACCTCTAGCGCCCATTGATGTAACTTATCCTATACCGCCATCAATAGTAGTAACTCCTTCATCTCAAAAGGAAGTCGACAAAATTGTCAAGTTCGTTGAGCTCATTCAGCACATTTAGCAACAAGTGCAAACCATTACGCAGTAGGCAAACGCTAAATACAAGTGTCACTATGACAAACACCGTACACCTTCCAAGTTGTAGAAGGAAATACTGACAACCTTACCACAATCTTCATCTTTTTCAGTATGGCCCCTAGGCCATCACCAAGCAAGTAGGAGATAATACTTTTGAGCTTAATCTTCTTGCCTACCTTGGGTTGCATCCAGTCTTCAACACACTACTCTTGTGCCGCTACTTTCAATTTTTGTTGGACACTCTAGAGATTGTAGAGGCGCTTTAGTAATAAAAATCAATCCCGACTCTATTGCGCCAGTAGAAATGGATCCAGTCATTGATTCTAGGGTCAAAAGAACAAGACAATAAGAGATCCCTCTCTTTCAAATCCTCCACCTTCCAAAGGAAAATGGTTCACGAAGCTCAAGTTGCAAGCAACTTTCTGCATATTCTTCCATAGTTGCATTCAATGGGGACCATTGTTCTTCAAGGAGGGGTGATTGTTCAGGAGAATCTGAGACCTTTGAATAGCTCCCAAATGCCACAATGTTGCTCTGCATTATGAATTGACGCCATCAGTGTCCTCAACGTCATACAAGACATATGTGTGCATATCGCGAGGCCCTAACTTCTCTGCGGTACCGCCCAGTTTCGTGTAGTGTTGCAATGTCAACACTGTACTGCATAATAACTCTAGCCGAGGATTACAGATTGATAATTTGTTATGAAGTGGTTGTAACAGTTTATGCAACGCTTAATTTTCCTTATTGTATATTAAGGCATTCTTCTATTCTTGAAGTAGTAGAGATGCTTGTGAGAGTACATGGACATCCTACATCTGACCTCTAGGATCTTGTACGAGACTTTTGTGTAATATAACTTCACTATTTTGAGATTCTCTATTTGCTTGTAGTCAAAATATTTCTCCCACTCAGTGATCTAGTCAATGAGTTCTTCAGGACAAACTTCTCATGTAACAAGGGGTGTCCAACCTTGGCTTGCCTCCCATCTTGGCAGTGGCATTTAGAAATCTATCTTTCAGTTTATCAACCAGCTCTCCCACCTGGGCCTCAGGTGCTTCTTCTTCTTCATCTTCACTTACATATGCAGCAACTTCTCTATGTTGCACAATTTCCGAGTCTCTAACCGGACTTGTATTCCTCGAAACATCTCTGCCAAGTCTGCAACTCTTGGTGTTCTTCCTGTAGGTACATCTCTCTTTGCCATTTCTATCCCCTACATTCTCAACAACAACAATAATAACACCTACGCAAGACTCCCCTTGTTAGAATATGCCTTCACTGTCTTCTATCCACACACACAATTTTGGAAAATAGGGTTCATCAACACATTCACAGGATACAACCTGCTCTAATACCAAATGACGCAGTAAAGATTAGAGAGTCAATGAACACCAGCCTTAGACCGTGCAACCTAGGGATTTAAGACTCAACAATGGGCAAACAAACCATCCTCGCACAGAATGGGAAAACAAGAAACCGTATCTTTATTGCCTCTGTAAGGAAAATACATGAAACACACATAGCACTCTTCCATATGTTATTACAGGTTTCAAAACATGCCAAGTCTTGAAATTAGTCCCCAAATGGACACGATTCTATTCTACAGCTCTACCCAAACCTGCGTACTCTTAGCAAGTCTCTACTTGTGGCAAAATATCTGCCTGGAGAAGATGAAAACCAACTTATCACTTGTCGATCTAGCCGATCTCCATCATTGAACCAAACTTGACCAACTCCCCTTGAAAAATGAGTCCATTCTTATGGAATTTTAAATGGTTAAGCTTCCCTATTTGAGACACATCACCTTCCTGTTATGACTCTTCAACTTCCGCTGGTTATGATGTTCTGATGGCCTGGTGCGCAGATATCAGAGCTTGCGTGCATCCAGATCACAGTTCATGCACTTGTCAAAGGTGCTGCGTAATTTGCAGGAGTTGTGTGGAAGTCCAAATGTGTTATTGATCGGAGTTTTGCAGAACTTATACATCTTTGCAGACAAAGGAGCTTGCACGATTATGCGAGAAGAACAATGTTGTGCAAGGATATGCACATGATTAAATTTACCCAGGCACAAATATCACTCTCTTGGGCCAAGCAATAGGAATCCTTGCACTCGGTGCATTGTGTAGGTCTGTGAAGATGCGCGGGACAACCAAAAGCTGCTCGAGACTTTTCCAACTTCATCCACTTCGTAGTCTTACGCAAAGATGAAGTTGTGCGACTTTGCAGGTTTCACAAACTTTTGCAGAATTGTTGTGTGGGGTGTGTAGACCTTTCACAGGACCTCCCAGACTTGTGAAATTGCACAAGACCTCGCAGACTCAAGGCATTGCATAGAGGTTTGCAGGAAACAAAGGATGTTGCACACGGTTTCGTAGACTGTGTACGACTCCACAGACACCGAAAGTGTAATACTGTGCGGCTGTGTGTGTGAACACAAAGACTTGGATCCTTCAATCAACAAGGCCTGCAAACACTGTGTATTTCTACTACTACTTGTTTTTGGGTTGCGCTTAAGATTGCTTGTGAACCAAATGCTCCTGAATCAAAACATGGAATGCTCATTTGTGTCCAACCATGCTTCAACTTCCACTATCTTCTTGTTCAATACTTCTCATAGGGAATTATGTTCTTTCTTGAACCTCCATAGCCTTTGATGAAGTTGATTAATTTTGATACACATGTCAAAGCCTTTTGCTTCACATTCCGTTCTCTGGATGATATCTAACTTTTCTTCAATCTTTTATGATAGTTGTTTTGCTTGAGCCGTGTTTGCTGGAATATATGAGGAAAGCTTTTGCAAGAAAGCAATATAAGCAATTTATTCCAAAAGACTACATAAATGTTTTCTTTACACAATGAATGCTAGAATTGGTCCTAGAATTGTCTCTCTTAACAGTCAGAGGGACCAGGGGAGGAATGGAATTATGTTCCAGAGGCTATTCGTGGATCAGGGTTGGTTGATGCCCCTTTTGTGTCCTGCTTCATAATGATGTCATGGGTGTTTGGACACAAAATCTAGGGATGCTGGGATTGTTTTTGTCCTCTTCGGCAGTGTATAACCTGAGAAGTTATGGTCCTTAATTGCAGATGGGGGTGAAATATGTTGTAGTGATAACTTTTCTTATCTCTATTTTGATATGTCCTTCGAGTTCTGTAGACTGTCCTGCATTGATGCATTATTATGGTATCTGTTATTATATCGATCCCGTGCTTCTGTATAACATTTTCAGGTCATGAGTTGTTGCATGATGCATCCATAGTTCCAAGATACTTAGTCTGAGATATGTATTCTTGGCCTTAGTGACAGGCATGCCCAAATCGATAATTGATGACCTAATCAAGATGAAAAAGGGAATGCTCATTTGTGGGTCAGTTGATGTTGTGAATTTCCCTTTACATATCCGTGCAACCATTCTTTGAGATATGGATCTGTGTAAAGCTTGTCATGGTTTTTGCCATCTTATGACCATAGTTCAATTTGGGATTCAACAGGTCCAACATTTATTGGATGCCCTTTTGATATCAGGTCTGCAATTGGCCTTCTTTTATATTGGGGGCTTCAATGCACTATTTTACAAGGCATGTGGACCTACGACGCAGTAATCTTGTCAAGAACAAGCTTGTACATAATTTATATCTTTCATATCAACTTTGAGCATAGGAGTTATCCGGAGGTTCCATCAACAACTTGGGTATTCCTTTTGGCTCGTCCATCCTGTTCGTTGCCTGCAGATTGATTTCTTTTCTTGTTTGAATTCTTTCCAGAGGATAAATTTAGCACAGCTTCTTCATATTGCAGTATGTTTGTTCAACACAAAAATTAGAGTATCTATGTTTGTTGGTGATCATAAAAATGCCTACGAAATGAAATCAGAAGCCAGGAGAGTCACCCACTGACGAGTATCATTATGGATTTTGTAACTTCAAGAAGGAAGAAGAAAATAGCAATCAAGAATGTAGAGGATGAGGTGGGAAGGAACGGAATGTAGATACAAAATATTGATAAAAAAAAGGTTCAGTTTGATCATGCACAAGGAGCTAGGAGAAAATTCTGTATAATGACTTTAAAAATGCTGATGAATGCAAACAGCCAAGTGGGTGCAGGCATTGTAAATCATTTGGGATTGTGATGGCAATTGGTAAAAACTAACTTTTATGAGAGATGGTGTAGCGGGCTTGACCAGGATCTTGATGCTAAAATTTTGAATTCACTCTTTGTTGGTTTCACTACCTGCAATTTTTCTGAAGGATGTGGGTGTCATTAGTAACATTATACAGAATCTTGTATTAATCAAGGCAATAAAAGAGGAGATGAAGTATTGCCAAATTTCCATCTAGGGATATGATATTCTCTAACAAGCTTGATGGTTTGCCTTGAGTTTCACTTTCTGTTTTAATCTTAATGGCAGTCCTCCCAAATTTTGATTTGGATTATGTCAACCGGGTCAGTCCTCATGTGACTAGGTTCAAGGTGTTTCATATACCATTTAACGACTATGATTTGTCTGTAGTTTGTAATATTTAATGTACTAATGAAATTACTTAGCAGGTTACATGAGTATACAAAAGTTAGTAAAGGGATAGTTTTGGTTTAGGATTTATTAGGATGTACTAGTCTAGGATGTAAGATTTTGCATCCATGGGCTGGGACTTAATTGTGATTTATATGTAATTCTGTGATTTTTTTCTGGTTGCCTTTTCCTGATTAGAAAAATTAAGAGATTTTTTTTTCCTAGAAGATGTTGACTACTGCTATAGACATGGCAATTTCATAGTTTGTGATACTTGATGTTTGAATTTTTGCTGAAAACCTACATGAAAGATGGTTGATTGGCGCTGGAACTGGAAGCAAATGGGAGAGCACTTCTTACTACCTATGCTATCGGTGGAGCAGCATGGTTATGGAATGAAACATCACCTCTTGGTTGGTGGACACTGAAGCCTCGAACTAAGGTCTAGCTCGTTATCACTCGTTAAGATGGTACCTGTCATTTGGTATTCAATTTTGTGGCAGGATAGGATTTAGATGTAATTTCCTTGTAGATTATTTGCACAAAATATATACATTCTCATATGATAAATTTGAGTGCATCTTTTGCATTTTCACACAAGCATAAATTACAAACTTACAGTTGATGTGCATTTGGTAGTAGGAAGAAAAACAAATGGCACATCTGTATGAGCGTAGAGAATTTCCTTATACTGGTGATGAGGAGGCAGTCAGAGAGTTTATTGCAAAGGGTGGTTCTTTCGGGACAACAATAGGGCCCAAAGGCATTATGGATAAAACTGGAAACAATCCTCAGACGAGGCGTCAGGAAGAAAAATTTGAAAGAGAGGCACAAAAATTATGGCTTAGAATGCGGAATGAGGTTATTGAAGAACTCCAAGATCAAGGCTATGAGATTGAATGAAATAGGAAAACTCGAATTGCACTACTAGAAGAAACAATACTCAACATGATTTTATTTGTTGTGTGAAAAATGGATGCTAGAAAATAGTAATGGAAATGATATCCATCAGATTTATCATTTATACAATAATTGATGTACAGGAAAATTAGTTGATAGACAAATAATTCTATAGCCTACTGATATAAAAAGACCTATGAATAAATAAGATGAGATGGCAGTAAACAAGAATGCCTGACTCATATTTTTGTGTATGATAATCTAGAAAGCAAGTTTTTTTTTTTTTTTGTAAAATTAGGTCTTTCACATGAAAATTTAGCTATATTGACTCATTTAAAGGGGATGAATATTCCCAGTGTGTGTCATGGAAAAGTTTTGTTGAATTTGTCATTCTAATGAATTAGTCTATCCTTGTAGAAGAATTGTGTTTCACACTGGCAATTTTACCATTGTTTCTTATACAAGAAAACAAAATGTATAGCTGAGATAACAGGTCACATACTCTCAATCAGCTATTTTTAGTTCTATGCTAATAAGATTGCACACAAAAAGCGTTCACTGTTAGGTTTAATGGTTCAAGTTCAAGTAGTTTTCACAAATATGCCCCACAAGTGTTGGTCCTTTTCAGAAGTTTTTCTCACTGATTGATTGTCTTTAGTTTGGGGTGTTAGTACTCTTTTGTACTGCTAATTGCTTTGCAGAACTGTTGGCATATATGATATCTGAATCCTGATTGGACTAGTGTGATCACATATTTAAAAATTCAAGTAACTGTTTTGTCTGTGTTATGAAGGTTTCTACAATGACTCGCCGTATTCATTGCTGGGATTTCTCTAGTGAAACACTGATGGGACACAATAGGTTCATTATGTGTTTCTTGTGTCCCTTGCATTTGATGGATGGGAGATTGGCCAAAAACATCCCACCAAAAGATGGACTGTGGACACGCTTCTGTTTGTGGATGTTTTCTTGGCATCCCTGATAGTTCGGGGTGCCCAAACATTCCGCAATCCATCCAGTGAAATCTGGACATTCTGTGTCAGAGTATCAAAAGCAAAGCACCCTTTATATCAATTTTTTTATTGGTCAAGCATGGCCCAACCTACCTATCATGTCAAATCCTAAATGAAAAAATCTAAAACACAATACCCATTTATTATTTTCCTATTCAACATTGAGAGCAGCCTGACAAAGTACAAGGTTCTACAACATAGATTAGCAAAAGGAGAACAATCTTTTGTTGTTGGGGTAGATATCAACACACTCGGGGTTGGATTATGAAAATACAACTTTCCGATGCCACACATGTAGACTCCCAGGTCATCTACAAGCTATTCGTCCCCAACATAGAGCTCACCACCTTATTAAAAAAGGACAAAACCAAAGCCCAAAAGATTGAGTTCTCTGAGTCCAGAAATTGCTTTCAAAGTTGATGATTAGGATGCAGGTAGCCAAAATTCCACAACCAAAAGAGACGTATCTGGGTGAACCTATCTGTTAGGAAAAGGCTAGTGGGCTTAAAAAGTTGGAAAGAGGAGAGGAGCATATTACTTCATTGGGGATGAATCCAAGGAGACGCTGACATGAGGGATGAAGAGAGGCCATGAATAAGAGAATTCAGACTCAGATAAGGAGCTAGTGGCTCAGTTGAATCTTGAATACTTGATTTCATACTCTCCTTCTGGTAATAAGATTTCAGATTTGCAAATAGTCACGAAGGAATTCTCTAATGGTGGGTGGGAGAAAGTCCAAAGAAAAAAGGGAAAAAAGGGAAAGATTGACGTTGATTTGGGGCTTTAGCTCTATTCTTTTGGGTCTTTCAACTAACTTTTTGCGGACTACTGGCCCTGCTTTGGCCTGTAGGTTTTGGGGGTCTTGCTGTATAGTCCCTATCTTATGGTTGTTCTAGCTTAGGTCTTATTTTTCTATTTTTGATCTTGTACAATGTTACGGGGGCCTTTAAAAACCCTTCCTATTTACCTTTATATAAAAAAAAATCAAACAAACTAACTCCAAATCAAAACCAAAAGAGCAAAAATCAAAGAAAACTAATTATAAAGTGATATATATATATGATGACTAAATTTTGAACATACATGTCATTTTGACATTTAAATTTCATTTACCCCTGTCAACCATGATGGCCATAATTTAAAAGTAACTGTATTTTGTGGTCTAAAATGACTAAAACATATAAACTCTTTGCAAAATGCAACAATGCTAACCACGACAGTTCTTAAAATTTCAATAGTTAAAAAAATCCTTAGGATATCAATAGTCCTTAAAAAGAAAAATTATATAACAAATAAATAAATGATATCAAATATATTTGGATTAAAAAAATCAAAATTTATAATTAATCATAAGATGGCGATGGTGGTTTTAAACCCCAAATCTGCTCAGAGACTAAACACATCAAAATCCTCGAAGACCCTTCGGCAGCAATGGTGGTGGCCTCCAAGAGTTTGTAGTCATTTATCGGTGATGGAGTTTTGCGGAGTTACGTTTGTGGCTTCAATTCAAGGCTCGTCAATAGGAAAGGGTTCAATAAATTGCTTGGAGACATGAAGGACCAGCTCTTGGACCCCACAGAGATGATATCTCATGCAACGATGCTGCAGTTGAGCCCTCTGCTCCCAAAGGATGGAAGACAACTTATTCCAAAGAGGTGATGGGATGGTATCATTTACTATGTCCCAACACGGGATGAGGTTAAGTTAGTGGCACAACTAGAGTGCTATTTGAAGTCATATCCTAGTGGCCTTTCCAGATCTCGATTTCAATTGGACCATAGGTGATTTTCACGAGGGAATGTGGGTGATGACGACTCTTTCCATTTGACCGGTGGCTTACTAATCTAGTGCCATGGGGGTGAGAATGCAATCCAAATGTTTGACAAAATGCATGGATGCAAAATGCTTGACCAAATTACAAGTGATAAGTTCCTAGCCGAGTAGAAGACCGAGCTCCAAATTAAGGTCCGTCCTCCCTATGCAAATACTATTTGCCTCTAGGTTCATACAACAAATTAGATGGTTGATCTCAAGAGGAAAATGGAGTAGAAACTTGGAATACCAGCTCACCTTCATCGTTTCCTTTATGAGGGCAAACTATTGGAGGATCCTTATCCTCTGACATCCTACAATATTGGCAAGGACTCCATCATCATCATGGTGATGCAATTGTGTGTAAGAGCCTTTGGACCTAGGATACCTTCCTCCTAAACCTTGGATCCTTGAAAAAAGCGTGGAAATTTTTTAAGACTCCTCTCCAAATGCTCAGAAGCCATCTTCCGCATACATAGTGGAGCGTGAGGAACAAATTTCGTAAGTGGAATTTCTCGAGGAGTTGATAGAGCATGGCCAAGAGTATTTAGGAAAATCAACGATTATATGCAGATTTAATGGGCTCTGGCTATCCACAAAGACCCTACATCAATGGATACATTCAACGTGCACAAAATATTGCAAGATCTACCTATGCTCAAAAGGTTTTTTCGTTGCTCCATTAGGAAATCAAGAGGAAAGTCAAAGAGACACGATGGATGGATCCTAGTTTTGGGTAATACGAGGATCTTCATCATTCCATGGTTTCTAGATTTTGACCCGAATTCCCTCTTAGTCACTAAAACGCATGTATGGGTTTGGCTTCCCAACTTGCCTCTACATATTTATCCTACTCTCAACACGATAGGCGATGCGTTGGGCACCTTCATCAAGCCTAGTGAAAATAGATTTAAAGCATGGTTGTGTACTTTTGCTCGCATTTGTGTGGAGGTGGATCTCGGTCGGGGTCTTTAGAATAAAATGATGCTCAAATGGGGTATGCTTCAATAAATTTAGGCATTGAATTATGAAAATACAACTTAATGTTGCCACACATGTAGACTCCCAGGACATCTACAAGCTACTTGTCCCTAGAATAGAGTTCATCCACCTAGAAAAAGAGACAAAACCAAAGCCCAAAAGATGGAGTTCTTTGAAACCACCAATTGATTCTGAAGACGCTGAGATTAGGATGTAGGCAACCAACATAACACAAAACCCTAAGAGATCTATTCGGGTAACTTTGTCCAGTCAAGAAGAGGCTAGTGGGCTTGAAAAGTTGGAAAGAGGAGAGGAGCACTTTACCTCATTGGGGATGACTCTAAAGGAATCATAGTTAGGAGGGTTGAATAGGGCTATATATCTATATGGGGTTGGTTCACTCGCCTCTAATATAGATAGGTTAGTCATCTATATATATCTGTGCTCCGATAGGGGACTCGCCAGATGGATATATAGGGCCTGCCTATATAGAGATAGAGTCCTCGTCGATAGAGTCGATAGAGTCCTCGTCTCCCATATATAGATAGGGGACTCGAGTGGCGAGGCCACAAATAAGAGAATTCAAAATTAGATAAAGAGCTAGTCGTCGGATCTTGAATACTTGATTTCATACTCTCATTTCGGTAATAAGGATTCGATTTGTAGATGGTCACTAAGGAACCCTCTCAAGGGGGGTGGCATGAAGCTAAAAGAAAAAGGGAAAAAGGGAAAGATTGACGTTGATTTGGGGCATTAGCCCATATTCTTTTGGGTCTTTCTCCTAACTTTTTGCGGTCTAATGGTGCTACTTTGGTTAGCTGATTTTGAGGGCTCTTAGTGTATAATCCTTGTCTTATGGTTGTTCTAGATTGGGCCTTATCTTTCCATCTTTTGGTATGGTGTGCATTATGGAGGCCTTTCAAAACCCTTACTATTTACCTTAATAAAAAACAATGTTTTATTTCTAGTTGATGCTTCTATGAGTAAATTGTTTTTGTGGGATTTTTATTCATTTAATTTTAATTTTATTTAGATGACCATTATATATATATATATATATATATATATATATATATATAGATATTTCAAAATTCCAATTTTGAGGTTCCTATCTTAGATTTTAAATATAATATATTGACTATCTTAAAATTTCAAGGTGAGAATGCAATCAATTTAATTATATTAATATGTTGGGCTATTTTTCAAGATATCACTATTTCTAAATCAAAAATTGCTACTTGATGGTGATAATATGTTTGTATTATCACAAAGAATAGGCTTATAAATGCTTAGAAGCTGAAAGGTAACTATTGAGAAGGAAAATATTGAATTCAAAATTTGTTAAATGTTTAATTTAATACTTGTAATTTTAAGTCTCACCCTTCACTTCTATTACAACTAGTAATCGTACGTGAAATGTATGACGTAAACGCTTGAAAAGGAGGCATCGAAGAAGTGAAATTGGAGGGACTAAAGAAATATGAGAGAATTATAGGCGATGAAGAAGAGGTTTGAGGGAGGAGAAGTCCAAGGGCATGGAAAACGTTGTGGGGAACCTTGTATCGTACCCAAAATTGTAGAGTCTTTGCATCGCCGGAAAGATGTTACACATACCCCAATGATGATACATGGCTCCTTAAGGTGTTAGGAATTGAAAAACTCGCCAAGTATACGTTTGTATTCCGCATGCCCCGCTCGGCCTCCGCATACTATATTTTGCCCTCTGCCCCCTTTTTCTTTGCATTTTGGTCTTGATGGAGACCGCCGCCACCGCACAGGCGGCGTTCAAATCGTGACCGCCGCCTGAGACAAGGCGGCGGTTCATTCACGTTTTCAGAAAGTTTCGACGATCACATCAAACGTAAATCTTCAATTTCTACCCGCATTCTTCAGCTACTTTGCTTTGCATTTATGTTTTGGTCGCCCTGTGAATAATGTTTTCCCTTTGTTTATAGTAAAAGAGTTCAATTGGTAGTTACCCTATGGTAAATGCATTTGCTATAAATAGCCAGCTTGTTTTCAAACAAAAGGCCCCTCTCCTTCTCTGTTTAATCATTCGGTCTTTGAGTTTCTTGCTTAGAGTTCCTTTGGTTTCATGTTTTGCATCAATTATTAGCTTTCTTTTTGTTCTTTAGAAGTCATTCAATTTTCTTGTTTCATCTTATTTCATTGTTGTTCCATACAATAAACTTAGCATATAATAGTTTCATTTCTATATTATAATCCATTTAGAGTTGCGGGTTTTGTTTTGTCACAAAGATAGATTCTAAAACTCTCGACACATTTGTGTTGTATTCCCATGATAAATCTCGCTTAGGAATTGCATAGTCAAGCTCATTCACTTGTACTATCTCTCTCTTACTCGCATTGTATTCGGTCTATATCCAAAAGTTGCCATTGTTCAAGTTCCTTATTCTCTCGATACTATCATATACACGCTTTTCTCGGATTCAAGAGAACATGAAGGAAATGAGGAGATCACAATGAGGGGACAAAGTCACACACAACTGGATTTGCTAATGTTACAGTAAATGCCAGGTTTGAGCTATCAAAGTTCTAGTTACAACGTATCAAATAGAGTAGTAAATTATTTCATTTCAGTCAAAGCTCACTCTTGATATCGCTAGGGAAGTGGGGATTGATAGTTTCTGAGAAACCATGATTCATTCCTCACTTCTGAGGTAGAATCGAGAGTCTTTCAATTTACAATAATTAGTTGCTTAGATATTTAGATAAATTCACAATTGCACAAGCAAATAGCCATACCAAGTTATTTTGTTTGTTTTAATTATGTTACTAGATTAGTTGTCCATTTTCTAAATATATTAGAATAGTTGCTCTTTAATTCCGTTAAAATACTTCATAGAAAACACAAAAAAATAAAGATATATGCATAGTGTAGATACATCTTTCATAATTAGTTTATTAATTTTAGTTAAAAGTTGAATCGTTTTGCATGACAATCACAGGACCTAGAGAGCCTAGAGAATATATATTTGAACCAATAATGCCTCAACCAAATCTACCCACAACATTAGCTAATATAGATCAAGACCTTATGATACAGGTCTTTCGAGCAACAACAAACCTATAAGCAATTAGTGAACAACTGAGAGGGTTAAATATCGAAGACGACAAGGGATACACATTTTGGTCAAATCATCCTAACTATAGATCAAGCTTGATAAAATATTCGAATGACTGTACAAGGATTCGAAGAGAACAAGTATTTGGTTGCGATCCTTTAGTTCCACAACCTGACGCAGGAGACCTCCTCGTTGACATAGATACTAGCTTACGCATTCAAGTTGCCAGAACACATGTAAGGTATTCTGAGAAAATTATACAACTTCTAGTTCTAAACATAGAGGTTGAAAAGGCATATGATTACTGGATAGTCGAAATGAGAGATTGACTCTTCATATGACCATATGAGGTCCGCCACAACCACGAACTTACAGTTGTGATCCACATGTTCCAGAACCCAACAAGCCTACTAATCAATCAGATATTGACGTTGGTTTACGAACACTAGTATTTAGATCCTCACCACTTACACCAGACATTATTACGTAATTCTCCTTATTAAACATAACAACCATTCAAGCTAAGGATTTCTGGAGTAGACCAGAAAATCGTCCATAAAACCCCAGAGAAATCCACCACACCTCCCATTACCATTTTTCATGACCTTGTCTGGAAATATATACGAAGCACCCACAGGGCACTTCGCACGTATCCAACAGCCAATAAACAGGATCTCGGTAGGGCTCGACATTGATTGGAGCCTCCGAACAACCACTATATCCGAGCAATCCATTACACCAATTCAAGTTAGAAGGGCCTTCTTTGCGTTAGATTCACAGATTCCATTATTGCGTGTTGAGGATATAAGATTACCCAACTAGTTTGTCTGTATCCATATATATTCCACATTCACCGGCCGTCTCGGCACGACCTCGGGAGGTCGGGTACGAGGAAGAGTTACTTGTAGATTCCTATGCTCGCATGTCACTTTTCCATCGTACAAAATTGGTGAACCCGACGTGAACAAACAGATATTCCCCTTTTGTTTCTTTCATCCACCTTCGCTCTTTCCCATTATTTTGCGGGTATTCATATACCCCCCGAATATGTCGGGATACGATGCATATGGTAGACCTCTCTCAGGTCTTGAAGCAAGCTATAGTCAAACAAATAGACAACCATCACCCTCGCGCCGCATGGGTGATAACTATTCAAGTAATTACTTGTCATCTCAAACTCCCCCTCACAGAACTAGTTCTAGTTCTTCATTCCAAATTGAGGAGTTAGATCAACTTGCACAAACACAACAAACAGAGCCATCAGGCTCTAACAATATGACGTTTACTGGAGAATCCATTTCATCTCCTCGGGTCTTGTTCGGACTACACGGATCAAGAGAAATGATCGGATCCGCTCTCATTTTTGGATGAGGAGTACTTAGCATGCTATGCTAGAAGTGAACAACGCTTCCAGAATATGTATCCACCTATAGGGAGTTTGCAAACACAATACGATACCCTATTCCAAGAAAACACCCCCATTCCTCCACCTATGGGAAATACCCTCGGTGAAGCTTGGCAGGGTAATGATCAATTCATAGTAGGGTATCACACCCCTTTACAACCTCAAGGTATACAACAAACGCCATTAAGGCAAAACACTGTGTCTTCACCAATAGAGGTCATTTCAGCCTTAGTTGAAAGGTTAGAGGGTGGAACTTGCTCTCAAGAAACCAAAATTCACATTTTGGGCAAGTAGAAATCCCCAACCCTCCGCATCATCCCAATCAGGTTGACCTCCTTACAGGAACAGGCACGTTAGGGATGCCTCCTCAAAATCCTTATAATTACCCACAACAAACACCAACTAGGACCGCGTTTTCAAACGCCGCTCCAATTGAAAACATGACACCTCCCGGCTTGGCACTAAACAACCCATACCAGAACAATGCTCCTCCTTACTTAAACATTTATTCAAAGTCACCACAAGGAGACATGTTCTCTTCTCCAGGATGTTCGTTCAACCACATGGATTCCCTTATGTCCCTACAAACACATATGCTATGCCATATCAACAACTCTTTCCACCTCCACCCCCTCAGCAAGCACCATCGATGGTCGAGGCCTACGCAGTAGGGACTTATTCAAAATATTTAAAAGAGCCCCTAGACTTCACCATACGAAGTGCTATGCTTCCAAGACTTCTTCCCGATTTACCCAAATATAAAGGGAAGGGGATCCAAACGCACACATTAAGGTCAATGCCACATCCATACGGGAATTACTCCCTTGGGACGGGGTTATTCTTTAAGATATTCCCAAAAACCTTAGAAGGCATTGCCCTTGATTAGTATTAAAGAATACCTGAAGCCTCGATACACTCATTCAAACAACTTGTGTCTGAGTTTATCAAAGCTTTTGATATGAACAAATTGTTAAGAACGAGAATCAGGGAGTTCTTGCATTTTAAACAAGAACATAATGAATCCGTTGCTCATTTTATTCAAAGATGGCGTACGGTTCTCTACTCATCGCCAAGTGCTCCAAACATGGATCAAATGGAACTATTGCATGGGATGAATCCAGATGAATTAAACTTTGGTGCCATAAATCAGTTGATTGATAAAACCAATGCTAGATTATGCAGAGAAAAATGGGAAAGAAAAGAAGCTATAAAAATGCCAAATCTCTTGGTCATCAGTTTTGTGATATGTATGCTATTGACCCATTTGGTTGTGATAAGCAAAGCAGCCCCAAAGAAGACAAAATGTAAAGATTGTTCTTTTTCAAAGGGGAAGGGTCGGTATAAAAGCAAAAGAAATATTCTAAATATAGAAATTTTGAGCATTTTTTTGTATATAAGAAGCCTTTCAAAAATTTTGTTTTCAGAAAAAAGAAGTATGTAGGAAAACATAGAAAGTTTTCTCCTACATGTTTTATTTGTAAAGGCAAGCATTATGCTAACAAGTGTCCTCAGAAAGATATGATAAAGGAAAAGCAAAGGTAAATACCCTTGCAGCTAAGGGTATCACAGAAGAAAATTACATGCAGTCGGTGATACGAGCGCTATTCTTCGATATTTCTTATCAGTGTATGGATGAAAATACTCAAGTCAACATTGTACAATTTTGAGAATAACGATAGTGATAGTACTAACTCAGGATATGATTCTTTGCCCTCTTTTGTAAATACTTTAAGGGTTAATATGAATGCTAACTTTCCTCATCCGTTAGCACCTTTATCTGCTGATCTTCTTCTAAAGCAATTTATAACTTGCTCAGAGTGAATATGAAGATTGTCCTCCCTGGAATACTAAAAGGAAGATCTCTACAAAACAAAGTCAGAGATCTGGAGAATAAGTATTTCCAGCAAAATCAGATTGAGTAGGACAAAAAAATTAGAATTCAGCAAGAAGAAGAAGATATATTCTATTCAGAAGAACCATTCTCTCCAACACCAATCAGGCCACCTTTCCAACAAAGAATTCGCCAAAGACAGATTCCTCAAAGAGGAAGAGGTGGAGCATGGAGAGGAAGAGGAAGAGGTTTTACACCTCCTCAAAGAAGCTTTTCATTTCTCTTTCCAGAAGAGAAAATAAATGAAGATGTTTATCAGGAGCTAGTACCATCTACAATTCCTGTTACACCAGCTCCTGAATTCATGAAGACATGGAGGAGAAGCAGAATAGAATTCCTCCAGAAAGTTATTTCTAAAGCCACAGATGAGTATAAAAACTCATTGCCGAAGAAGAAAGAGACAAGAAAAAGATAGAAGATGAAGAAAATGGAAGAAGCCTACCAAAGAAATTATGTTGCAAAAGGCCCAAGAAGGAGTTTAGTTTCACACTGAACCGAGAGGTATGCACTATAAGTTGTACTCAAAATCCTTTCATAACCATTACCATTTGCATTCCTCACATCAAGCCTTATTCTCTTGATGTTATGATAGATATTGGTGTCGACATCAGTATGATTAGGTCCATGGCAATCCCTCCAGACTGTTGGGAAGAAACATATTTGAAAATACATTTTGATAAAAAAAAAGTTGTCTCTAGGTATGTGGCTATAATCCCTGTTCAAATAGAAGGTTTTACAAGAACTCTAAAGTTTTACCAACATGACATGATTTCCTACGGTTGTCTGACAGGAGTTGATGCCCTTCAGGATTGTGGTACTTTTAGTTTTAGCAAAGACCATATTTCATTATTTAATCTTGATGTTAAGATTCCCAGAAGATATACCTTTCAGACTATTGTCCCTTTACCTGTGCATAAGAAAAAATCTAGTCATGAATGGATTCATAAATCCATTTCTCTCTGTAAAACCAATATTGACGAGATTATCGCAAAGATCAAGAAAGATCTTTGTTCTGACAACCCCCATGCTTTTGTTTCCAGAAAAAAGCATGTTTGTTCACTGGATCTACAGATCGTCAAAGATAAAGAAGGCAATGAGGTTGTACCAAAATTCAGAGCACATCACAGAGGAATGATCCTCTCGAAAGAAAAGAGTGTCATGAGGAAATAAAAAGCTTCTGCGAGGAGGCTTTATTCAAGAATCAAATTCCCCATAGTCATGCGCGCTTCTATGTAAATAAACGCAAAGTGGACAGTTAAGACAGAAGAAGAGGTTAGTTGTTGATTATAAACCTCTTCATAAATTTATTTCTGCAGTCCAACATCCAATTCCTGCAAAAGATGATTTGCTTGCAAGAATCAAAGGTTCGAAGGTCTGATGAAGTTCGAACTCAAGAGTGGATTTTGGCAGATTTTCTTGAAGTCAGAAGATACCTACAAAACAACTTTTGTAGTCCCTGGAGGCCATATGAATGGAAGGTATTACCTTTTGGCCTTAAACTGCTCCATCTATTTTTCAAAAGAAAATGGACAGTATCTTTGGAGATCTTTCAGAATTTTTACTTGGTATACATTGATGATATTCTTGTATTCTCCAAATCTCCAAAAGACCATCTAGAACATTTAGAAAAATTCTATGATGTTGTTTATAAAAATGGTTTATGCCTATCTCCATCCAAAATGGAAACATTTAAAGATGAGATGGACTTCTTAGGCATAAAAATAAAAGATGGATCAATAGAAATGCAAAAGCATGTTGTGTCTAAAATTCAAGAATTTCCTGATGAATTAAAAGAAAAAGAACAATTGCAGAGATTCTTGGGTTGTGTAAATTATGTTGTGAGTTTTTATAAGAACATTCATTGCAGCAGAATTCTCTTAAATAAGAGATTGAAAAAAATGCTCCAAAGATGGAATGAAGAAATGACACTAGCAGTAAAAAGAATCAAGAAACAAGTTCTTGATTTGCCTCCTATGTCCCTGTCTGGACAAGGAATGAAAATTATTGAATGTGATGCTAGTGAGCAATTCTGGGAGTCTGTATTAAAAGAAAGAACTGAGAATGGTAAAGAAAAGGTATGTAGATATGCCTCTGGGTTCTTCCAAGGTTCCGAATTAAAATACCATTCTACTCACAAGGAGATTTTAGCTGCCAAAAAGGCCATCAAAGCCTTTTTGTTTTTCATTCAAAATGATCATTTTATCTTGAGATCTGATCTCAAGGATTTCAAGGCCAGGCTCAATAATGGTGACCCTGCAAACAAGACTGCATTTAACAGAATGCAGAGATGGGGACTCTGGTTCGACAATTTTTCCTTTGATGTCGAACATATTAAAGGTAAAGACAATTCTCTTGCTGACTTTGCCAAGCAGAGAACTGAACCAGACCAGGAAAGTAAATGTAACTCAAATTTTCCATGAGTTTGTCGAAACAATCTGGAAAACTGAAACATGCCAGAACTATTTTGATTCAAAGAAAAGATGTGATAATACTATGTCTTGGGACGCCCAACATCTACTTTTATCCAGAGGAATTATTTCTGTTTCACCATATCAGATGACAGAAGTTGCATGCAGATTTGTGGATCCAGAAGTTCCTACTTCTGAGTTTCATACATCCAAGATCCTATTGTATTTTGCACTCTACAATGGCAATGGCGTCATTCTAGATACACTGAACCAATTGATGATAGGCCAATTGAAGGCTTAAGACTACGACAGCTGATTCCAAGATCCAACACCATGTGGAGGTTTGAATTTTCCAGACTCTGGCCAGAAGGCCATCCTTTAGAATTTGATATCTGGAATCGTCCGAGTATTCCTGGTGATAGGCAGTATATTTCTAACCATTTTAAATATTTTCTTTTGAAATATTTGCCTACAAAGATTTCTGACAGTCCTTTGCTAAATGTATCTCCCGACACTGCCAGAAATATCCTCATCAATTGTAAAATAAATTGGTATGTAAAGGTTCATTATTATTTGAAGACTAACATTTTCAGGGGGCATCATGCTAATCCAAATGGACAGTTATGGAGAAGGATAATTCTTCATCACACTATGAATGTTCATCCTCCTGCTCCTGGATATTTTCTAAGGATTCCTGATCAATACATGTATCCTACCAGGCGACATCTCAACAGAAATGAAGATGGAACAACATCTGTATCACGAGAATGGTTTGAAAGAAACACAAGGAATCTTCAGCCTTTGCAGAAAGGACTGATGAGACTTCCTCCTCATCAGATGATGACAATGGACCCATTGTATAGTATAGTCCTTGCAAGTGCTATGTCGATCAGGCATGTTGTCGACTTTAATAAAGTAAGATAAGATTCTCCTTTAATCTTATCTGAAGCGTGGTGGACCTCCCCACTTTCCAAAGGTGCTTTTATGGGTGGCATGTACCCATGTCCGTGTCTTCTTACTTTTCTTAAAGTAAGATTCGTCAGGTTACCTAGGTACCGAGTTATAGGTTTCTAGGTTTCAGTTTCCCAGAGTGAAAAAGCTACTCAATTCCTATAAATAAATGATTTGAGTTTCTTTCAAGATATTGTAATGCCCCATCTGGGACACCGAAAAACGCACTAAACAGGCTAAAATTCTAGGGTAATTTTTTTTTTGAAGTGTAAAGTTAAATACTGATGCATATCTTAAAACTCTTTCCCGATTACTAATTTTATACCTTTTTAATTTACCCAATTAAATTACTTACTAGCCTGAACCCGTTTACTGTTTGTTTAATTACATTTTAACTTAAGGTGGCCATAAGGGGGAAGACTACACCCCTTCTAAAAAAAATCACCCTTTTCTTACTTATTAAAATTCATCCCACCTTTATTATTATTATTATTATTCTTTTTCTTTTTTTTTTGTGCCCTAAAGGAAAAACCTAATTCTTCTTGTGTTCTTCCTACTTACCATTCTTACTCTTTTGTTTTCTTCAAGCAAGAATTTGAACAAAAACAATGAAATCATATATATATATATATATATATATATATATATCTTTACTTATTTATTTATTTATTTTTGTTTTTGTTTTAACACTTACATTTCCATTTTGTTTTGTTGTTATTTTAAGACAACTACATCACAAGCATATATATTTTTATCTATATGTTGACAAGTAAAGGAGATATATTTAGGGTTATAATGGAAGGGGTTGCAGCTTTTGGTGGCGAGGCGGGCTGCGGAGGGAAGTGGAGCAGTGAGGGGGTGCGGGGCAGGTCGGAGGCGGCGGGCAGGGCCGAAGGGGGACAGGGGTGGCGCACGGGACAGGGGAGCAGGTGGACGGGAGGGAGGGGGGCGGCAGCGTGGCGGATGGGGATTACGGTGGCGCGGCCGCGGCGGGGGCAAGGTGGGGGCGGCGGCGGCAGGCTGCAGCAGTGGCGAGGGGGTCCGTGGGGGGCGTGGCCCCCACGGCTGTCTTAGGGTGCGGGGGGTTCGCCCCTCGTTACTATTATATTTTTTTTTTTGAAAGGACGATCGGCGGCAGGAGGGGAGGGGCCACCTCTCCCCAATAATATTTTTATTTTTCTTTGTTGTTTTTTTTTTTTTTGTTTCCAAAAGAAAATACTTTTAATACGTTTGTTTTTATTCATATTTATCAATAAACATTTATTATATATACACATTAAAATATATATACGATATTATATATATATATATATAAACTGTAATCTTAAAAGAAACTATAATCACTAAAACAGTTTAACTAGGACTATTTTTTTTTCTTGAAAAAAACAACCTGAATAAGATGATCTTACACACAATAATAAATAATAATGGTTTCAACTTGTAAAAATAAATAGATTTTAACTTTGCTATTTTGATGCAAAAAGGGAACTTAATAACTTCAACCATTCACTCTCCCTTCAATGTTGTTACAAAAAGAAAACAATAAAAAAAAATACTTTCTTTTTCAAAGTAGTGCTACATACTTTAATTCAGATTTTGTTTATACAAATGGGACTTTCAACAAGGTATTGATATTGTTTTCCAAATGCAAAAGTAACTAAACTTTTCAGGTATATATATATATATATATATTTAAAGATATCAACTTTAATAACATCATTACTTAGGGAGAATCTTACTTCCATCAAGCAATCTACCTTGTTAAAATGACATTTAAATAATGCACATTAAAGGAAAAATAACCATTTTTACAAAACTCATTTTACAAGGATCTCAAGTTCATTATTACATCATAGTCAAAATGTTAAAATACATAAGAGGAGTGACATAACAAGTCTCCCTTCCAAGATTGAGAGAAATCCATCAAATGGTGAAGGAAACAAGAAGAAATTCCAAGTAGACAAGTGTCTTCATGTGTCTTCCAATGACTTTCCAACTCCAAAATCTTTCAAGGCCAACACAATGAGAAAGGGGCTTGTTTAACCACCCAACCTTTAGGCATCATCACATGCCTATCCCAAGGTTGGGATGCATGCTAGCCTCCCCCAAGCCCATGGGAAAGAGGATAGCTAACCAACACTTGCACAAGGTGAAGGGTAAAACAACAATGAAACAAGCACACAAACATAAAATTCACAACAACACAAGACTCCAACTTACAAGGAGGAGAACCCATGTTCATCCTCCAAAAATGGGGAAGAGAGGAGAAAGTTCTCCAAAATTAAGCATCAATATTATTTGCACAAAAACACATCTTCTTTACCTCCTTATTGCTCCTTATTCAAACCAAAACCCTCCTTATTCCTCCCCCTTTCTCCAAGTCCTCCTTGGAAGGATTTTCAAACCCCAAAAGGGGGTTTCCTTACCAAGGATGGGGAAGGAGATTCAAGCCAAATGAATCAACTTCCCCACCTCAACCATTGAGGGGAAAAACAATAAGGTCCTACAAGGCTTGGCCATCAAGCCTTGAGGATTGAGAGGGAAAATTCCCTCTCTCTTCCCCCACACTCCAAAACTCCATCATGCCATATGATGGAGGGAGTAAAAACACACAAACACACCACAAGCTACAATCAACAGTAACAATTTCAAGCAAATCAAACTATCAACTTAATTAAAGCAACACAACAATAAGATCTAAGAGCCTACCTCAAGGAAAGCTCTCCAAAAAGCTTCCTAACTTCAAGTTTTCCACTCTTAGCTCCAAGCAAATCCCAAGCTCCAAATCACCCAAGCATCCAAGCAAGAAATCCCAAAAAAGTCCCTCTCATTTCCCATGAATGAGAATTTGAAGAGGAGCAAGCAAGCGTCCTCACAAATGAGGGGGTGACATGTGTCACCCCTCTCCCTCCTTATGGTCAAAGATGCTAAAACAAAAGAGAGAAAGGGTAAAATTATCTTTTTGCCCTCTTCTCCCAAATTCCCTTAAATGTTAGCAAGACAAAACTAGTTGAACTTTTGATAAACACACCAATCCACATCCCTTACATGGATGTGACAAAACAAGGGTAGAAAGGGAGGGAAAACTCCCTCTAGCCTTGAAAACAAGCCCCCCTACCCATTAGGTAGGGTCCAAGGGCTCATTTTTGTGATAGGGGGACTCCCAAGCTACAAAGGGGTCCCCAAAAATGCCCAAAATACCCTAATTTCGGGTTTTGCATTTTGGCACAAGGGTAGAGGGTGTGGGGACCACCCAAGGGTCTCACATGTGACCCTAAACCCTTGTGATTAAGAGACTAATTAACAAAAATCAACAATTTAAAAGAAAGTGGGATTATTAACTCCCAAAACAAGTTTACAACTTTACTAACAACCCTAAACAAAATTAATAAATCAAAGCAAAATACTTTACATACATTGGGGTCACTCATAGTGCCCAAAATTAATAATCATCTACCCTAGGGCTTCACACAGTGAACATGGCTAGGACTCAGCCCGTGGGCTGCTTGTGCAAGTTTTGAGTAGCTGGCCTGAATCCCACGTTCTCCTATAAACCTGTCACCTGCACACTCACTGCACACATTAACCGCACCTGTCCGATACAATATAATTAAATGACATAGTAAGATATCAATGCATGCTAAACTAACCTAACATCCTTGAAATCAAGATGCAACAACGTGCACAATTATATTCCATATTCCAAAAGTTAGACAAGATGATAAAGTGATATAAAATCCCACCATGCAACAACTTTCCATCAATATAATTAGGCTCCAAGCACATCATATTTCATTAGTTTCCATGTCATAACAAGAAAATGCGATAATAAAGAAACTAGGCTAAATTGGCGCTATACGCCTGAATGTCACACATGTCTAATAAAATCAAATATCTAATATAGTGTCCAAGATATCACTAATCACATTGTCAAAACATGTCTATGAGCAAATAAACAACAAGCTACCGAGCTATAAAAGTGTGGGCACTACAAATATGGGTAGAGAATGGAGCATCTTTGTGGAGTCAAGTATCTAAGAGTTTCACGTCAAGTTTGTAAGTTGGTCTATAATATCTTTCAGAGTCCGTTATTCCAGAGGGTGTTTGTTTACTTTCTTCTCGTCTTGTGAAATTTGTATCAAGCTTTGTATAAGCTTTATCAAGTGATAAATATCTTTTGTTTTATCGATCCTTTCTATGTATCGAGCTTTTATTTGTAATATTTGTTGTTGAAGCTCTTAAAAGCTCTTAAAAGCTCTTAAAAGTGGTATCAGAGCGATGTTTGATTTCTGAGTTCCTTATCTTTGTTAAGATTACTGGTTTTGATCTTTCATTTTTCATCTGTGAAATCGAGTTGATACAACGTAAGCCAGTCAAAGAGGCGAGACTCCCGCTTGTAAGTCGCCGTGTTGAGCGCAGTTTAGGTTGCAGTCCGATACCGTAAGCCCTGCCGTAAAGTTGCTCGTCAGTATCAGTCTAAAATGACATCTGAAGGTCGTTCTAGTTTTTCTGTTGAAGATCATGATCTCATAAGTCTAGCTGATGTTTTTCCTGTGAATTCGCCATTAGTATTCAAGAAGAGTCAGATCCATTACCTGCCTGGAAGCTACCAAAATACCTTATGACCAAGTTTATTCTAAAGTATCTGCTTTTCATTTAATGGCTAGTACTGTGTATAAAACCCGTGAGTCTGTTATCCAAGTCACTCAGTCTTCTTCTAGTGAGTATAATATTCCTTTGATAGATCCCCACTGATATAAAGTCTCTCAAAAAACAAAATACTTATAAATTTTCCCATATAGGTTGTGTTCAGATAGGTATCACCCCTCTGTTCCGTCGTGGTTTAAATGCCTCTGTTCTCTGTTGTTTAATGGACCTTAGATTTGACAATTTTAAAGATTCTTTGTTAGCCGCCATACAGACTGGTCTTCATAATGGACCCATATCCTTTGAGGTATACCCGAATTATCCTGTAAGTTTGACCAAGGATGATTTGTTAAAAGAAGTTTTAAAGCTCCATTTGGCTACAACTGGTCTTAATATGCGTCCTGGTTCCTGTCCCTTAGCTATTCACTACAAAGTCATCTATAGACTTGTAAATACCATGCATCCTGCAGTTAAGCATGGAATTTCCAAGGGCAGCAGCGTGGTGAGTCACGTTAATATAGAAAGCCAGAAGATAGAGCCAGAGTTAATATCTTGGTCACAAATTAAAGTGCCAAAGGAATGGACCCGGTCAAAAAATTCCTATCGATCGATCATTAAAACTTCAAAATGCAATCATTGTAAATGAATCAAAAATGATGTAACATTATCTTTTAGATCTAAGAGTTCTATTTCTTCTTTGCCTAGAAGTAGTTCTGTACAGTCTAACAGTTCATTCTTTTCTTTAGGAGAGTCATCATCTAGTAAACGCTTTAAAGAGCAAACATTTCTGTGTAGTCACAATAGTCTTGTTCATGATCCGAACACTGATTTCCTATGGTGCAATGATTGTGAGCAATTAATAAAACAAAAATATGTGCCCAGTAATGGTCCTACCATAAGTATGGCTTCAAAAGCATCTCCTAGTTCTTATTCTTTTCTGCCTTAGAAAGTTACGAGGTGTTATCTTGGATCAGTCTCGAAAGTGTCTTCAGTACCAAAGAAAAGCGATGCACAGATAGATCCTCCGAGAGTTCAAAAATGTTAAATTGGACAAACAAAGCAGTTAAAAATGTCCATGACAGATTGCAATCTCAGGAATCTATCTTGGCTGAAATGGAAAAGACGCTCAAAGCAATTGAGCTAAATCAGAAAGGAGATACATCAAGTGCACTTCAGTTGTTAAATTCAAAAATAGATGATGTGGATAGATCTGTAAAAAGAATAGAAAGTCTTGTACAACATAATCATAGAATTGTTTCTACTGAGGTTCCAAAAGTCATTACACAGAATGTTGTAGATATTGTTCAGCCTCTAGTAGATCATATTGTTAGTATAAAAAGTGATATGGCATCTAGATTAAAATCTACACATGAGTTTGTAGAAGCTAGCCTATCACAAGTTCATGAGTCTACTGAACAAATGCATCAGAAGATTGATCTTGTTCAGGATACAGTTAGTTCTTTGCCAGCCATAGCTCCACAGATTGAAGAAATCTTGGATAATACCAAGAAAACTGAAGAAGGTGATTGGTCTAACACTGTATCATGGAAGCAAGTCTCTGAACTTGCAAGTTCATCATCACAACAAAGAAGCATAAGCAAATATTGGCCCAGTATAATCCTTTATTTTTTAAAGATGATAAAAAATCTATAGGCATGGTAAAGATCAAGGTAGAAGAAGTTGAAGGTATGATTTTAGGAGAAACATCAAATCCTAAGCCAGAGCCTCTTAAGGAATGGCTAGAGTCCAAACTCTATAGCCAAATTGGTATAAACTAGAATGTAGATCTCTAGAAGAAATAAAGGAAATGGTGCATGGCATGATAGGATGGGGAAATTCCCAGTTAGAAATGTACAAAAAGGATCCCCATGCAATAGCTTCAGCCATAGCAAATGGATTTGTAGGAATAATTAAAGAATGGTGGGATACAGTTCCCCATCAATCTGCAATCCTACAAAGTGGTTTTATGGGTTTAACTGCTGCCATAATTAAAGAATTTATTGGTGATGTTGAAGATAATAAGGTTCCTTAATTCTCTCAATAGAGAGATAAAGGAAGAAGTCCGAAGTTCCCACTAAGAACTTATGAAGTACTCGAGAGTGCTCTTTGAATCGACCAAGCGGCGATGGATAGTGGTTGTAAGACATATGGAACAAATGGGAAATTAACCACTCCCAATCAAAACATCGCGGCCTATCCTAATACCGAGAACGCTAATCAAGGACCTAAGATCCTTAACAAGAACCGTGGAGTTACAACAGATGGAGTAACTGACCAAGTTAAAAGGGCAAACGTTGTAAACATTTCGCCACTTGTTAATAATCAACGAAATAACAATTTTACTCCAATAATCAACACGGTGGATTTTAATCGTCCACCACGACAACAACATTAACAACAACAACGCATTTACGAAGACAACAAATCCAAACACAAGGTCCAAATTGAAACCCAACCGGATATCAGAGTCAAAACCAAAGGCAACAACCTCAAAATTTTAACTCTAAGAACTAACAACCTTATCAGAATTTTGGGCCACAACATGTTTTAAATCAATAGCCTCGAAATTATAATCCCAATTTATATTGTGGCTTCCACAAGATTCAAGGCCACGATACTAGGACTTGTCGTGACTACAATAAATTCATGCAGCGCTTGCTAGAAGATCAAAAACAACTCTTTATAGATATGTTTTTAGCAAATTCTGTAGTACCCACGCCAAACACTTATACAAGGGTAGTTTCCCCTCAAAATGCACCCCTCAAGATCTTTAATGATCCACTCCCAAACCATTCTAACAATAACAGGCTAGATCCTAACGGAACAAACAAGGGTGTTATAACAGGAAACAATGATCACGAAGCTTCAACTTCATTAAATCCACCAGTCGCACCCCAACTAGGAACTCGACCCCAAACCAAGATAGTTGGTCTGGTGGAGTTAGACACCGAGCTACCCGTAGAAACCATAACAAGAACACGAGATTATTCTTCTCAACCAACTCCAAGTTATCCATTGGAGCCAGACAACATTCAACAAACGTTGGTAAAACCCATAGGCGCCTATGATTTAATTAACGACTTAACTAAAATCTTCTCTCACATTTCCTTTTTGGAGTTATTAAAAACTCTCACCTGCCAGTGGCTGCCCTCTTAGAAGCATTAGGCCTTGGTCATTTAATCAACATCACTCCTCTGGAAACACAAGTAAACCATGTAGACTTTGACGTTTATCCTCCGGGCAGCCAGATAGGGATACTGAGTTTATATTTGATATAAGCAAAATGCCAACAGACGCCGAGATTGCATGAAGATGCGACCCAACTTTACATTTACAAGTATGGGTTTACAATAATTATGTTAAACGCGCAATGATTGACGATGGGGCAACAATTAACATAGTCCCCTTTGCTTTTCTTCAAAAGTTAGGATACAGAGAGACAAACTGTTCCACAACACGAAATATGCTAAGAGGTTATGATAGCCTCAAAGCCACTTCGATTGGAACCATAGTTTTACCAGTCACTTTAGGACCCAAGACGGTCCTCACCGAATTTTATATTATAGATCAAGAAACCAACTATAATATGATCCTCGGTCGGCCATGGATACACCGCATGAAGGCAATCCCTTCCATGTTATTCCAAGAAATAAGATTTCTACACTTAGGGAAAATATTTGTGGCATAAGGTGACCCAAAACCCTTCGATATACACCTAGCTGATTTGAAGAAAAGACCAGGCATTCACTCCGAGTTTGAACTCCCAACAAATCAACTTATCAAACCAATTAATTCAAAACCAAAAGAGAAGTTGATACCCACCACAAAGTTGGAAATTACAAATCTAGCCGAGGACATTCCAACACTCAAAAATGAGACCAACGTCATAGAAACAATGTCACTAGGGACTACCGCAAAAATTGTTGAGTTGTTAGAGAAAGACTTACCTATTCTCCTACCATTTGATTCTATGGGTATGGGATGCACCCTAGGAATTGCTTCTCTTCCATCAGACGAAGTTTTTATGGTAGAAGTAACCGAAGTAAAAGAAATAGATACGACATATATCCCAACATCCATTTCCAAGCAAGTATTGGACTCTCCACTTCGATGGACCTAGATGTCACTTTGGAGCTGGGGCAGGAGTGATCCTTACTTCACCTGAGGGAAAGATCCTGCCTTTCGCTTTTAAATTAAACTTTGAATGTATAAACAACGTGGCTGAGTACGAAGCTCTCCTCCTTGGCCTCATCCTAGCCAAAAGAATGGGTGTCGATAACATTAGAGTGCTAGGAGATTCGCAACTAGTGCAAACCAAGTCTCGAGGTATATGAAACTAGGAATGAGCATTTACAACTCTATAAAACATCGGTATTAGATCTAAGCAAGGGGTTTAACTTCATATCTATTCAAGCAATCCCACGAGAGCGAGAACCTTCTTGCAGACTCACTAAAGAACCTCGGCTTCCCGTTTCACTCCAAACAACGAGTTGGAAGATACAAATTTCACAAGTATCACTGCATCGAACCATCGGTGCGTAAAATACCAACAAACTCACTCTTGACTCACGAAGAAGTCGAGGAAGATTTTTCTATCATGGATCACTTTGACGATGATAGATTCACTCTCGAATATCTAAACGCCTATGCGGAACTACACCTTGCTCACCGCATAGTGGATCTTTCCCTAATACCACATTCCTCTTCCTATTTTGGAAATCCCATGGTAGAGTCTCCTCCACAAAAAGATCTCGATATCTATGAGATAGAAGACAGAGAAAGCTTGGAACTACCTCTAGCCCCACCTGAATTTGAAGAAGGTAACGCTTCTTTAATAGAAGAAACTATTGACAAACATTTGAATGGAGAAAGAACCAAATTTTTTGAAGTTGGGATCCTCGTTAACTCCGGAGGAGATAGAAATACACACCCAAATCCTCAAAGAACATCAAAAGGCTTTCACATTTAACTATAAAGAAATGACGGGCATTGCACCACATATCGCGGTACATAATCTTGTCACTAAACCAGATGCAAAACCAATTAAACAAAAGTCAAGACCAATGAAGCCAAAAGTGGCTCTCATGGTAAAAGAGGAAGTAATAAAGCTTCTCCAAGTGGGATTCATCAAACCCGTTGACTATTCACAATGGGTATCTAATATCGTCCCTGTTCTAAAAAAGAATGGGAAGATACACATTTGCATAGATTTTGGGATATTAACAAAGCTTGTCCCAAGGATGACTTCCCATTACCATCCATTGACGTTATCGTTGATGCAACAACTGGATTTGAACTATTTGTCCCTCATGGATGGGTTCTCAGGGTATAATCAGATTAAAATATCTAAACAGGATCAAGCCAAAACTACATTCATAACTCCCTGGGGAACTTATTGCTACGTTGTCATGCCATTTGGTCTTAAGAATGCCAGTCGCTACGTATCAACGGCAATGACATATATATTCCATGATCTTATCCATAAAATTGTGGAATCCTATGTGGATGACTTGTTGGCCAAGGCCAAGAAGTGTTGTGATCATCCATAAGTGCTTCGTATCATCCTCTCATGATTAATTAAATATGGTGTCACATTAAACCCAGATAAGTGTGTGTTTGGTGTGACAGGAGGCAAACTTCTGGGCTACATTATATCTTCACGAGGGATTGATGTCGATCCAGCCAAAATCCGGGCTGTTTTAGAAATGATCCCACCATCGGATGAGTTTGGAATCAGGTCATTTCTTGGGAAGCTCGGTGCAATCCGAAGGTTCATCCCAGATTTAAGTTTTGTCATTCATCCAATCAACAATCTATTAAAGAAAGATTATAACATTGATTGGACTGAAGAATGCAACGAGGCCTTTGAAGCAATTTAATGCTTTTTGTTGTCTCCATCCACGCTAATGCCTCCCAGACCAAACCACCCTTTGATCCTATACTCATGGGCCACTGATGTCTCGTTAGCCTGCATGCTGGCTCAAGAAGACAATGATAAACGGGAACGTGGGGTCTATTTCATTAGCCGAACGTTGCTCGATTATGAAACACGTTACACATAGGCAGAGAGAGAATGCCTTGCCATAGTCTTTGCAACAAAACATTTAAGACATTACATGTTAAACCAAGAAACAAGGGTCATTGTAAAGACAAATCATTTACGAACATTTCTCATGCAAGGGTCTTTATCTAAAAAGGCTGGACGTTTCATAACCTTAATGGGCGAATTTGAGTTGACATTTGTAAACCAAAAATATGTTAAGGGACAAATAATTGCGGTAGTAGGTGACAATCCACTAGATGGAGGTGATCTGGTAAATTTGGACTTTCTTGATAAGTGTATATACTTTGTCGAAACCAGGACTCCCATCTCTACATGTCCTGGTACACTGATATCATCAATTTTATCATGGACCACACATACCGGAAAGTGCCACATCACAACAAAGAAGGCGGTTATGCATTATCACCGCTAAATATGTTGTTTTAGAACAAGTACTATATCGTAAAGCCTTCGACGACATGCTTCTAAGATGCGTCGACACAGAAGAATCCAAGAAGATTCTTCATGAATCCCACAGTGGGATGTATGGAGGCCACTTCGGTGGTCATGCCACTGCTCGCAAAATACATCGGATGGGCTATTTTTGGCCCACTCTCGAACATGACGCAATAGAATTTGTACGTAAGTGCCACAAATGCCAAGAATTCTCTCACGAGATTCACATGCCAAAGACAATCCCCGTAGAATTAACAAGCGACCCCGTGGCCCTTCTCCACGTGGGGTCTAGACTTGATAGGGAAATTCTCTCCCTCATCAATCGATGGCCATAATTTTATAATCACAGCCATGAAATATTTTACCAAATGGGTAGAGGCCATGCCCCTCACCACCGTACCAGGTTCGGTAATTGCCAAATTCATTCTAAACCAAATCATTTGTAGGTATGGTGTCCCACAAGTCATTATCTCAGATAATGGCACGTCCTTTAAAAATGATGAAGTCCGTGAGTTATGTAGCAAATTCAAAATAAACCATCACATAGCCTCTCTTTACTACCCTCAAGCCAATGGGCAAGCCGAAGCGACAAACAAAACATTAAAGGCTATTCTCCTCAAAACAATCAAGGAGAATAAGTGAGATTGGCATCTAAAACTATATCCGGCCTTGTGGGCCCATCAAACCTCAATAAGAACACCAACAGGAGCAACCCCTTTCTCGTTGGTATTCGGGGCAGAAGCAGTTCTCCCGCTTGAGGTTGAAATACCCAGTCTCCGCATCTCATTACAAGGGATTTTGGATGAAGAAGTTTATAGGGAGGCACGCCTCTCTCAATTGGAAAGCCTTGACAAGGCCAGGTTAAACGCCGAACAACGACACAGAGCCTATGCTGACCGGATGTGCAAAGCAAATATAACAAAAAGTCTATGAGTGAGAAATATATGAGGGAGATCTAGTTCTAAGACTAGATAGCTAGATCGATAAGAAAACGGCAAAGAAAGGAAGTTCCGGCCCAAGTGGTTGGGCCCATACCGAGTCATGAAAGACTACGGAAATGGTGCGTATCTCTTGTGCACACTAGAAGGTGAGGAATTCAATGAAACTGTCAATTCCTTGCATCTCAAACGGTTTTACACATAAGACATCAGAATCACCACTTGTACATTATGGCTACCTACATTGCATTAGTCATTTAGTGTTTTTTTTGTCCACTCATTTCATAAAAATTGTAGTCCATGAACTTACTCAAGCAATGTATTACAAATTTACGAAAGTATTGGCAAAAGCATTCAAAACACATCTCTTCGAACATCATCAAGTATTTTCAAATCTTCTCATCAAGTTTGACAGACCAGAATTGACGAAAACCATACCAAGGCCTACATACTTGGTTTTGCTCTTTCTTTCTACTAGGTGAAGTTGTCCTTACCTACGGTCTGTTCTAGAAGCTTCTTGGTGTCACATCTATCCCTCTTAAATCTCTTTGAAAGAAAGGATATCCCAAAGTTACAGGTCAGAAAATTCAAAATCAAATGGAATCAAAGGCACCAAGCAAACAAAATATTTTATTTTACACACTTCTTTGCCCCATCAACCTTCGGTGATAAGCCCGCATCTCTTACTGGTGGTGTGAGGTTGGGAAAGGAAAGAAGTGCCCTTACTCGCCTATATCCCCTTTGGTGACAAACCCGTGCTTCTTACTAGTGGCATGAGGCAGGATATGGGGGGTCCATTCACACAAATTAACAAATCTTGGTATGCTAGAAGCACAAATCAAATTATATTAAGAGAAAACAAATGTCCAAACTCCAAAAGAGATCAAATCCTCAAAACCAGATTTTGTCAACCAAGTTGCCATTTATAAATCTAAGTCTAGATAAACTAGAAAGTAAATGGCCTTCTAAGCTTGGTGGTAGTTTTGAGTAGGGTAAGTGTGTAGGTCTAAGTTTGGTTTCTGTCACTGGTTTGTTTGTCTCTCATCATTCCATTCAGTCAAGCTCATACAATTTGTGCCCTTCCTAACTCTTGGTGTAGAGCCCTCACATCTTACTGGTTGCGTGGAGTTAGGAATGGGGCAAGTTCATCTCTTTATCACTATACATTCATCACGTTTTGCCAACATAAGAAGAAATCACAGACATTTCCCAAAGAGGTCGAAAGTTCAATACTACAATGTGTTAATCATCACATATCAGCATTACAAAAGCATAAAAAAGAGAAACATTCTACTCAACATTTGTTATCATTTGTCATCCATTGCATACATACTAAAAACATGAAAACAAATACTCTAAAAACATCTAGTATACATGTGGAAACAAGTCACAAAATTCTAGGCACCAAAAGTCTAGATCCAAAAGTATATATATATATATATATATATATATATAAATCAAGTTTTATATACAATGCCATCATGCACTAGGCATGGTCAAAACGCTCAATGAGCCCAAAAAGTACAAAAACACTCATATAAATATCTGACAAAACACTACAAAAATGGCCTCTCAACCCCTATGGGATCCCTCAGAGGGCGCACGACCACGTCTAGGACTCGGCTACGCCGGCACTCCAAATGCACTGAGGGCTCGCGGTCATGGCCAATAGCTGTCGTCTCACTATGAGAATGACTCCTCCTCATCAAGCGCTCGACCGTCCTATATCTAGCTACCTCAGCGCGGAGAGAAGTCATGATCTTCGCCACCTGCCAGACAGAGGCAAAAACATCGGTATGCCTACCGGATGAAGGCTCCCCCACATCCATAGAAAGCTCAACACGAGTCTTCTCCAAGGGGAGCAACAAGGTATCTGTGCATACTCGATGAATCAAGTCTCGCCACTCATCAGCAGTCGCTGCAAATAAAGGAGAAAATAAGTTAGAAAACGATCAAAAATAAAACCAAGAATAAACAAAAACTAAGACAATTCTAACTAAAACCAAGTCAAGAGAAGAGTGACAACTCACTTGGATCTCTCAGGCCTCAGGAGGGATCTTTAGGATCCGCGCCTACCACTGATGCTGCCGCTGACTAGCATCTCTCTCCCACATCTGGGGCAATGTGACGGCTGATGCAGACTCGCCATCTCCCCCTAAATCCGAGGGGCAACTCCTCAAACCGAGTCACCCCTCTCGCGCTCCGCTCCACCCTCTCAACTCGTAGGATATCCTGAGTGTCATGCCACTCAGAATCACTGTCATCCTCCCCACCCGACCCTCCGATCTCCGTCTCCTCTGTCTCCTCCTCTGTCTCTCCCCCAGTGAACTCCTCAAACTCAGAGTCCACGTCAATGGGCTCATCGCTGCTATGGGCGGGACCAACGACAATCCAAAGTAAAGGTGCCTGAGGAGCACGGCCCCTCGAGCACTTACCACCCTCCCGCCGCGATGAGAACACCGGGAGTAACAATAGTCCAACCCGGCCTCTATGATCTCCCCGAGCCCCACGAATCGATCTATACACGGCCCCATTGGAGGAAACATGTCAATATAGGGGAGGCCAAACTATTGTGGTACTCTGTCAAAGGGGTGGATCTCCAACTTCCCCGCCTGTCTACCAGCTGATTGGTAGTTTGACAAGCAATCAATGTGACAGTCTCCTCTCCCCATAACCCTGCCATGGCTTGATAAGGAGTGGCCTCCATGTCTGCAGTGGTCAAAGAGGCCATTGGCTGGTGAGGTACTCTAAGAACGGTCATCCCTATCCACCTCGTTGCCCTGACGGCCCCGGGATCCTCTCGCCTCTACACCTCTCCCATACGGAGTGATATGCTCATACACCCAACTCATGACAAGAGTGGGGTGGCTCAGTGACTATCTGTAGTCAGACCACCCTATATAAATCATGGTAGGTGGTCCCGAGGATGTCTGCTCCCCAAGCGTAAACATGTCCATGGCCCTCAATTTGTGCAATAATGGGGGCCCAACAATATAAGAGAGTGTCTCCTCCCTTGTCCCCAATCAATCTCGAAGCAAGGATGCCCATGATGGCCTTGCAGAGCATAGGAATGTTTGACTCAACAATGGAGCGGACCCTCACCCCCTTCTTCGACCCCATCGAAACAACTGCATCCCCCATATAGGTGGCCCACTGAACCACCTGAGATCTCGATACTGTTGTCTTAAGAGACAACGACCACCCAAGGATCGGAACCCCCAGTATATGGTAAACATCCTCCAGGGTGATGGTCCACTCACCCCTAACTCCTGGCAATCGGAAGGTGTTCCGATCCGCATCCTAGTATGAAAATAAGTCACATAGTATGTGAGTAGAGTGCAACGTGAGGGACCTGTGCAATCCTCCAAATGTCAACCCTCTGAAGAGTATCTCACTTTGCCTGAGTGAGTGCCTCTAACACTATTGGGAGCCAATCACACTCCCTCTCTCGGCTCCATCTAATGTATTCCTCCTTCTGCATACACCCAAAAACACAAAAAAGGAGTGAGTTAGTATCAAAATCCGATCGAAAAAGCTATCAATAATGTGTAAAAGTGCTAAAAATACAAAAATAAGTAAAGCAAAGCATTGTTTTTTTACTTTCTATCGCGAACCGCTTGCCTCAGGCAGAGTGGCGGTTCAGAACCGCCGCCTTCTAAGGTGGCGGTCTCATAACGCGCCGCCTGTGCGGGCGGCGGTCCATCCCGAAACCACAAACGGCTCGGAAGCCTAAAAATGCCTAAAAACAAGCAAAAGACACCATTTTAACTAAAATAAGGACCTACCCTATGGGGCCCCCTAGAGACTCATTTAAAACTAATATTTTCAAAAATACCCCCAAGACAAAGATTTTATCATTTCTACATTTTAGGTTCAAAAACAATAAATTGAGAAGAACTAACCTGAGACTTCGCAGGTCGATGTTCTGCTCTCGGAGGCATGATCACTATCTCACCACGAACGTTTTTGACTATCTCGTCAAAACCATTACCATGGGTCCCAGAGCTTAGAAACTATTAAATCAATCCGTGGAAATGAATAGTGAAATGAGTTCGTTATATATATATATATATATATATATATATATATATATATATATATATATATATATATATATATATATATATATATATATATATATAGCCTTTTAAAATTGATTTTGAATGTCTTTCGCAGGTCGGAGCGTCGACGGAGGTAAGTTCTAAACCCCGCGTAGATGGTAAGTCCTCATTTCATATCAGTTTACTCTTATTTCTCAAATTGTTTTATCTATCTGCACTTGAGTCCCCTTTTTCATTTTGTAGATAGCGGGATTTTGGATGGCGACTTTCCAACACATGAGCGTGTCAGGTATAACTCCTAACTCCCCATTTCGGGACCGCCATACTCGGATCCACCGTTTTACACCTCTTCATGGCTAAGACGCTTCTCCGAGGGGGCAATATGTACGTACCCAAAATTGTAGGGTACTGCACCACCGGAAAGATGTTACACATACCCCAATGATGATACAGGTCTCCTTGCAAGGTGTTCGAATCCAGAAAAGCTCGCCAAGTATACGTTTGTATCCCGCATGCCCCGCTCGGCCTCCGCATGCTTTGTTTTGCCCTCTGCCCCCCTTTTTCTTTGCATTTTGGTCTTCAATGACGAGACCGCTGCCCCGATCAGGCGTGGTCCGTGATCGCCGCCAAAATCAAAAAGCAGGCGGTGGTCCGAACCGCCGCCGCCGTGCACGGCGGCGGTCCTGTTCACGTTTTCAGAAAGTTCTGACGATCGCGTCAAACGTAAATCTTCAATTTCTACCCGCATTCTTCAGCTACTTTGCTTTGCATTTATGTTTTGGCCACCCTGTGAATAGTGTTTTCCCTTTGTTTATAGTAAAAGAGTTCAATTGGGAGTTACCCTCTGGTAAATGCATTTGCTATAAATAGCCAGCTTGTTTTCAAACAAATGGCCCCTCTCCTTCTCTGTTTAATCATTCAGTCTTTGAGTTTCTTGCTTAGAGTTCCACTGGTTTCATGTTTTGCATCAATTATTAGCTTTCCTTTGTTGTTTAGAAGTCATTCAATTTTCTTGTTTCATCTTATTTCATTGTTGTTCCATACAATCAACTTAGCATAGAATAGTTTCATTTCTAGATTAGAATCCATTTAGAGTTGCAGGTTTTGTTTTGTCACAAGGATAGATTCTAAAACTCTCGGCACATTTGTGTTGTATTCCCGCAATAAATCCCGCTAGGAATTGCATAGTCAAGCTCTGTTCACTTGCACTATCTCTCTCTTACTCGCATTGTATTCGGTCTATATCCAAAAGCTGCCATTGTTCAAGTTCCTTATTCTACTGATACTATCATATACACGCTTTTCTGGATTCAAGAGAACATGAAGGAAATGAGGAGATCACATTGAGGGGACAAAGTCACACACAACTGGATTTGCCACTGTTCTGTAAATGCCAGGTTTGAGCTATCAAAGTTCTAGTTACAATGTATCAAATAGAGTAGTAAATTATTTCATTTCAGTCAAAGCTCACTTGATATCGCCAGGAAGCTGTGGGGATTGATAGTTTCTGAGAAACCATGATTCATTCCTCACTTCTGAGGTAGAATCGAGAGTCTTTCAATTTACAACAATTAGTTGCTTAGATATTTAGATAAATTCACAACTGCACAGGCAAATAGCCATACTAGGTTATTTTTGTTTGTTTTAATTCTATTACTAGATTAGTTGTCCATTTTCTAAATATATTAGAATAGTTGCTCTTTAATTCCGTTAAAATACTTCATAGAAAACACAAAAAAATAAAGATATATGCATAGTGTAGATACATCTTTCATAATTAGTTTATTAATTTTAGTTAAAAGTTGAATCGTTTTGCATGACAATCACAGGACCTAGAGAGCCTAGAGAATATATATTTGAACCAATAGTGCCTCAACCAAATCTACCCACAACATTAGCTGATATAGATCAAGACCTTAGGATACAGGTCTTTCGAGCAACGACAAACCTACAAGCAATTAGTGAACAACTAAGAGGGTTAAATATCGAAGATGACAAGGCATACACATTTTGGTCAAATCATCCTAACTATAGATTGCCTTGATAAAATATCCGAATGATTGTACAAGGATTCGAAAGAGAACAAGTATTTGGTTGCGATCCTTTAGTTCCACAACCTGACGCAGGATATCTCCTCGTTGACATAGATACTAGCTTACACATTCAAGTTGCTAGAACACCTGTAAGGTATTATGAGAAAATTATACAACTTCTAGTTCTAAACATAGAGGCTGAAAAGGCGTATGATTATTGGATAGTCGGAAGGAGAGATTGATTCTTCATATGACCATAGGAGGTCCGCCACAACCACGAACTTATGGTTGTGATCCACAGGTCCCACAACCCAACGGGCCTACTAATCAATCAGATATTGACGCTGGTTTACGAACACTAGTATTTAGATCCTCACCACTTCCACCAGACATTATTACGCAATTCTCCTTACTAAACATAACAACCATTCAAGCTAAGGATTTCTGGACTAGACTAGAAAATCGTCCATAAAACCCCGGAGAAATCCACCACACCTCCCATTACCATTTTTCATGACCTTGTCTGGAAATATATACGAAGCACCCACAGGTCACTTCCCACGTATCCAACAGCCAATAAACAGGATCTCAAAGAGGCTCGACATTGATTGGAGCCTCCGAACAACCATTATATCCGAGCAATCCATTACACCAATTCAGGTTAGGAGGGCCTTCTTTGCCTTAGATTTGTAGATTCCATTATTGCGTGTTGAGGATATAAGATTACCCAACTAGTTTGTCTGTACCCATATATATTCCATATTCACCAGCCGTCTCGGCATGACCTCGGGAGGTCGGGTACGAGGAAGAGTTACTTGTAGATTCCTATGCTCGCATGTCACTTTTCCATCATACAAGAACCAATGTGAAACTCTTCTTTCTTACAACAATGTCTTTTTGCAACAATGTTTGAAAAAATATGGGAAAATAGGCGATGCACGAACAACCATCAATAAACAAGCCCCTCCAACGGGTTGTTATATGAGCGACTAGTAGATTTTATCCGGTGATTGAGCTTTGCTCTTTTCTCATTTTTTAACAAAGTGTTAAGGCTATCGATTGGACATCGTTTCATTTGGTAGATAAGACGAAGACATGTATGGAAAGTTGGAAATAAAAAGGTGGGATTTAAATACCTACATATCCCGCACCTATTCCATGGCACATGGCTCGATTATTCTTGCCCAAATAATATCTTCTATATGTGCTCCACTTTATAGCCTCGAACTCACTCACACTATTCACATGAGTGTGGTTTGTGCTTAAAGACGCCAAAATAAAAAAGGGGAAACCCAAGTACAATACTTGCTTTTATAGCACTTTGTAGCCCCCTTTTTAGTTATAAGCTCAACTAATTACAGGAAATAGTTGATGCGGGAACAATCATTGATTCTTTGAGCCACTCGAGCGACTAGTCATACGAGCAATAGATTTTATATGCCGTTCGAGCATTGTTATTTTTTATTTTATAAACTAAAATTAAATGATTATAAACTGTGTTAAGCACCACTTTATAAGAAAAGAGACAAGGCACTTTGAGAAAGGAGGCATTTCGCCACTATGCGAGCCATTGTCAATGCCAATGAAAGGACGTACTTTTTCGACGGGGAGGGATGACAATCTTGGGCACCTTGAACTCACCATTGGAGAGTTACGATCCTCTCATTTATTCCATGTGTCATGCATCAACCTCCCCAAAATTCACAACACTTTTATGTAGGTACGATTTGGAGGTAGGGAAATCTCGGAGGATAAGCATGTGGAAGCGAGTAATGCAACGTCAATCCAATCGATGAGTGATAGACCATGGGGGCTCCTAGGCCGATATTCACGTGAACATAATTTACGCTTAAAGGGGCCAAAAATAAAAATGGAGAAATTCAATAGGTTCGAGGTTCGAAACCCAAATGTTCTACTATGTCAAGTAAATAAACCTTCAATTTTATGTGCGAAAAATTTAGAGACCAAGCATATGATCACATTAAATGCATGTGTACACTGCTGCGAAATCTCCATCAAATTTTAGAAAAAATATTTATTATTTTATATGGTCATTTTATGCAAATCGGTGATAGGTTTATCATATTAATGTAAATGGTAATCCTAGATATAAAAATTTCATGTCTATCCCACGCAAGTCTAAAACCTCAGCTTGAGAGAGGCTATTATATGTCATGAAAACTAGTAGGTACCTTACCAAGCACCCGATTTAATGTTTTAGTGTGAACTTACATTTACAAGTTAATTGACCGAAATCTTTATTTTATTTGATGACATTTTTTTCCTTCTAAAATCTCATTCTTCAATCTTAAATGAAAGGTTAAAACCTTACATCTTTATTAATGGTGCTTATTTTATTTCATATCAAATGTTCCATTTATTGAATCTTATATTCGTATTGTATGACGATTCTTTGTTGCTTGCTTGCTAAATTGATGGAAGGAGGAAACTTACATGTTGGTGTAGGGCCTATATTAATCAATCCAAAGTGAAATATTTTAGGACTTATTATAAACTAGCAATCGCATGTGTTTCATGAGATGTGAACGCCGAACGGTATATGTTATTTGATTTAGAGGTATAGTTATTACTTTTGTACTTGATGTTGATAAGGGGTTCGAGTGATGTTGTAATTGTAGAAATATAGTTGATCCACTTAATTTTCGATAGTTAGTTAATTTTATAGTTGATGTTGTTAGTTGTGCATCGGTTGTTAAGTTGGTGTTTTGTTGGAGAAACTTTTATTATACAATTGATAATGTGTGTGATTGATAGTTGTAGTGTAGGACTTTAGTTGAAACATTACATTGAAATGTTGTATGTGTACATTTAATTATGTTACAGATTCGTACATTTAAAGTTGCATATCATATTTGAAAACATCAAATAAATGAAGGTATATGTACACATAATGAGACATGTATACATTTGCAGTATTTATATCATGAATGGTAGCCTTTAGTGGGCAATTTTAGTTTCAATAAACATGATTACATTTGATACCCCTTGAACGACATTGCGCTTTGGATAGAAGAAGTGTTGAGTATAGTAGTAGTGGAGGTGCTATCAAAGCAGAGGGTAGTATTTACAATGGGTTGAGTGATAGTAGTCTTGCTTCCTCCTTTCTTCTTGCTCCGAGTGCTGGTACGTGCGCCATATTTGAGTATCTCTCGAATGAAAAAGGTGAAATGGCAAGATTTGCAAGCGAGGGAACTCGGAGAAAGTTGTGAATGTCGACCATGCCTTTCGATGGTTCCAATGTCGATGGTTGCTCTGTGAAAAGTAAGTCCTTGTGACTTGTGGAAAGTTAATCCCGTGCCATTTTAATCGGCAATCGCTATCTTGGATTCCCTCTTGAAATAGGGGTATGGGAATATGTAATGGGTGGAGGGATCCCAACATGGGTCATTGTATCTATTAAATTTTACAACAACAAATAAAGGTAATCTTTGGTGGTTGCATTGATGCGCGTCATAGACAATGTCGGTGATTGTTCTGTGGCACCATTCACGAGGCTTGCATCAACCCATAGATTTGCAATAAGCATGATTTTTGTTGTTTGCACAACAAAACTTTGTGTTCCAATTGATCATCATCAGGATTTCTGGTCTAGTTTGCTGTTACTTTCAACAATGGATTGGGCGATCGGAATGTTCAATGCCTTCAACATTTGTAGGTTGTGGGAGTCCACCAGATCATTTTTGCAAACAAATGTGGTGCATCTTTAAAAATGTTGATAACACAGTGAGCTCAGTCACAAGAGTTGTGCAATGGAAATTTCAAACACTTATGTGAGGAAGTAAAGTAAGAACCAAAGTAATGTAGAAGTGAAGGCCATTAATATCTTATATTTGATTAGAATGAAAACACGAGTACAATAACACCATGATGGCAGTTTTTCACCTGAGACATCTGATACACAATTGTAATGAAGACAAGAGTACAAATACAAAATGATGGCAGTTTTTTGCCTTAAAATTCTAACTTTAAAATCTGATGGAAGATTTTCATCCAAGGTAAGGGCGCCTATACTGCTTCACCCAATACAAGAAAATTAGAAATGTTGGAATGGAGAATCTAAACACAAAAGATATAAGATTTACATAGAAGTCCATCAAAAATTGCTTCAAGCAAATATGTTTGTTTGCATTTTAATTGTCATCATTTTCCTACATCAGTTTATGTCAACATTTTGAGAAGAACGCCAAACAAAAAAACATCTCATTGTACCCATTCAAACAATACAAATGTGGACGAAAACTTTGATTTGTGTCATCAAGACTTTGACCTGTAAGTGCCTTGCTGATGAAATTAGAATAAATTCATAATGCTAATATCAATGGATATGCAAGTAGTAGCTGATATCAGAGCCCTATAGATAAAGAAAAGTACCTTGTGGAGGATTATTTCATTATTTCCACAGCACCATATTGGGAGTAGACTCCATTACAAACAAAAACTACATATGATAATGGTAGACTGTATTAACTATTGTACAAGAGAAAAACTACATATCATGGCCCGTCTCTCTATATGGTATTTGGTAGTAGCTCCTATATCTATCTAAAAAAACAATAAATCTCATATGAAGGGAAAAACATATAATTGGATACTTGAAACCCACTTTTAACATTTATTCTAAAGCGTTGATAACACAATGAGCTCAGTCACAAGAGTTGTGCAATGGAAATTTCAAACACTTATGTGAGGAAGTAAAGTAAGAACCAAAGTAATGTAGAAGTGAAGGCCATTAATATCTTATATTTGATTAGAATGAAAACACGAGTACAATAACACCATGATGGCAGTTTTTCACCTGAGACATCTGATACACAATTGCAATGAAGACAAGAGTACAAATACAAAATGATGGTAAGTTTTTTGCCTTAAAATTCTAACTTTAAAATCTGATGGAAGATTTTCATCCAAGGTAAGGGCGCCTATACTGCTTCACCCAATACAAGAAAATTAGAAATGTTGGAATGGAGAATCTAAACACAAAAGATATAAGATTTTCATAGAATTGCATCAAAAATTGCTTCAAGCAAATATGTTTGTTTGCCACATTTTGTTAGAGATTTTCAAATTGTCTTATTTGATTTAATATGTCTTTGGGAGTGTGAATCCCGACTACTCGATTTCCAAAGATATGGTGTTAGAGTGTGTGGAAGCTCTCTATAAGACCTTATAACCATTTTGGGACGAGTGGGTGTGGAAATCAGTATGTTTGTAGGCCACTCTCTCCGGCATGGTTGGTCGCATGGCTTCCATCAAGAGGCCTTCTTTGTTCACCAAATGGTGTTGTTTGGAGCATACCCAAGGTAAAACAAGAAAAAATAGTGCTCCCCTCCCCTTTATCCATTTTTTTTTAATTTGCTTGCCCATATCATGGCTAATGTGGCTTAAAGGCTCACTACCTCCTCAGGCTCCTCTAGTAAGCTCTGGCCCAAAATTAGAGTATATCAGAACTACTAATATCACCAACAACTCTATACATTTTAGAATTGGATTTCACCCAAATCAAAAGAAGTGGTTTAATTCTAATATGCATATATAAAAGCAATGCTATAAATCATAATTGAGATGGAGATTTCTAACATCTTGGCATGCAGGACTTATCAAAGTGTATCCATATCTGTACTTAGATGACTATCTATATTGGTATTGTTATATAAATTCTCAACACTGAATTTGCTACAGGTTGTTAATTCCAATATTTGTTACAGTTATATAGGTGGTGAGATGGACCAAGATGATGTTTGGGACAGTGAAAATCCATCATGTTATGATATGATGGTTTCAAATATGCCAAATCTGTATTTTGCATAGTTCTGGTGGTTTTTTGGTTTTATAACTCTGATACATCAAGTTGGTCTCAGGGAACACAAACAATACATTATTATATGCAATAGAGGCAGAGAACAAATTTCACACAAGATTATTTGGAAGCTTATATGCAGTTAGATTATCTGGAAGCTTATTTGCTAGAAGACTGATTGTTTAAGCAGTTTGACTCCCTCTTTAATATGTTAATTAGTCCTGCTCAAAACATTAATAAATCATGAACTCTGTAATAACAGAGTATGCTAAAAATTACTTTAAAACTCTTACTGACATCTACCCTGTAGTAACATAGTATGCTTAAAATTATCTAACTTTGTATTCACATATACATGTAATACAAAAGTATGCTAAAAATTACTTACAATCATGTGCACTTCTCTAATGTTGATGTAGAATAGTTATAAGTACAATAGTGATAGCGTCCATTCCACAAACTCTACAAAATATATTAAGGAAAAGATGAAACATATGAGAAAACAAAACTTCAGAACCCTTTACAAAATTAAACCGTGTCCAGAACATCAACTCAGTTAATAAATTTGATTACAAAAGGTAAATAAAAAAATCTACTCTGTTTTAACCGAACGACCACTTAGCAACATCCACTCTGCATTATTGCTAAACAGAACGACCAGTTAACAACATCCACTCTGCATTATTGCTAAAAATAACTTAAATTTTGTTGATATAGAAGATTATTAAGAATAACAACAGTAGCATATAGCTACTCTACAAAATTAATGAGTACATGAAAATTATAAGAGAATCTAAGCCCTAAATAGATGTAAGAACAAAACTTCTAAACTGTTGGGACTGCAGACTGCAAAATTGAACCCTACACAGAATATTAGCTCAAGTAATTGAATAGATTATGAATGGCGGATCAGAAACATCTACTCCGTCTGTATTAATAAGAAATAAACTAAAAATGTCAGGTAGTATAAGAAAAAAATAAAATCCAAGCCGTAAATAAATATCATAACAAAGAAACTAAACCCTTGACTGCAAAATTACACCCTTGACATAACATAAATACTGTTCCTACCCTACGAAATTATGGACAAAATAGAGTTCTAAGTATTCAAAATAAAAGTGGCACATAACATAACAATCATATATGTCTGCACAAGATCTAAATAATTGTGCTCTCTATATACTGTGAACATCTATGATCCACCATCATTTTTTTATTTTTATCATATTTCACAAACTGAAAGTACAATCATGTGTGATAGATATGCCATTATTGATAGATGTGTTCAGAAAAATGGGAAACAGGCAACAATGCAGACATGGTGACATTCAGTTCATGTGAAAATCAGGGGGAAAAAATTCAAGTAAATGAAATCAAATTTAACATATCCTCGCAGTCTCAAACAACAATCTTCAGAAGCCTTCCACTTGATGGCTGTTGACTTGATCTTAATGCACAGAAATCTGGATCTATGCTTTACAAGAGAAAATGTCCAAGAAAATCTAAAGGTGAAACAAAATCATAAGTCACTGCACAATGAAATTCAATTGTGAAACACATGAGGAGATGAGCTACCGAAAGGAATCTATGAATGAAATTTTGAATGGAGTGCCTGAGATAAGCTGCTGATCCAAATGAGCTACAACGAAAGGCTTTTTGAAAGTAATTAGGACAAGCTTTTAGGAAAACAAATTCAAACTTAACTTTAATTTAAGCTTATTAAATTTCATTAGATAGTTTTAATTTTTACAGTTTTGTTGTTAATCGTATCAAATTTGACAGAGAACTAATGATTTACAAATGTCATTGGTCTCCCGCATAATTACCTCAATTGTCTTCCCATTTGAAGTTGTAATTACATCACCAGGCCGCATACCAGTGCCACTGATCATGTTCTCACATGCAGCGACAATAAAATGAACCTGTCAAAGATAAAACATTCACACTGAATAGGCTTACAACAAGCAACCCTGTGTTTTTCAAAAATTATAAATCGATAAGCATAGAAGTAATAAATCATAATGCAATGATCAATAATTTAAGTGTTCAAAGCCAATTCTATAAGTACAATGTAACCATATAATTCATATTCACCTCCACCCCTAGAGGCTTAATTTGACTAATAGCTTTTACTGCACCTAGAGCTGCGTGAGTAACCTCTCATGCGGAAGGGCATGTCTGGTGAGGTGATCGACAAGAGAATAAGAGAAAAAGCAACTATGAGAAATAGCTCGTGCATGCACTATTAAAAATAACCCCCACAAAAGTAACTATGAGAAATAGACCATGCATACAACATGCACCAAAAAATAATTGTTAAAAATAGACAGAAAGCAAAAACGTCTTGACGACCGTCAAACCGTCAAATTTAACACCGCTGCAAAACATCTGGAGGTCCTTTACCATAGGGGGAACACCTTCGGCGTGAAAATAGAACACCTCTTTAAAGTTAAATTTTACCGCGGAGTTTATTTCCAAGATATAAAAATATGTATTTATTATTTGAAAAGAGCACATAACTATTTTTAAGTTGTGATTAATTAACTTGATTCAAATTACAAAAAGTTTTGTAAATCTCAACTATATAAGCACTATGAAGGTTATGATCTATTAATTGAAGTATGATTTCATTTCAAACTTATTAAAATGTATAATTTACATGCAAATATAATAATAACATGATTTACTTGTAATTGGGATGATTCTACATTGGTATGATTTTTGAGACGAAGGATGAATTATAAGTCATTACATGCTCGAAAGTTTGCCAAGAAGAAAGAGGTTAGAGGGTGAGAAAAGTTCTTTCGCTAACAAATGTTTGTAGGTGCTTGTGTAAAAATGGGTCCTCTTGTTATCTAATTAGTAACAAAAATTGAAGGAAAATGTTATCAAGGCAAGGTTACTCATGATAGTCATTTTAAAAATACACTACCAAAATTTCACAAAAATTAGAAGTCTAATTAAATCATGTGGAAACCTAAGATGCTGAAGGGTTAAAATCCCAAAGTGGTTGATTACATTCACTAGCCAAGGGGCTTGTTTGTTAAGTAGATCTTCTTACATTGTGATTATTGCCAAAAATAAACCCCACAAAAATATCAATCTAATTAAATTGTCTCTGTAGAAGCCTTAGATTTCTTAATCAAGTACAAATTCATGATCAAGTTGTAATTAGATTAGTCTCACATTGGTAAAGAATTGTATTACGAACATGTCTTATAAATTGTTACATGCTTCAAAAAACTTTACAAATAGAAAAAGATGTTGAAGGGTCATGAGCCCAATTGGATAACATTCATCGTCTCATCTACTAACAAATACTTTAAAGTGTTTGTATTGTTTCTCCCCACTAAAAATGTTGTTAGTGAGTCTTATTGCCTTGTGATTATTACCAAAACTATATCTTACAAACACATTTAATAATTAGATTAAATTGTCCTTGAGGAAATTTTTAATTACTCAATACAAATACATGATGGAACTATAATTGAATAATCTCACGTTGATAAGAATGATGAGATGTTCTCGAAGCTTTATCAATGGGGAAAGAGGTTAGAGAGTGAGAAGTCAAAGTGCATTGTATTCACCTTTTCTCATCCTTACTAATAAATGATATATTAACTTATTAACACTTACTAGCACTTTAAATATCTATTATGGGTGTCTACATTTATTTCAAAACTAAACTATATAACTATCAATCATGATTTTGAATCACTAGAACCCTAGATCCAAAAGGGGTAATGAAGATGATCTAGGTTAATATGACTATGAAGCTATCCATTGTCACAACTTGCCCTTTGGCCATTTGTATGTCTGTAATTGATCAACCTATGTTGACATGTCTACGACAACTACAACTTGACCTTTTTGTGCATTGTGACACTACCTAACATGGAGGTAAGCATGATCTTGGGAATACCCATCCCCATGATCATTTCTCTCCATACTCTAGAATAATCATCACCATGGGAATAGTCAACTACATTGACTCTTGTCTTGATGATAATTATGTACCTTATACATGACACATCTTACCCGATGTATAACAATTTTGACCACTTTGCCAACACCATGGTGCTTAGAATCCATGTTAGTGTATAATCATTCGAAGATTGATCAACACAAAAGCAATGTCTTCCCCTCTATTAGATAAGTGATAAGTCTATGCAACATAAACACAATCGAATAAATGGTCTCGCTCTTCATTATATATATATATATATATATATATATATATATATATATATATAAAATATCATATAAAATTGGAACAAAGCCAAAATAAAAATTGTCACTAATCTACTATTCATGTCATTGAGCTGATAGCTAACTCAAGATGGATCTCTACAAGCCTCTGTCAACCATGTTGATCTTGAGGGGCTTGCAGACTATGATATGCAACATATTTGTTCACGACGATACCGACTCCATGGAAATACAATGCTACATTAATGGTTTTCAAATAAAAATTACCCATTTTCAATATGTTTCTATAGAAACGCACAAGGAGATTTTAAAAACCAAACATACCCTTCCAATGTTTTCAAAATTTTCTAAAACCTTTAAAGTAACAAGCTACACTCATGTCCTCATGTAAGACATCAATGAGATCAAAATGTCAAAAACATAGGCTATATGGAAAATATGGTTTTTTAAATTTAATTTCAGCTTGTACAATGCAAGGTTTAATCCTCGAGTTCTAGATGAGCATTGAATCAACATTTGATTACTAGCACTCTTCTACACAATCACTAAACGTATAATAAATAAAATTGATATATAAGTCAATTTTACATGCTGATGTAAAATAAGAAAATCGAGAAAAAAATTTCCAATAACTTCACAACTAGCTTCAATAACCAACTGAATTGTAAGTCTATTTGAAATAATTTGTCAACAACTTTTATTAAACCAAAGTTTTGTTTAGCCTTTTAAATTTTTAGAAAGAAATAAATATAATAGTAAACAAATTACTTGGTTATCAAAATATGTGGGCCCACATATCAATTTCTATTCTTACACCTTTAGATTTTTACACACATATATTAACCATAGGACATCGAGGTTAGTCTAATATCCTGGAGTTGCAAAGCTCTAACATAGAGGGAACCCCTATAATATGTGGGCACTTTGAATCGAGCCCTCAATACAAATTGTGGGTTAACCACATAATGAACCCACCCCTTGAATATATATTCAAATCTTAATACCATGTGCATATGTTTAAACACCATTTAACATATGAAGCTTGTGAGAGACTTGTGGCAAATTTGTGACACTTACAACAATGAAATCATGTGCGGGGTAGGTTTTGGCAACATATTTTGGCTAAGTATTTGAATTTCCCTTCTTCACACCTTCAACATGTAAAAGTACCTTATACAAACCTTTCCCATGTTTTAACAAATAAATTCTTCCAAAATCCATTCAACAAATAATAGAAGTGTCCAAATAATGCATATATTCTTAGTCAAACATCAAATAAACTTTGTAAAGTAGAGAATTAATAGATGCCGGCTTCCTAATGCCATATTTTGAGACGAAAAAAAAAACTGATTTACTTTATCCGGTTCCTTCGACACTCTTCCAAATAATAAGTCACCCACGTTGTATGGCTTCTATAAATATCACAAACAAACCAACACTTTTCTTCGTTCTCACACAGATAAATTCTATTCTCTTAGAAAAGATAAAATCGATTTACTTTAAAAATCTCTCAAGCAAACCAATTCTTCCATATAAATATGTATTAATAACCTTTGTTTTATGGAGACAATTTTATTTTTGTAAAGAGATTGTTTTGCTTTTGATTAGTTTGACATAGATTGTAAGTACTATAAGGGAGATGTACCAGTAGATGAACACCTTAATTTTGCACATGTAAAAGGGCCATGTAGGTACCTTGTTGGTATTTAAAAATTACACCATTGTGTAGCATATGATCCAAAGGTATTTCCATTTTAGTTTAATGTGCTGAATTGGAGGGAAATACATAATTTGAATATGTTTGGTACAAAAAGTAGGTGCACCAATAGTTGAGCATGGGTGACCAATAGATGAACATCTCACATGTCATGATATGATTGGCCCTTACAAACTAGTATTAGGTACTCTTTGCATATTTATTGGTACATCTTTATTTTTATATTGAGGCATTCAATCACAAAGCCATGTTCATCTTTTGGTACATGTTCACTAATTGGTGCATCTCCCCTAGTGTTTGTAAAGTGGTCAAAGTTGGACATAAGGTAAGATGTGGTATATATATGGCACAAAATTATAATCGAGACATAGATTATTGTAATCGGGTATTTCCAATATGATTTTTATGTTTGTGTTTGTTGGTGTTATAGTGAACATGGTACAAGTAGGTCAAGTTGCAGTTGTAATAAGTGATATTTGATAGCTTCTTAGTCATATTGCTTGAGATCATTTTCATGATCCTTTTTGCATCAAGGGGGTTTTGTTGGATCTAGTGATCCAAAGACATGATTAGTTTTATAGTTATATAGTTTAATTTTGAAATAGATTTGGTTAGAATGTTTGGTGCATGCATCTCTTTATGAGACACCCTTGATAGATATTTAAAGAGTTAGTAAAAGGTTAATTGATAGTTAAGTCTATAGGGTGGTATGTAAGAAAAACTTATTAAGCTTGTGTGTAATAGACTGCAATATCCAAGCATTTATATTATGTAAATTGTCTTGAATTAATAAAATGTGGTTAATTTCCATCCACCTAAAGATCTACTTTATATTAGAGTTAATTTATATTAGATTTAAAGATCTACTTTTTGTAGTGCCCACACTTTTTATGGCTCAGTAGCTTGTTGTTCCTTGCTCATAAACATGTTTTGACAGTGATTGGTTATATCTTGGACATTATATTTAGAGATTTGATCTTATTAGACATATGTGGACATTTAGGCGTATAGCGCCAATTTAGCTTAATTTCTATATTGTCGCATTTTCTCATAATGTCATGGATACTAATGGATATGTTGCTGTGTGTGGAACATAATTATAATAATGGATAGTTGTTGCATGTGGAATTCTATGGTTATATGTCACGTATCTTGTCTAACTTTTGGAATATTAAGTAAAATTGTGCACGTTGTCGTATATTGATTTCGTAGGATGTTAGGTTAGTTTAGAACGCACCGATATCTTACTATGTCATTTAATTATATTGTATTGGACAAGTACGGTTAATGTGTGCAATGAGTGTGCAGGTGACAGTTTACAGGAGAACATGTGACTCGTGCAGCTACATCACCTGCACAAGCAACCCACGGGTTGAGTCCTAGCCATGTTCATTGTGTGAAGCCTTAGTGTAGGAGATTATTATTTTGGGCACCATGAGTGACCCCAATTTTTATAATGTATTGTGCCTTGATTTATTAATTTTGTTTTGGGTAATTAGTTATGTTGTAAAACTGGTTTTGGGAGTTAATAATCCCACTTTCATTAAATTTTTGATTTTGTTTAATAATACACTTAATCTCAAGGGTTTAAGGTCACATGTGAGACCCTTGGGTGGTCCCCACACCCTCTACCCTTGTGCCAAAAATGCAATACCCGAAATTAGGGTATTTTGGGCATTTTTGGGGACCACTTTTAGCTTGGGAGTTCCTTAACATAAAAATGAGCCCTTTGACCCTACCTAATGGGTAGGGGGCTTATTTTCAAGGCTAACGGGATTTTTCCTCCTTTTTACCTCTTGTTTAGTCACATCCATGTAAGGGATGTGGATTTGAGTGTTTATCAAAAGTTCCACTAGTTTTGTCTTGCTAACATTTAAGGGAATTTGGGAGAAGAGGGCAAAAAGATAATTTTACCCTTTCTCTCTTTTGTTTTGGCATCTTTGACCTTGATGAGGGAGAGGGGTGACACATGTCACCCCCTCATTTGTGAGGATGCTTGCTTGCACCTCTTCAAATTCCCATTCATGGGAAAAGAGAGGGACTTTTTTTTGGAACTTCTTACTTTGGATGCTTATGGATTTTGGAGCTTGGGATTTGCTTAAGTCAAGGGTGGAGAAATTTGAGGTTGGAAAGTTTTTTGAAGAGCTTTCCTTGAGGTAGGCTCTTATGTCTTTTGCTTGTGTTGCATTTATCTTAGTTGTTAGATGGGTTGCATGATTTTGTTATTTGGTTATTTGTTTGTTTTTACTCCCTCCATCATATGGCATGATGGGGTTTTGGAGTGTGGGGGAAGAGAGAGGGAATTTTCCCTCTCAATCCTCAAGGCTTGATGGACAAGCCTTGTAGGGTCTTAGTGTTTCCCCTCAATGGTTGAGGTGGGGAAGTTGATTCATTTGGCTTGAATCTCCTTCCCCATTCTTGGTAAGGAAACCCCTTTGGGGTTTGAAAACCCTTCCAAGAAGGACTTGGAGAAAGGGAGGAGGAATAAGGAGGGTGTTGGATTGAAATTAGGAGCAATAAGGAGGGTATGGAGTTTGTTGCTTTGTGCAAGAAATTTTGGAATAAAATTATTGGAGAACTTTCTCCTCTCTTCCCCATTTTTGAGGATGAACATGGGTTCTCCTCCTTGTAAATTTGGAGTCTTGTGTTTGTTGTGAACTATTTTTGTGTGCTTGTATCATTGTTGGTTTACCCTCCATCTTGTGCAAGTTTTGGTTAGTTATCCTCTTTCCCATGGGCTTGGGGGAGGCTAGCATGCATCCCAACCTTGGGATAGGCATGTGATGATGCCTATGGTTGGGTGGCAAACAAGTATTTGTTCTCCTTGCATGGCTTTTGAGAAGACTTGGAAGTTGGCTCTCAAGTTGGAATGGGTGGCCTTTTGGGCTCTTATTGTTCTTTTCTCTCCTTATGAAAACTCTATTGTAATGTAACTCCTTTGGATATGGTTATGAGAATAGTTACATCTCCTTGTACTCTCAAATCTTTGTGAAACGTTACTACATTGTGATCTCTTGAATGTGGCTATTTGGATAGCTCCTTGAATTGAAAAGTATCCTCTTGTAATTTTGGAGTCACTTGTAAATCTGCTTCACTTTAGTTGAATGATCTACTTCAAGCTAGTAAAGAGGCCTTGTATTGTGTCTTCTTAAATACATTTATTATGTTGGAAAGATGGTTTTGAGAGCATAGGTTCATTCAAAAAGGAAGGTGTAAAAAGAATGAAGTGTTTTTGTAACCTCCTTTTTGAAATGAAAGTTGGTTCATTTAAAATTTATATTTTATTACAAAAAAAAAAAAAAAACATTGTCATGTTGTTTCTATAACAGAAAATGTGTCTCCTTCCTTGTTGGAAATCTCTTTGTTAAGATCTACGAAAGTTAGTTAATACTTTTGAAGGGAAGTTAAGGTTACATGGAAGTTGAGATTTTAAAAAAAAAAAAAAAAAAATGGAAAAGAAATATTTATACATTTGTTAAAAAATAAATAGGGAATGTTTTTTTTTTTTTTTCATATTTATCAAACCAGGTTAGAACTTTTAAACGTATTAAATTGTGTCTGAAAATTGTTATATTTCATTCAATGATGTAGTAATGATTTTACTTCAATTTACCTATTTTTGTGATCTCATAATAGAAATGTATTATTATTAATAAACTGTAATACACACACACACACACACACACACACACACACACACACACACACACACACACACACACACACACACACACACACACACACACACACACACACACACACATTATGATTTATAATTATACAATCTTTTAAATAATGTAGCATGTAATTTATTTATTTCCTTTTAATATAAAGTAAAACTTATTAAAAAGAAAAAAAAAAAAAAAAAAATTGTTTTGGGAGGGTCGGCCCCTCCCCACCCGACCGTCCACCCCCTGTTCACCCTCCAGTCACGCCCCACGCAACTCCCCCTCCACCCGCGGCCACACTGCTCGCGCCGCCACCGCAGCACTCCTCCTCGCGCACCCCAACCTGTCTCCCTTGCTGCGTGCACAACACCCACCGCCATTGCGCTGCTGCTGCGCAGCCCTCCTTCGCCGACCCCCTATGTAGCTCCCCACAAACTCCTCACCGCCCCACTTCCTCGCCGCGCCCCCTTGCTTCCTCCCTTTTGTCCCTGCGGCTTCCTTCCCACCGCCGCCGCCCCCTTCCCAAAACGTGACCAAACCCGCCCCCCACCCCCCACCTTTGCTTCGAACCACGGTTACCCTTCCTCATACAAAAAGAATATATGTATTAAAAGAAAAATGAAGAAATGTTTCTTTTTATTGTAAGAATCTTCAAACAACTATAATGAAAAAAAAATCAATTAAACTCCATAGCCCCTCCAAAGACAACTGACCTGGAAGAAGAAACAAATCCAAACTTAGAGAAAATATCATGGAAAAGCAAAGAAAAGAAAATTGATAAAGAGGTTTAGGGCAAAATTAGATCTAGGGCTGGGATCTATTTTGATCCTAGGGTCCAAATTAACCCTACATTCTTTTGGAGCCAAGTGTATTTTAAATGTGAATGGGAAATAAAATTTTAGGATGTGTGTGTGGGTAAATAAAATAAAAGGGGGAAATCCAATTAACTAAAAAGGAGTGTAGACTCATACTAGGGTGTCCCTAATAAATCTAATAATAATTAAATAAATGAAAATTGTTTCGGGCTAGTGGTTGAGAAATTGGGTTGATCAATTTAGTTTAAAATAAATAATTTCGGAAATCAATCTAGTTTAAAATGAATAATAATGGGAATCCGATTTGTATTTTAAGTATTCACTTCAAAAAAAAAAATTGGCGACTTATTGGACTGTTTTCCGGTGTCTCGGGGCGGGGCATTACATTTGGTATCAGAGCAAGGTTCGCACACACGGACGCACTGGGTAGAACTTTTAATTAGTTATAAATGTTTTCATAATATTAAAAGTAAAACAATTAAAAATCGTTTCCGCTAAAGTATTCCATGGGTAAAGTTACCTCTCGAGTAATCGCTTAGAATAAAATGTTTGCTAAGACAATAGATGGTAGGCACATTTTGATCACTTAAATTGTTTAAAACAATCAGTAAAACTTAAGAAAAATGTCATGTTTAGATGACGTGCAAAATGGCTTCTTGGTCTCCATAGTAGTAATGGATTTGGATAATCTTGTTCCCTAGCATCATGGGAAGCCGCATCAACTTTTAAAATCATTTGATCATATAGATAAAATCATTTTTGAGCTCTTTTAATCGCATTTTGTTTGGATCAACAACTTAAAATTCTAGTAAAATCGTTTCGATTTGACCTGTAGAGTAGAGCGTTAGTCGGAAATTAAAACTTATGGCTTCTAACTTGTAGTATTTCTCCTTGTCCAGTGTTTGCAATGATTAGATTCGAGAAAAAGGAATAGATAATTAGTTTTCCAAGTGTGTTTAGGAGGTCTCTAGACGTTTTGGTTCAAAACACAAACTTGTAAATAACATTTATTTAGCCTCAGAAAGTATGCCATATCTAGAGTTTCGATCATCAGTTTTTCATTTTGTGAGTTGCGTCGGGTTCTCTATTTATAGAAGAATAGAGTCAAGCTGTTAGAACTCATTTTTGAATTGGGATTACTTATTTTCAAGACCCTTTTTGTAGCCATTTGTCACTATAAATCTGCTGATATACAATAGTAAAACTATAATAGTTGGCTTCGAGATAGTGCTTCCAATTTGAAATCTATTCGCCAATTTTTAGAAATGTACATTTTGTTTGACTCTCTGTTTAATAGAGAATTGATGAAAGCCTTGTTTCACCATTTGGGTGTTGAGTACATGTCTTAGTAGGATCCCTTTGTAGCCAGTTTCTTTAGATCGTAGAACAAGAAAATTTGGTCTTAATAAATAAATAGATTTCTTAGGACACCCTTGGAGGGTGAATCATGTTATAAAATGTTTATTGTTTTAAGCTACGTGTTTCTCGGTTGAATGCTAAGACCCAAAATAAATTTTGTGCAACAAGTCATCTTTGATTGCTAGCGACCTTGGTTAGATATGTCTTTCTGGTCACCAAAGGTCTAGTTGTTGGTTTCGAAAATAATAAGTAGGTCGAGATAAGAATGTGAAATTGTTACCTTGATATAGGAAATTTGTTATGACGTTTGATTGGTTGTTTCTTGTCTAAGAGATCCTTTGTTTCTTGGGAATATCAACTGTCGTGTTAGAGGTGCCACTTTAGATCTAATGAAACCCTTTCGGTATGGGTGTAAATTAAATGTCTGTATCTTGTAAAATAAAAATAAAAATCCAATATGATAAAATAATCTTCCACATTTTGATATTTCACTACTATGAAATTTGAAATAATTTGTACTCCTTTGATATATGTTTCTAATCTTAGTTTTATAACCCTTTTATAAGGAAATTTTACCAGAAGATCTTATGTTCTTGTTATTATTCTTTTTTTCTAAATTATGATTTAAAATTAAGTAGAATTGGATGGAAATAATTTGTTAACTTTTCTCTAAACAATAAATGATAAAGGAAAGGAAAGTTAGCATCTTTCTTTATAAGATGGTGTTGCTTGAAGTGATATCTCTTAGCTAGTTTATCCTCTTCACGTAACGTAGGAATGCAGTGTGATATTAAAATGAATCTAGTCTTCACGAACTCCAAATTATTATCGAAGCTATTGGTATAAATTTTAGAGTTAACTTCGGAAATGATCTAGTTAATTTTCTTAATCCTTTTGGAGCTTGATAAGCCTATCTCTATACCATTACCTCTTATTAAGTTTTGTTGCATGGCAACATGGTTAAAACCTTATTACCTTAGTGATTACACATATGAATTTAACTCTCCTCAAGTTGGTTTAAAATGTTATGAGTGATCATGTTTATACTTCTTTACTTACGTGTAGAAATAAGGGAATCACCCTCTTCTAACCTCAAATTAGTGGACTTATAAGATCAATGGTCATGCAAAAATTTTATATCTATAATAAATATAAACAACGATATTGTATCCCTCTTGGAAAGAAAATAAAATGAAATGAATTAGTGTTGAACACTTTCTTGGTTAGGCACTATGTTGTATCGATGATGGTGTTGACTGTGAAAGAGCAAGTAATGTGGTCCTTTATGGGTGAAAGTAATGTTTCAAAATCCACAAAAGTATATATTTATTTATAAATCTAAAAGCGCAATTGTGTACACTTACCTTATAAACAATAATGGAATATTGTAATTATTTGCATCTTGGAAAACTCGTTATATATATAATTAAACAACGTTGGTTGGATAAACAATGTTAATCATTGTTACCCCTCAAAAAGCTAAAATTGTGGCGATCCTAAAATTATTGCTTCAGTTGTGATAGGCGTTGGTTACTAATCTTTGTCTTGTGATGTTCATATGGTTTACACAATTAATGTTGGGAATCCTGTAAGAAACTAGGGTATTGTTTTGTCTTCCTAAATATTTAGGTGAGAGAGTTAACACGAATGATAGAATGGTTGCGATGATCTCACAAATCCATTATGCTTTTGACTATTAGACTCTTGGGAAACTCCTTTATAAGATTTCATCCACATAGAAGAACTCTTAGTATGTTATTATAATGTAAATGATGTGAGACCTTATTACGAGGACTAACAATAATGACTAACTAGCCTTCCCACCTACCGTAGGTAGAGCCGTCCTTTGTAATCAGTATATAGCACTAGTTTTTTTTATATATATATATATATATATATATATATATATATTGAAATTATTTTGGGGTCCTCTTCAAAACACGGTTCTAATTTCTATCACCACTCAAATAGGGTGGCGTAATTCAAATTTCTTTGTGTAATACGAATTCCACCCTTGTTAATAAGTGTAATTATCTCTTGCGACCTAATGGGCCAAATTTCGACCAAATAATTGTTGAGTAAAAGTTAACGTAAGTCAGAGATCTTGAGAAGAATTAGACCTTACCTTTCATTAAAGGAAGATGAGTGTTTATCTCTTGTTCGCTTGAGGAAAGTATGGACGGAAAAGTTTTTGCATCCCATCATGTTGGTATTTTGTAAATTTTGATAAGTATGTTGATATGATTTGGGAAACACTCTCTTTAAATGGATTTTGTTTTTGCGTAACTCATTCTTGTTTTCTTTTGATTATAATAATTAAGAAATGATAAAATAAAGTAAAACTTTTTATTGAACTGAAAATTTGTGGATTGTTGTTTCATTAAGAAGTTATGTCTTGTTTGGGGCGTAGAAAGTTCTAAAATTGCTTCGTCATAATGAGAACTCATATAAACCAACTTACAAACAATAATAAAATAAATTTTCGTTTATGAGACTTATAAATCATCTTGTCTCGGAATGGAAATGTTTTATAAAACGGTACATGCTATGAAACTTTGGAAAACAAATTAGAAAGCTAATCCTAACCTGGTAGTGGACTATATATATTCCACCCACAATTTTTTTTTCTTACAATCATTTAGCAAACAAAAATAAATAAATAAATAAACAAATAAATAATGACCAAATTAAGACAACTCCTTTAACTATGTTTGGTAGTATGGGAATATTCTTCCTTGACCTTAGTGAATAATGTTGATTATTGAACTATGTTAAAAAGACGCGTGAACCTTCCTTTTTCAAAGTTAGAGTAATGATGAGTTAGGAGATGAAACCACACGGAGCTTGGAAACTTTTTCTCTCTCATTGTGTGGTATTTGTGACACCTTGGATAGTTTCCTTAAGTGTTCTAGTATGCAATTAATATTCAAAACTTGCGAATTCATTTTAAAACAACATTTATGCTCCCTTCGCTCATCCATCATGTTGGACCTTATGTTGTATATCCTCTTATTTGGACCCTAATAGGAAACATAGATGATGAGGAAAAATGAATTCGGTTTATACACTCCCCTTTGGTTAATACTACCCTATTTGAAATATACTTGTTCTTGGACCTAGTTACGCTTTAAAAAGACATGTTGTTAAGACAAAATAAATAAATAAATAATATTTTAGTTCCTTTAAAAATGACCTTAATGTTGGACTTACACTACGATGTGATACCCAGTAAAATCTTATACCTATCTCTTCCAGTGACTTCCGGAGGAAGTCTAATTTTAGTAGAGGGGGATGTAGTGCCCACACTTTTTATGGCTCAGTAGCTTGTTGTTCTTTGCTCATAAACATGTTTTGACAGTGATTGGTTATATCTTGGACATTATATTTAGAGATTTGATCTTATTAGACATATGTGGACATTTAGGCGTATAGCGCCAATTTAGCTTAATTTCTATATTGTCGCATTTTCTCATAATGTCATGGATACTAATGGATATGTTTTGTGTGTGGAACATAATTATAATAGTGGATAGTTGTTGCATGTGGAATTCTATGGTTATATGTCACGTATCATCTTGTCTAACTTTTGGAATATTAAGTAAAATTGTGCATGTTGTCGCATCTTGATTTCAAGTAGGATGTTAGGTTAGTTTAGAATGCACTGATATCTTACTATGTCATTTGATTATATTGTATTGGACAGTGCACGGTTAATGTGTGCAATGAGTGTGTGGTGACAGTTTACGGGAGAACGTGGGACTCGGGCGCCTACTCGGTCTTGCACAAGCAGCCTCACGGGTGAGTCCTAGCAATGTTCATTGTGTGAAGCCTTAGTATAGGAGATTATTATTTTGGGCACCATGAGTGACCCCAAATTTTGTAATGTATTGTGCCTTGATTTATTAATTTTTGTTTTGGGTAATTAGTTATGTTGTAAAACCTGGTTTTGGGAGTTAATTGTAGTGCCCACACTTTTTATAGCTCAGTAGCTTGTTGTTTATTTGCTCATAGACATGTTTTGGACAGGGATTGGTGATATCTTGGACATTATATTTAGATATTTGATTTTATTAGACATGTGTGACATTCAGGTGTATAGCACCAATTTAGCCTAATTTCTTTATTGTCGCATTTTCTTGTTATGACATGGAAACTAATGAATATGATGTGCTTGGAACCTAATTATATTGATGGATAGTTGTTGCATGGTGGGATTATATGTCACCTTATCATCTTGTCTAATTTTGGAATATGGAATATAATTGTGCACGTTGTCGCATCTTGATTTCGATAGGATATTAGGTTAGTTTAGCATGCATTGATACCTTACTATGTCATTTAATTATATTGTATCGGACAGTGCGGTTAATGTGTGCAATGAGTGTGCAAGTGACAAGTTTACGGAGAACGTGAGATTCAGACCGAGTTACTCAATCTTGCACAAGCACGGGCAGGTGAGTCCTAGCCATGTTCACCTTGTGTGAAGCCTTAGGATAGACGATTATTAATTTTGGGCACTATGAGTGACCCCAATGTATGTAATGTATTGTGTTTTGATTTATTAATTTTTGTTTAGGGTTGTTAGTTAAGTTGTAAACTTGCTTTGGGAGTTAATAATCCCACCTTCTTTTAAATTGTTGATTTATGCTTAATGTGTCTCTTAATCACAAGGGTTTAGGGTCACATGTGAGACCCTTGGGTGGTCCCCACACCCTCTACCCTTGTGCCAAAAATGTAAAACCCGAAATTAGGGTATTTTGGGCATTTTTGGGGACCCCTTTGTAGCTTGGGAGTCCCCCTATCACAAAAATGAGCCCTTGGACCCTACCTAATGGGTAGGGGGGCTTGTTTTCAAGGCTAGAGGGAGTTTTCCCTCCCTTTCTACCCTTGTTTTGTCACATCCATGTAAGGGATGTGGATTTGTGTGTTTATCAAAAGTGCCACTAGTTTTGTCTTGCTAACATTTAAAAGAATTTGGGAGAAGAGGGCAAAAAGATAATTTTACCCTTTCTCTCTTTTGTTTTGGCATCTTTGACCATGAGGAGGGAGAGGGGTGACACATGTCACCCCCTCATTTGTGAGGATGCTTGCTTGCTCCTCTTCAAATTCTCATTCATGGGAAATGAGAGGGACTTTTTTCTTGGGATTTTCTTGCTTGGATGCTTGGGTGACTTGGAGCTTGGGATTTGCTTGGAGCTAAGAGTGGAAAACTTGAAGTTAGGAAGCTTTTTGGAGAGCTTTCCTTGAGGTAGGCTCTTAGATCTTATTGTTGTGTTGCTTTATTTTAGTTGATAGATTGATTGCTTGAAATTGTTATTGTTGAATGTAGCTTGTAGTGTTGTTTGTGTGTTTTTACTCCCTCCATCATATGGCATGATGGAGTTTTGGAGTGTGGGGGAAGAGAGAGGGAATTTTCCCTCTCAATCCTCAAGGCTTGATGGCCAAGCCTTGTAGGACCTTATTGTTTTTCCCCTCAAATGGTTGAGGTGGGGAAGTTGATTCATTTGGCTTGAATCTCCTTCCCCATCCTTGGTAAGGAAACCCCTTTTGGGGTTTGAAAATCCTTCCAAGGAGGACTTGGAGAAAGGGGGAGGAATAAGGAGGGTCTTGTTTTGAATAAGGAGCAATAAGGAGGTTAAGAAGATGTGTTTAATGTGCAAATAATATTGATGCTTAATTTTGGAGAACTTTCTCCTCTCTTCCCCATTTTTGGAGGATGAACATGGGTTCTCCTCCTTGTAGTTTTCTTTTGGAGTCTTGTTTGTATGTGTCTTATCTTTGCATGTTTGTATTATTGTTAGTGTACCCTTCACCTTGTGCATGTTTTGGTTAGCTATCCTCTTTCCCATGGGCTTGGGGGAGGCTAGCATGCATCCCAACCTTGGGATAGGCATGTGATGATGCCTAAAGGTTGGGTGGATAAACAAGCCCTTTTTCATTGTGTTGGCCTTGAAAGATTTTGGAGTTGGAAAGCCATTGGAAGACACATGAAGACACTTGTCAATTTGGAAATCCTTCTTGTCTCCTTCACCATTTCATGGACTTCTTTTTCATTGTATCTTGAAAAGAATGGCTTGTGTGAGCTTTCATTGTCTTGTAAAGATATTGTATTAAACCCTTTTTGGGTGGATATGTATTGTGGTATATGTGAACTTGAACAAGAAAATAAAATAAAGTATTGTAATGGTTGTTTTCTTAAGCATGAAACATGGTAGGTAATCTCTTTTGAAATGAAAGAGTTGTTAGTTTGTTGGGTTTTATTTTGAAGAAATCTTATCATTAGTTTCTTTTACTATAGCTTCTTGGAAATAATAATATATAGAGAAGTTTTAATGTTGTGTTCTTAGGAAGCAACCTTATTTGTTTGTTAAATTTTCCTTTAGAAATAAGTCTTTCATTTTATTGGAAAATGGTTTGTTTTCTTCCAATACATATTGTAAGAGTAAATGCATATGAGCAGAGTAACTAGGTACTGCTGGTTTTTATATTTAAAACTGTACATTTACTTGTGCTTGCTCTTTAGATGGAACAAAATCTCATTTTAATATATGGAAAAATATATTTTACCACTAAGTGTTGTAAAAAATCTGCTTTACTTGTGTTCAAAGGAAAGTGGGCATGTTGAGAATAATGTCATTTTGATAGTTGCCAAAGAAATAATCATATAAATTAAACTTGCATGGATCAAGTTCTCTTGGAATATCTTTGAAAGTAAATGTGTCAGATTTATATGTGTGAAGCTATGGCTTAAGTATATCATCTTTGTATATATTTCTTTTACCTTCTTCTCTGGAAGTATGCAGTTGTGTATATATATATATACATATATGGCAACAATTTTATCTTATTTCTTTATAATATGTATAGTAGTAAACATATATATATATATATATATATATATATATATATATATATATATATATATATATATATATATATATATATATATACATTACATATGTTTTAATAAAAAAAAGGGGGTTTAATGGTGGGGGTTCGGCCCCCCCCCACACTGCCGCACCATTCATGGGGGACGTTGTCCCCCCGCACTCCATGGTAACCCGCATGCCCCCGCCACGCCCGACCCGCCCCCACCTCCGAACACACCCCCTCCCCTCCATTCACCATGCCCCGACCCCCTCCGCGCTACCTTCATCGGGCCACGGCCCCCTACACCCACACCACCACGGCCCATGGCGTCCTCCCCATACCTCCGCTCTGTCGCGTCTTCCCTCTAGCCATCCACCCTTTCCCCTCACGCGGCGCCTCGATTCCCCCTCGGGTGCCGTGCACGCCTCCACCCACCCACGTCGTGCCCCTTCCTGTCTCCTACACACGGCTCCCTTTCACTCCTCCTCCGTGATCGAAACAAATCCGCCCCTCATAATTTTTCTCCAAACCCGCACTTAACCAACAGTAACAAAAGAAAAAGATGAGAGGAATGGTAAGTAGAAAGAACCTAGGAAAATCTAGGTTATTCTTTTAGGGCAAAAAAAAAAAAAAAAAAAAGGATCCAAGGGCTGAGATAAACTTAATCATAGAGATATTATTAAATCATTCTTTCCCTTTTGTCATGGGGTTTTAATGGAAAAATATTATAAAAAAAAAGGGAGAAAGAAGAATAATAATAATAAAGGTGAGATGAGTTTTAATAAGTAAGAAAAGGGTGATTTGTATAGAAGGGGTGTAGTCTTACCTTTATGGCCATATTAAGTTAAAATATAATTTAACAATTAAAAACGGGTTCAGGCTAGTAAGTAATTTAATTGGGTAAATTAAAATGGTATAAAATTAGTAATCGGGAAAGAGTTTAAGAGATGCATCAGTATTAATTTAAACACTCAAAAAAAAAAAAAAATTACCTGAATTTTTAGCCTGTTTGGTGCGTTTTTTTGTGTCCTGGAGGGGCATTACATTAATAATCCCACTTTCATTAAATTTTTGATTTTATTTAATGAGACACTTAATCTCAAGGGTTTAGGGTCACATGTGAGACCCTTGGGTGGTCCCCACACCCTCTACCATTGTGCCAAAAATGCAAAACCCGAAATTAGGGTATTTTGGGCATTTTGGGGACCCCTTTAGCTTGGGAGTTCCCCTAACATAAAAATGAGCCCTTGGACCCTACCTAATGGGTAGGGGGGCTTATTTTCAAGGCTAGAGGGAGTTTTCCCTCCCTTTTTACCTCTTGTTTAGTCACATCCATGTAAGGGATGTGGATTTGAGTGTTTATCAAAAGTTCCACTAGTTTTGTCAAAAAGATAATTTTACCCTTTCTCTCTTTTGTTTTGGCATCTTTGACCTTGATGAGGGAGAGGGGTGACACATGTCACCCCCTCATTTGTGAGGATGTTTGCTTGCACCTCTTCAAATTCCCATTCATGGGAAAAGAGAGGGACTTTTTTTTGGAACTTCTTGCTTTGGATGCTTATGGATTTTGGAGCTTGGGATTTGCTTGAGTCAAGGGTGGAGAAATTTGAGGTTGGAAAGTTTTTTGGAGAGCTTTCCTTGAGGTAGCTCTTATGTCTTTTGCTTGTGTTGCATTATCTTAGTGGTTAGATGGGTTGCATGATTTGGTTATTTGGTTATTTGTTTGTTTTTACTCCCTCCATCATATGACATGATGGGGTTTTGGAGTGTGGGAAGAGAGAGAGGGAATTTTCCTTCTTCAATCCTCAAGGCTTGATGGACAAGCCTTGTAGGGTCTTAGTGTTTCCCTCAATGGTTGAGGTGGGGAAGTTGATTCATTTGGCTTGAATCTCCTTCCACATTCTTGGTAAGGAAACCCCTTTGGGGTTTGAAAACCCTTCCAAGAAGGACTTGGAGAAAGGGAGGAGGAATAAGGAGGGTGTTGGATTGAAATTAGGAGCAATAAGGAGGGTATGGAGTTTGTTGCTTTGGGTAAGAAATTTTGGAATAAAATTATTAGAGAACTTTCTCCTCTCTTCCCCATTTTTGAGGATGAACATGGGTTCTCCTCCTTGTAAATTTGGAGTCTTGTGTTTGTTGTGAACTATTTTTGTGTGCTTGTATCATTGTTGGTTTACCCTTCATCTTGTGCAAGTTTTGGTTAGTTATCCTCTTTCCCATGGGCTTGGGGGAGGCTAGCATGCATCCCAACCTTGGGATAGGCATGTGATGATGCCTATGGTTGGGTGGCAAACAAGCTTTTGTTCTCCTTGCATGGTTTTTGGGAAGACTTGGAAGTTGGCTCTCAAGTTGGAATGGGTGTTCTTTTGGGCTCTTATTGTTCTTTTCTCTCTTTATGAAAACTCTTTTGTAATGTAACTCCTTTGGATATGGTTATGAGAATAGTTACACCTCCTTGTACTCTCAAATCTTTGTGAAACGTTACTACATTGTGATCTCTTGAATGTGGCTATTTGGATAGCTCCTTGAATTGAAAAGTATCCTCTTGTAATTTTGGAGTCACTTGTAAATCTGCTTCACTTTAGTTGAATGATCTACTTCAAGCTAGTAAAGAGGCCTTGTATGGTGTCTTCTTAAATACATTTATTATGTTGGAAAGATGGTTTTGAGAGCATAGGTTCATTCAAAAGGAAGGTTGTAAAAAGAATGAAGTGTTTTTGTAACCTCCTTTTGAAATGAAAGTCGATTCATTTAAAATTTATATTTTATTACAAAAAAAAAAAAAAAAACATTGTCATGTCTTCTTTATAACAAAAATGTGTCTCCTTCCTTGTTGGAAATCTCTTTGTTAAGATCTACGAAAGTTAGTTAATACTTTTGAAGGGAAGTTAAGGTTACATGGAAGTTGAGATTTCTTTTAAAAAAAAAAAAAAAAAATGGAAAAGAAATATTTATACATTTGTTAAAAAAAATAGGGAATGTTTTTTTTTTTTTTTTTTCATATTTATCAAACCAAAGTTAGAACTTTTAAACGTATTAAATTGTGTCTCGAAAATTGTTATATTTCATTCAGTGATGTAGTAATGATTTTACCTCAATTTACCTATTTTTGTGATCTCATAATAGAAATGTATTATTAAATGTAATATATATATATATATATATATATATATATATATATATATATATATATATATATATATATATATATATATATATATATATATATATATATATATTTATAATTATACAATCTTTTAAATAATGTAACATGTAATTTATTTATTTCCTTTTAATATAAAGTAAAGCTTATTAAAAACGAAAAAAAAAAATTGTTTTGGGAGGGTCGGCCCCCTCCCCACCCGACCGTCCACCCCCCCTGTTCACCCTCCAACCACCGCCCCACGCAGCCCCCTCCACCCGCGGCCACACTATCTCGCGCCGCCACCGCAACACCTCCTGTTGCACCCCAACCCTGTCTCACTTGCTGCGTGCACAACACCCACCGCCACCGCGCCACTGCGGCCCTCCTCCGCCGACCCCCTATGTAGCTCCCCACAAACTCCTCACCGCCCCACTTCCTCGCCGCCCCTTGCTTCCTCCCTTTTTGTCCTGCTTCCTCCTTTTTGTCTTGCGGCTTCCTCCCACACCGCCGCCCCCTCTCCCCAAAATGTGGCCAAACCCCCCACCCCGACCCCGCCAAAGCACCCCCGCGCCCGCCCCTTTGCTTCGAACCACGTTTCCCTTCCTCATACAAAAAGAATATATGTATTAAAAGAAAAATGAAGAAATGTTTCTTTTTATTGTAAGAATCTTCAAACAACTACAATGAAAAAAAAATCAATTAAACTCCATAGCCCCTCCAACACAACCTGGAAGAAGAAACAAATCCAAACTGAGAGAAAATATCATGGAAAAGCAAAGAAAAGAAAAGTGATAAAGAGGTTTAGGGCAAAATCAGATCTAGGGCTAGGATCTATTTTGATCCTACGGTCCATATTAACCCTACATTCCTTTGGAGCCAAGTGTATTTTAAATGTGAATGGGAAATAAAATTTTAGGATGAGTGTGTGGTTAAACAAAATAAAAGGGGGAAATCCAATTAACTAAAAAGAGTGTAGTTTCATAATAGGGTGTCCCTAATAAATCTAATAATAATGAAATAAATGAAAATTGTTTCGAGCTAGTGGTTGAGAAATTGGGTTGATCAATTTAGTTTAAAATAAATAATTTCGGAAATCAATCTAGTTTAAAATGAATAATAATGGGAATCCGATTTGTATTTTAAGTATTCACTTCAAAAAAAAAATCAGCGACTTATTGGACTGTTTTCCGGTGTCTCGGGGCGGGACATTACACTTTTCTTATAAAGAGGAAGTCATAGCGGAAATGTTGGGAAATTCGGTCTTATATACATTTTTTAATTCTTTAATTTATAAATGAACAATACTAGTGGAAAAAATGCACAAAATTAGCCTATCTAACTCAAGGAGACTTTGGGAGTGCCCCTACAAGAAACCTTTGATTGAAATATATGCATTGGAAGGGTTTAGGAGATTTAAGAGGCATATGGGGTAAAATATGTTGTATAAATATAACATTCTTTTAACTAGATGTTAGTCTTTTAATAATTTTTCATATCTATGATTTGCAACTTAAACACCGAGGAAACACTCGATGCAAAGAGAAGACATCTTCAACCTCCCATAATAGATAGAAATGCCGGAATGCTTTATGTGACAAATGGCTATCATATAACATTGATAGGATTGTAGGTTGGTTAATCAAATGAATGAAGTGTAATTTTTTTATTAACTATTTTGTGAATATTGTAATAAATGTAGAGAAGAAAAGTAACGAGTGAAAGAGATATGAAGTGAGAGAGTAAAAAGGGTTGGGTGACACATCTAATGGGGTGAGAAAGCTTGGATAAGCTCGCTAAGAAAGCTTAGATAAGTTATTGTACTATTATATTTTTATTTATATAAATTGAAAACTCATAATACATATGATTTTTTTATGCATTTGTTTTTGCTTAGTTGCGAGTTTGTAAGGAATAAATTAAAACACTAGTGTTTTTATCATTATGTATTTGCAGGTCCAAGGAGAGGATAAGGAGAAGGATGATGACCAAGACTCTTGGTCAAAGGATAATGCGGATGAGGAGGACGAGGACAATGATGTTTAGCTAAGAGACTTAGGATGCAATTCCATATTGATTTGTTTTGTAATTTTGAATGGACCTTTAATACTCCCTTACAATTGCAAGATATTATCTATTATTGTATAACAAAGATTCAAATCTAAATTGTCTTATTTATTTTCCTTGTTATCCATGTTGTTAGCTTATGATGGCATTAATGCTATATATTATTTAACACTCTTATTTATATTTAAAATTATAGTGAATGTAAAACATAATACGTTATTTTCTTTTACAATTAAAAAAATGAAACCCTAAATAACTACTATAAATTAAAAAAAAATTAATGTAATGTAATTTTTCAAATAATTATAGTATTTATTTTTAGTTTGTTTACACTGTTGCACAAACATGACACAAAATGTATGGGACAGCTTTCCTGAAAGGCCGTGTAAACTTCTCACAAAGATGGCAAAAGGCTAGGACAAAACAAGGGTAATAAAAAACATAGTTACCTTACTTTTACACTATCCAAAATGATGTAAATTCTTCAAATTCTCATGGGAAAAAACACCCAAAACCATCAATTTATGATGGAAAATCAACCTAATTTGAGGTGCTAATAAGACTTTATGTAATACTGGGCATAACCCTTGATCTCCACACAAGCCTTCCTCAAGCTCTTGATCAATTTAATCAACGTTCATTTCTAGCCCACCTTTGTGGTTTTGTTTCCACTTTTTACACATTCATCACATCTTTAATGATCTCCACTCCATTCGCTGACTTTTTCGCCAAACGTGTTCTCGGTCAACTTTTCATCCAACTTCTTCATCGTATGCAGTTTTTCATAGTAACTTGTTTGTTGTGCAATGTATGTATTGCACTTAAGTGCTACAATGTTATATTCCACTACGTTATAGTAAGAACGAGTTTGAAGAGTTATTTATACTATGTAATTCACAATGTTTTCAAGGGTCCCCTATCAAGTCGCTAACATTGTTACATTCAAATGAGAAGCATGATTTTGAAGCAATGTGTTAAATTTGGTGGTAGATTAAAAATTCGAATATCTATTTGCGTGGTTTTTGAATGTCAGTGAATTCCTAAATCAAACAGTTTATTCATCAATTTAAAAGACATTTCTATTGGCAACAAACTCAGTCAGCACTTCATATTTTTTATATTTATCCAGATAAATACATATAATTAATAAGCATAGCTAAATTATTTTGGAGATGATTGCATTTACAGTTTTGAGGATTACAACACAATCATTATCGCCTACTATTTGTCATTTATCCGTGTCTTCTCATATTGGTAGTTGGGATATCTATTTCCTTTTTGTTGGTGGAGTTTAAACTTTCGTAGTGATCATTATCATGTGGTTCCTCTTTTAGTAATAGATGATCAATTAGATCAGTAACATCGCCAAAAGGTGCTTGTGGTTAAGGTTATGACTTGAAACAAATGGCCTACTGTGATTTTAAAAAGTTAGGGGCAGAATAAGGGAATTCATCATCCTCCTTGAAACACTTGGGTGGAAAGGTGCTTGTGGTTACTGTTATGAATTAAAACAAATGGCATATTGTGATAAAATTAAAAATGTATAGGGGCAAACAAGGGAATTCATCATCCTCCCTTTTAGTACTGGGGTAGGAAGCCAAAACAGTAATGGAATGCATCTCGTCCCTCAATATAGCTCAAGTCGAAGAGAAAAAATAATTCCTTGATATAATGTCAAACGTGAAAATCAAATCAAAATAGATACATATTGTGTTCAAGGCATTCAAAACTTGTGAAATTTGAGTAAGAATACAGATGTTTGCACCATGAACTCTTTAGTGCTTACACACTGACTTTACATCAACAAGGAATGTGTATCTTGAGGGTCCTCTAGTTTGCATCATGGTTTTAGTGACACAATTTCATTGAAATACAACGTTGAAGCTGAAGACAATTATGATTCTGACAATGATTGAACAATTCCTCATTTTCAAGAGAACACCTAACAAGCTTCAAAACATCAAGGTGCTAATTGAAGCGAACCTAATATACCTTGATTAAAAGTGTCTACTTGAATCTACGTAGGACGAGCTCAGAAATATGGCACATAAACACACTATATTTGATAATAGATATTCTGGGACTAAATATACAAAGTTCAAATCTTAGTAGGGCTGGCATACTTGCTCACGCTCAACCTAGTGTAGACCTTAGAAACAGATTCACTTCCCCATCAAACAGAAAATGAAATTGAGACAAAGTTAGTGATTATAGTTTGTTCCGTCATACTTCCACTATGACAATATAGATGTGATATAAATTTCCAATAAAACTACATTAAGTAATAATATTGCAAAATGACCAATTCAGTCGTCACCCAATTCTTTGAATAGTTCAATAAGCGGGCATAAAGAATGTTCAATCATAAAAGATTATATTACTGCCTGAGAGCACATCAATTGATTTTAAAAGTTGCGACTTATTACTGTTCTACTTTGGTAAGTATTCTTCCTTAATGTGGTCGGCATTTGCATCAAACATGGCAACCATTGTTTCCTGAGATTATAATTAGCACGATTCTTGTTCCCCATATTTTTATTACAGAATGGAATTGAGAGGCACTAAGCGAAGTAACCAAAATTCAATTGATAGGCACAAAGCACTGCAATGCACCCAAATGAACACTTTAAAAGAAGCAATAGGAACAAGGAAGACTGACTGCAATAGGATAATTATAAATATATTGCTTATTGTCTTAATAACAACAATCATGCCATGAATTAGAAGCCACATGCTTCACTTTCATCCACACTATACAGAAACAGGTACAGATATTTGTCGTTGAATTTCCACCATGGACAAGACATCTCTGTTCCGCGAGCTTCTATGCTGTAGTCTTTGATGTAATGCCTCGGATATCTGGCTGTAAAATTCCTCATCCCATCTATTGATCAATGAAGGATCTTCAGCATAACATATATAAATGGAGGTTACCGCACTTTCTACCACAACAAGTGTCAAACCAACCTACATGAAAATAAATATTAAAGAGTTGGTCACAATCACAAGAATAACAGCACTTTTTCTAGTTAATAAATAATAGCTGAAATCAATGATAAGCAACCGACCGAAAAACTAGAAGAAAAATGAATCTTACACGAAGCATAAAGAACTGTGATGCAAAATGCTATGTTACTTAACAGTATTAAAAATAATTGCTAACATTACAACATCTGTTACTCCATTGCAATATAGAGTGCAAATCCTAGCCAACACGAAGACAGAATAATTTAAAACATATAAGAAATGCAACATTTCAAGTCTAGGATATTCTCATCATCACGCCCCCATGTCAAAATATGCTAATATGTGAATGAATCACAGAAGAAATAGTGAGCTCAACTCAACTTCAAAAGAAACTATAGCTGAGCAATGTTGCTTAAGAATTCCTTGAGGCAAATACTTCAACCTTAGACAGATAAAATCTTTGCACGTGTTTATGTAATTGAAATGTTTATGAAATGAAATGAAAGATTTTAATGATGTCCACGAGACCAAACAGTCTATGGGACCAAAGCCGCAACCCTAAGATATTTTCAGATTTCTTTCCATATCAGACCTCCTACAATGGATCTTGATAAAAAACCCAGTCTTGTTAAGCCTTGCTTCTTCAAATAACTCGCTTAGGTTGTCCACTTTCAGGTTGCTTTCGTACTAGATACAAATATCTTCATAAGTTGTACATTCCATGATGAAGTGCCATTCTGTCTCCACCACCCCCTTACTACAAAAAGACAGGTTCTCCTCTCCCAATCCTCCTTGGGAATAGTCCATCTACCGGTCTCACACCGAAGATGATGCGATCCAGTCCTCAGCTACGCAACTAACATCCTTGCTTTGCCCTTGATGGTCGCACCTAGATATGTTTTTTCATCATGTTCCCAAGAGGAATTGAATTCTTTGATGTAATGAGCTTTCTTTCAGCCAATCTGCCCCATCCACATGGCAGTCCTAAATTTGTCTATCACAAAAGATTTTATTTCTTCATTGGTGTTAGGACACTCTTGCAAGTCGATGCCCCATTTGTTCATCCACTTGTTATGCTTCATCCAAGTTTTCTTCCTATGTCCTAATTTCTCCTCCACAACCGTTTTGGGCCAGCGATGGTTATCCATGCTTTCAACCTTTTACAAATTCATGTTCCATTAACCAATGTTTTAGCACACATGTCTAATTGTCAACACTGACATGGTTCACAGGCGAAAGTGCAGCCTGCGGATATGGATGGGTTACCATATACCATTTTCAAAATAAGAGAGTTGAAGGAAAATGGGCATGCATGCATACATAAAGGTTTCAAAAGCGAACATGAAACTTTGATTCTTGTATCAAGATATTTCGAGTGAAGAACAGTATGCAACACTAGCCACAAATGCACTCGGAGTAATGAGTTAGATCTTGTGAGAAAATAGATTGACAGGGGGAATGTAGATCAACTAACAGTGACCTAAAATCTCCTAAGAAGCGAACAACAGAAGTGGGCGATGAATACATCAGAAGTGATGGGACTCGACTCCCCTATACAAACAAAGTGATAATAATAGTGCTCAAGAAAAGCCTCATTAAATAGAAATAGGGATATACGGTGCTCCAGTAGAAATTTAAGGAAATATAAGTGCAAACACTTACTTGTAGGACAAATAAAAACGATTATTTTACAAATAATTTATAATAACCGTCTCGGGCACCAGGAGGAGTTGTCGTTTAGCCAAAGGATAAAGCTATACAGAGGGTGGTGCAGGGAAAGTACATCAATTTATGAAATTATTACACCTTGGAAGATGTCCATCAAACATATTTTGGCCTGGAGGATGATTTCAAGCTATAAAAGCTTCTGTAAGAGAGTGAGATTATGTATGAGAGCACAGCGATGGAAGAGAGCTTTGGTTCGAGATATCAAAAATCCCAAATTTAGATTACTATTTTTAGTGGGATTTATACCCGTGTGTATTTGAGTCATCTCAAGACGACCTCCATGAGTAGTCATTGACGTAATGATGTTTTTTCCTCGTGTATTTTTGTTAATAATCATAAGGCAAGGGGACCCACGTAGCACACAAGCATTTGTTAGTAGAGGGGAGGAATGGTGAATGTAATCCATCGCTTTGGGCTTCTCATCCTCTAGCCTCTTTTCCCATTGGCAAAGCTTTTGGAGCATGTAGTGCCTTATAAATTACCCTTGTCTAACAATTATTACCAATTTGGGATTAACCCAATTACAACATGTATTTATGTTAAGTTGAAGGCTTTCACGAGCATTTAATTCGACACAAATTTCTGTGCAATTTTTACTTGTGTGTTTTAAGTTATCTTATGATGACCTCCTGAGCATTCATTAACGTAATGACACTTTTCCCTCATGTGTTTTGGGTAATAATCACAAGGCAAGGGGACCCACTTAGCACAAGCAAATCCACCAAAAAATAGGAGGAAAAACTGTCATTATGTTAATGACCACCCATAAAGGTCATCTTGAAATGACTTAAACATGAGTAAAAATCCCACAAAATTTAGTAACTTAATTAAATTGCCTGTGCAAGCATTCAACTTAACAAATCCTAAATTGCTGAGAGTTCTGTTTTAGAATCCATGTCAGACCCAAGGCACTGTCTAAGGCTGAATATCATGAAGGTGGCTCATGCGATTAGTGATCAAACTTCACATGGTGCTGCTTAATTCCACATATAACCTAGCAATCCGTGAGGATATCCAACAGATGGAGGGAGGTGATCATGATGTTAGATAAAATGCGGCATCTCTTGTAGGGTATGGCCAGCCAAATAGCAAAACAAGACAAGAAAACAAAGGCAATCTTTGTAAATGCAAAAATGTTGCCACATAGATTGAGAATAGTGCAGATGCTGCGAACATGGAGCTGACCAAGGTCCTCAAATTGCTAAAACTGGATAAGGCAGAATCCACCCCTTCTGCTGTGAGTATGGATGCAGTGACTGAGGACAGTTCTGAAGAAAAAGAGGAGTAGAAGGAGAAGCCACATGCCCTGATGCACTACAGGAATATCTTGACTGGAGGTATAATTAGCAGTCAGTTAAGATTCAAGTTATCTTTTTGCTTTGTCAGACTAGGTGTAGGATGAGCTTTAGCTTGACAGCAAGCAGTGTTTTGTCTGATGGCATATTTTATGTTAGTACTTTGCTATCTTTGTACTACCGGTATCAGGGCATGTATTAGATATTGATGCTGATATTAGCACCCAAAACTCTGTTGTTAAATATAATATGGAAGACATATTTTGTATACCTGGGTGCTCTAATTTTTAACACCAAAGTCATGTAAACAGCTGGTTTTTATGCTTTAGTGTTGCTTTCCCTCCTAGATTAGGTTGTCACACAACCTAGGAGGTTTTGGTTGCATTTTTCTATCCATAGCCGGCATGTTGTCACCCATTTTTTATTTATCAAAAATATAATAACCACTGTTTCATATAGTATGGACTGTCCCAACTGTATCCAGTTCCACATGCAACCACAGGATACAAGGCCAACAACCATTGTACTCGCACACCCTGCCCAAGCTAGTCATCGAATACAATAGGTTTAGTATGAGTGAAGACCACCAATAATAGGTTTAGTATGGGTGAAATCCATGGCAATATGTTTAGTATGGGTGAAGACCACGATCAAACAATGTCCAGCAGGCGGTGCCCTTCATATTCATTGCCATAAACATCACTCATTTTGGACAACTAACTCCGTCTCCATCACTCAACTGAAAACATAACATAGAAAATAATAAGACATCAAATATATTGTTTTCTTTAAAAATGTAATTTTTATGTGGTTTTTAGTAAACTGGCTCATAGAGTTTGAACCATTCCGGTTCCGATTCCGGTCCGGTCCAACCCTCAACTAGTTCTGAGTCCAGTTCCAATTTTTAAAACCATGGAGTAAATAGGGCTTGTGCGCTTAGGATCACAAGTCCCTCTAGATAAATGGGAAGGTTAACTTAGGGAAATAAACCCCAACATTTTGGTTCTATTGCTGTGACCATGCTCATTGTGAGAATGGAAAATGTCAAAGAGCATCTCATGCTCGAGAAGTGGCTGGAACAACAAGAAGAAGAACCGAGAGCGGGAAGAAGAATTTTGCAATCCCTTATATTCGGTGTTTTTTATGAGTTTCCTTGCCCCCTAAATGCATGGACTGTGGGACTGTTGCTAGGTAGAGGAATAAATTTGGGAAGAAGATACCCTGAACGAAAGAGTACATCATGTTGTTGGAAAACAAAGATGAAGTGTGGACATGCGATGTGGACGTGTAGTGTGAAGACAATATAGGCAGATACCTCTTGGAGTTTGCAATCTCGATGTACTCGTGTTTGGAGGAGGCAAAGTACCAATTCTTGTGTGAGCCAAGGCGTGCATATATCCATTCGATCCCACTTAGGATCTAGATGTTGTTTGCACACTCGGGAGGTTGAAACTTTAACAATGAGGAGCTAAACACTTTTCGTATTCTTGGTGGATGGTGCGTGGAATGAGTGCCTGGAGGAAACAGGCCTAGAAGGTCGCCAAAAGAAGCCAAGGATGGAAGAAGTGGATGAGAGAGAGCTCATGAAGAGTAGATACAACCAAGGGAGGAGCCTATTGTTGGCCACTACAAGCACCCAAGAAGGATGTGAGAATGTCGTGAGGACCCTAGTTGATGAGGAAAGGCACATGACCGTTGATGGTGTTGAACAAGAGTACACTTGAAGAAACAACTTGGGACCCTCTTAAGATGAATGGCCGCGGATACTAGCATCCGCACGATCTTCAACTAGGCAGTAGAAAGATTTGATCCACAAGGTGAGCAATCAATAGAAGCACATGCCATTGCTTTAGGACTAAGTGCCAACTTTTTGTTGCAACAAATTATCCCATATGCATCATTACTGAGAACCAGAGTGAACAACTTTGGTGGAAAATGCTATCAACATTTGGAAGTGTGGTTGGAGCACAAAATGTCCTACCAACCCAAAACTAGTCCCCCACCTCTTGTAAACCAACCACCCTCTCTTGTAAACCAACTACCCCCTGTGAGTCAGCCTCCCCTCTTATGAACCAACCTCCGCCCATTCAGAATCTGCCCCTTGCATAAACACAACCTTGCTACTACAATCAATCAATGAAGCTCCTAGAATATAGAGGAGTTGAGAATGCATCAGACCATGTGCATTCCAGTGTGATCATATGGAGGACCAAGGGAATCACAGCCATTGAGAGGAAAGAAAGCCAGTTTGCTACAATGCTTCTGAACCGTGCACATACATAGTACCAGAAGTATGCCCCCTATGGCAAGTGGTCAACTATGACTTGCTGAAGAAAAAATTCTTGGAGGAGTTCGATATCCCTAAGTTAGAACAACAGAGTTTGGCACTGCTAAAGGAGATCAAACAAGGTGCCAGGGAGAGCATGTGCACCTATGACACAAGGTTTAAGACATTGATATTGAAGTTAACCTATGAGCTTCAACTAGTCTAGCATGCATAATGGTTTGTTGGCTGCTTGCTTACAACTTTTAGGTGTGCATTGTCAACGAACATGTTCATGGGGTCACATGAAGCTTTGGAGGCAACGTTGCACACAAAAGTTGTAGGAATGCGAACACCATGTTGAGTCCTTTGAGGCACAAATCTCCAACATGGTGGAACAGTTGCAGTTACTTATTGTGAGCGGCGCACAAGAAAAGTGCAGTGGACTATGGTGCCTAGATTGCTAGGTGGAAAGGCACACCAAGAATAATTGCCCAAGGAAGAGTGCATGCCTTGTTGCCACGGTATGTGAGATTTGTCGTGAGGACCACTGATGCAGGTGCATTAGTTGAGAAGGATCTATTTTGTATATATTTTCCTAATAAGCCTAATGAGGCATATTGTAAACAATACGGAGCCCTGTCTTGCTCCATTAGGAAGTAAAATTGTTATGTTTAGATATGAAAAGCCATGCGAGTCTATAAGGATTCTAGGACCTCATATTTGGTTTCCCACCAAAAATGAGGATTTGAATTTTTAATAAGGAATCTTGGATGTTATTAGAGGTTTTCAGTGTTGAAGTCATTTCTTGCAAGTGCATTGAGAGTCATTAGAAGGGTCTAATTGTGATCTTAGAAGTCATAATGCAATGTAAAGGGAGTTATAAGGTTATGATGGTAGGATTTAGTGGTGAGTGAAGGATCCTCAAGATCCTGATATTGTTTGTAAGTATAAGTCCATCAGAGAATAAGTCACCTAAGACACGTACATATCAGATAAACATAGGAGGAAGCCCAAAATTAGCATGCTTTGATCTTGTCATGGGAGGTTGAGAAAATTGTGGAAAGGAGTGACAAAAGATAGGATAGTTGTTGTAGGTAGATAAGTATTACCTCTACGTGAGGAAGCAGGATATATAGCTTTAAAATCTAAATACATACAAGTTTTGTGTAAGTTTTGAATGGAGAAATAAAGAAGCTTCCTGGTTCTAGAGGAAAAACCCGAGTTTTGAGGCATTTTATGTTGCAATATGGATGAAAAATGATATTTTGATGATTGCATGAATGCCTAGTCTGCAAATGAGATGTAAGTTATGTTTTGTTAAGTTTTCCTATCTTAATTCATCCTTGGAAATGAGTTATACTGATAATGGGTGGAAAAACAGAGCTCTTAAGCTAGAATACATGCAAAGCTTATAGTTGGGAGAAAACCGTACACAATCAAGCCTTGGTGCCAAAAGGAAAAGGTTGAGGAATGTCAGGACAGAGCTGTAGAGCTTGAGTTTAGGTCTTAAAACTTATTTTTGCTCAAGTTATTGATTTTTCTATCTCAGGCCTGGTAAAACCCTGATCTAGGGTTTGAAGACAAATTTTGCTATATCTTGTGATTCCACAATTGGAATTTGCTAAAATTTGGTAAGTACTTTTAGATGTCCTTTAAAATATTTTTCTAGTTTCATGATTTTTGGGTTTGTACGGAGGAAGATACGGGGGCCTGTGTCTGATTTGGCCTAAAAGAAACCTTAAACCCAGTATTACAAGGGACTATTTTGCATTCACTACAAAATTTGAGGTGTTCCAAGCCTAGTAAGAGGTTTTAATTGATTTAGAACTTAGTGAAGGTGTTCAATCCTCTCAATTACCCTGGCAAGCTTGAAAGATCTATATTTCGTTTTGAAGGCCTATAAGTAGACCTAATTGGAGGCAGATCTAAAGGAAATTGTACAAAATTCCTTAAGAACGAGTCTTAACAAACATGCTATTGGGCCAAATGGGTATCTAAAAAGTATCATAATTCCAGATGAAACCCTGTGTATTGATTTTTATCAGTGAAAAAGTGGAAATTCAGGGCTAGAGGGCCTAATAAACAGTTTAGAGGTCTAGGAGGAGGATTCTTTGTAATTTGTTATGTTCAATACAAGATAGAGGTTTGAGACTATGAGAGAATCTCATTTAGTCGATGAATAGAGTTTCAAAACTTTGAGAATGGGTTTCTTAAGTCATACATGGGAGTTGTAGTGTATTGGGCATAGTAGCCTCAAGACATTCTTAAGGTGAATGAGACTTATTTGGGCATTAGATAGCATGGTGGATGCAGGTAGAGGGTGGATAAATATTTTCCTGTTGAAGGAGAATCCCTTATACTCATGATGATGTCAGTGGTAAGGCCCTAATAATAGGAAAGGTACAGATAAACTCAGAACAGGACAGAATTGTTAGTATCTTCATCATAATTGAATACTCTGCACGGTAGCATGTTCTATCTTAAGAAGACACAAGGATGGTATGCATGCAGAAATTAAGGACCAAGGTAGAAGGAGAGTAGATCCTTGACAACCAAAAACATATGTTGGTGTAGAAACCAGTGCATTCATAAGGAAACCAGTGAAGCATAACTAATAGTCAGGGCAGTGATGGAGAGGAATGTGCATAATAATGGTGAATGGTGATAACATTAACAATAAGAAGGAGATCAAGAAGCAGTCTTGACTTTGACAAGAGTATCCCAAGCACCAATGGTAAAAGGTGAAGGAGTGATTTATTGAAAACAAGATGGTTAGTGTTCTTGATTCTAGAATGTTGTTTATGTTCAGGTGCAAGGAGGAGTACGAAGACAGAGAAGGACACAATAGCATGTGCCATTGGTTGGAAACATCAACCAAAGGTCCCAAGACCACAAACTAAGCAAAATTTATCCAGATTGGTTAGTATTGCTTGTTTAAGTGTAAGTTGAATGAACTTGGCAAATTTAAAATCCTATGATACAAATCAGTTCCTTTTCAATATTGATAAGAATAAGAAGGATTAGTTCATCAACCACGATGTTCAATATTGTCCAATACTCTAAAGGGCCAAGCAAGTAAAAGTATCCATGTGGTGTAGAATCTGCGAAACTAGCACCCATGACACGAAACATTGTCGTGTGATTGAGGAGGCGAAGGAAGCACGCTCAAAGGGACTACAAGCCACTGTTGGACCATTGCAACCAAATCAGGGATATGCCAAGGGTATTGAGGAAGAGGAGCAGTGAGGGGAGGTGGAAAATTCTCCTAGGGAACTATTGCAAATTTGGTGACCCCAACCACTATCAAAAAGACTACTCCACAAATCCAACTTGCAGGTATTGTAAGGATGCACACAAGATGGAGTATTGCCCAGAGTTCTACAAAAGGATGTCACAAAGGCCAAAAGGCCCTACCAAGGGAGTGGGCATGATTAAAATTGGAAATTGGGTGCCCAAAAGTACCCAAGATCCTAAGGTACGGCAAGGTTAGGAGTTACAATGCGTAGTGGCACTAACATCCAACCAAGACGGCGCAAGTCCCGAAGGAGTCTGCACAACAAACACTCACCCCAGTTATGGATTACCCTGACGAAGCTAGACAAAAGATCATCTTGCAAAACGCCCAAGAGATAACAAGGGAATTGCAAGGTGAGATACAAACAACATGGGAGGATGAAGCGCACATGAAGTAGAAAGCACTAAGCAAACCCATGGTGTAGGAAGTGAGAGAGGTTAACGAGATCCTAGGGTTGTTGAAGACCAATGGGGTAATACTACTTCTCAATGAATGGTTAGCAGAATCCTTGGAAATGGTGCTAAGCCCAAAAAGCGAGATATCGGGCCAAATCTGAAGGTGGCCAAGTAAGGGTTTGACCGAGACTTGTTAGATCCCTTGGTGAATGGATACGAGATGCGCAATATCCTCATTAATATAGAACTAAAAGTGAACATCCTTACAAGGATGTGTGGAACCACTTAGGAGACCTACGCTAGAACCCACCCCAAACACCTTATTCATGGCCAACAAGACAAGGGTTGTCCCCCTTGGTGTGCTCAAAAGACTCGGCCTTTGATATTATGGGTGCAAATTTTTGACGGCTGACTCGAGGTCATTGAGTTTGGTGAGGGTGACAACTAGGAAAGCCATGGTGTTTTGAAAACAATGAGGATATGCACTTTAAGAAGAACTACATGAGTTTTGAAAATAGCAAGCACCAAGTGGTGATCCCACTAGATGTATAGCAAGGACCCCCATTTGTGGAGACTCTCGATGCAAAAGAGGATGTGAACTACATCTACAATATTACGGCACAAGGAGAAGATTATTCAACTGAACAAGGAAGGTTGCATCGAGTGGGGAAGCAACACATCGACATTGGACACCACCATCAACACTTGTAAAAGATGGGTCAAAGAGGCATATGAGATCATCGGAAGAAGGTGCACAAAGGTTAATAGGAAATCCGAAGGGTCCCTAAGAAGCAAAGTATTGAACCGCACTAGAAAAGCCCCGAAGACCAAACCCGTGCATGCACAAGTATGGAAACAAAGAGCGCACCAATCAAAAAGGGCATGCCCATCATCATGAGGGCCCTTCGAATTGGTAAGGGAAGACTTGCAAGGTTGCCAAGTTATGATGGAACCAGTGCGCCTAAGCATACATAGGGGACCTAGAGGCCTATTCATCAAAGGAAGAGGAGAGAGTGGTTTATCCGGTGCACACGTTCAATAGCACAATTGTGAGGTGGTGGGCGACACACACACACGAACACTACCAAAATGTCAAATCAAGGAGGCCTTCAAGATCTAGTTCGAGCAAAGCAATGTTAAGAACGAACTACCAAGCTATGATGGGAGCACCTACCCATCTACCAATGTGCATCGTTGTGAAGAAGTATGGATTAGCGCCCCACGGCAATACCTTCTTATTTGTGGGTCCACGCCTTCTATAGCACCTTGACCACTTAGGCACGCATTTGGTATATCTTGGGAGAGACCAAGTATGAGGCATCGGATTGGGAGAAGGTCAAGGAAGATGAAATATCCCTTTTAGGATATCACTTTAAAACTCAGAAATTTATCAAAAATCTGCAAACTGTAATTCTGATTTTTCCAGGACAACAAGGTACAAAAATCTAAAAATATATATCTTTCAAAATAATCACTTCCAACAATACCCAGAAGCTTCAAAAGATGTGGAAAAATATAGAGAATAATAAACAACTGAGAAATAATTTTTAATGGCCAAATCTGAATTTATTTTATGACAGCAAATGAGGAGAAAGTACAGCTGACCGTAAACTCCAGAATATCAAGGGAAAATGATTGGAATAATTTTCTTTGACATCAATATGACAAGAACAATCTTCAAATCTGAAATCTCCAGAAACAGGCTACAGAAACCCTTCCAAAATGCTTGCCGAATTTCCTAGGTTGATCTCAGTAAACCGTTCAACTTTGGAATTATCCACAAAATCATAAATTAAACGATGTTGTTCTACTTTCTATTAGAAAATGACAAAGATAGCTAGTGAATGAATTTTGCTTGTGCTTAGAATCAACAATTGCAGGAAAGGAAAGAATATAAACTCACAAACACCAACAAGTTTTATCCTGGAAACCTCCAGAGGAGGAAAAACTAGTCGGGAAGGGCAATTGCTCTTTCTTCCCACTTTTATTGGCCAATTCAAACAATAAGTACAAAAATTACAATAAGTATGAAAGAGAAGTAGATAATATCTCACACTTCCTCCCAATTACTTGCTTGCTCTGTCTCAACACTCCTTTCTTCTACAAAACACAATTCCAACACTAAGAACTTCTTGCTCACTTGCTTTCATGCTTCGATGATCTTGTTCTCTTCTACAAGCATGCATTTATAGCCTCTCATGTCCTCCCGTGCACTAGAGAATGGGAAAGGTCATGGAGGAGAAGAGACATGGACAACCTTTCAAATTCTGGGGCTGTTCGTTTCATGTTTTTATTTTCTGTCCGAAAGAACTGGACTACCGCCCTGGTTGGGTGGCGGTTTTGTAACCGCCGCTCTGCACAGAGCGGCGGTCTGTTACTATAAAGACAGAACCTCCGTGTATTTATTTTCCTTCTTCGTGTTGACTGATCTGATGAAGTAGAGTCCTTTTGGATCCCTATGGATCATAGGTAGGTCGCTCCATTTGTGCGACACCCAACAACCCCAAATTGAAAATAATTGAAACCCTTGTTGAAGAATAGTTGTCCTCTTTTTCTGAATCTAAATTTCTAATTACTCTCCAAATCGGATCCAAAATGTGAATAACAAGTTAGTGATATGGGTGGAAAACCCTCACCGAAGAATGCTCTACTAGCTAGGGATGGATCTCTCACCGCCAAAGCTAGGGATTTTGTAGAATCGACCTCCACAAGCAAAAAGATTGAAAATAGTTGGATGTATCAATGAATTCCAAAAGACCTTAAGGGGGTATAAATAACCTTTTTCCTCCACCTAACCCCAAGTCGACCCCCTTTGGGTATTTTGTTATAAACATAAACATAACTTAAGTGACTTTATTTTGCACGTGCTAAAAAGTACACTTAAGTTGTCCCAACAAAGAAATAGAACATAAAGTACCACCTAATCGCCCGACACTTAAGTCAATGATAAAATATAACATAAAGTGAAGGTGGTATGAAAATAAACCCATACCCAATGACCTCCAACGTCTCTAGCCTCTTGAGTATGACCAAAGCCGAGACGGAAATAAGCCTCTAGGCCTTTGGCGTAGGAGTGGGGGCATTACGAGAAGATTTGGCACACATTCCAATTCAAATCAACAAGGGCGAGAATGGGATGATCCTTGGCAGTATTTAAGGAAGCCATCTTTCGACAAAATGTGTTTATGGAGGAAAGGGTTGAGAGCCTCTATAATGAAGGGGTATGTGCTCAATAGCCTATTCGATGAGATGGATCCCTCCCACACAAGCAAGCCTCATGGTCTCAAGTAGCCAAAAGGACCAAGGGCAAGGGAAAGAGGAAAAGCCCTAATGCAAGTAAATGAGGAAAATAACCACGAGGATCACTTAAACGTCTTGACAAGTATCGGTGAGTGCATGATGTTGGACGCGCACAATGGGGAGAAGAAATACTACACTCGAGCCAATACACACCGTGGAAGTCAACATTGGGTCCAAGGGAGAGCATGCAGATGACCACCATAGGTGACTATTGGTCAAATGTAGAGTTGGCGTACATTTTGGAGTTGCTCAAGGAATTCAAGGACCAATTCTCTAGGGATTATCACGAAATGAAGGGAGTCCATCCATCTTTAGGGAAGATGACAATCAAACTAAGGTTGTATCAAATGAACCCCAATTTGGGGAAAAAGGTGAAGGAAGAGATCGACAAAATGTCGGAAGCGAGGTCATATACCCATTAGAGGACTCGAATGGATCAGCACCATGGTAATTAGTATAAAAAGGACGGGCACATACGAATCTGTGTGGACTTCCGCACACTCAATGAAGCATGTATCACCAACCCCTTCTCCACCCCATTCGTTGAAGAAATTTTAGAGGGGGTGGAGGATGTGAGGTCTACACCTTCACCGATGGGTTCTCTTAATATTACCAAGTCTAGATTACAGAGGAGGATAAGGAAAAGACCATATTTGCAATGAAATTGGGCTCATTTGCATACAACGTGATGCCTTTTGGTTTTAAGAATGGCGACAAAGTATTCTCCCACATCGTGATAAAGGCTTTTAAGGACCTTTTCACAAGTTCCTGCTGTATACTTGAATGACTAGACCGTTTATGGCTTAGTGAAGGACCACCACGCCAACTTGAGGCTCATGTTTGAGAGATGTAGCCAACTACGAATTTCCTTGAACTTCAATATCTATGTTCGTGACACCATTCGGGCTCTTGTTAGGACACATGATTTACAAGGAATGTTGGTCGACCAAACCTAAAATCGTAGTGATTTTGAACCTTGAGGAACCCAAAGTGCGATGTGTGCATGTTTTTGGGCATGTGGTCTATTATATAAAGTTTATAAAGGACTACATGAAGGTGGTGGGCCCTTTGGAAGAACTATCGAGAAAGGATGATCCATTCGCATGGACGACACGCTAACAAGAGGCCTTCAACCCTAAAGGAGAAGTTGGCCCGCGTGCTATTTTTTGCACTTCCCAAACTCGGAAGTTCACCTAGATCCTTTAGGAACAACAATAGGGGCTATCGAAGACCAACTAGGAGTGAGAAAGGTTGATCATCCGATCTACTTTGCACGTAGAAAGCTCTCGCCTCATGCAAAGCGAAACTACACTAGTTTAATGTGTTAAAGAGTCGACAACCCCAAAGAAAAGGGATGAGATGTCCTTAATCCCCATGCATGTAGGAGAGCCCTTTGAAAAATGGGCTATTGACTTTGTGGGACCAATCACACCTGTTGCGCATAGAACCAGAGTGCGGTATATCATTGCCACAACCGATTATATAACTATATGGGTAGAGGCAACACCCATGAAGGATTGCATGTCAGCAACAATGGCAAGGTTCTTATGGGAGAACATTATTAGTAGATATTCCTACTTAGTTAGTCTAACCACCGATCGAGGAAGCCACTTCCTCGCTGAAATGGTGCACATTCTACTAGCAGAATTCATGGTGGTGCACCATAAAACAACCTTATATCATCCTCAAGCCAATGGGACTGTGGAGGCATTCAACAAGATCTTAGGGGCTACACCGACTAAGATTTGTGACATAGGACACAAAGACTAGGATGACCGAGTTTGTCATGCTTTGGACATATAGAACCACCCTACAAATGCCTCACAAAATTTTAACCATTTCAATTGGTGTTTGGTAAAGAGGCGTTGCTCCACTCGAGAATTCAAAAGTGAATATTTGTTGTGAAAACCTGCCGAACAAACTTGGCGAATATTAACCAATATTCGGCGGGTCCGTGTCCTCCACTCGTTTGGCGCAGAAAAAATGTGAACATGTCAAATTCGTTCTATTGTATTTATAAATTCATTTTGTATCCAAATATGATTTTAACGTAAAATGCATTCAAATTTCAGCCATTGAGCATCATTTGCATGAGTTACGGGATTTTATAGCGAATTCAAAGAAAAAAATTGAAGAATTTCATTTGGAGGTAAGTTTTTTTAAATTATTTTCGCAAATTCATTTTATATTATTTAAATTTTATAAACTCATATTGAATCGAATACGATTTGACATTAGTAATTTTAAATGCATTCAATTTAATTGCAAATGATTTAAATTTTTTAAATTTTAATAGTTATTAATTTATTCATGTTTGTTATCATTGTTAGTGAATGGAATTGCGGAATGTGTTGTTGTACTTGTAATTTTATAAATGTTATTTTAATGTCTTTTTAGCATTTATTCCTATTCGTAGGATTTACAATTTTAAATTCAAAATTATGGTTAAATAGGGTTATAAAGCCAATTTTTAAATTAAGTTTACGTTTTTTAATTTTTAATTGTACATTGTGTTGCAGATTAGAGCTTACCAATGGCATCAGGCTTGGCATCAAGTTTGGCATTTGGGTCAAGCATCACTAGTAAAAATCGCTCCCGCTAACACTGTACCATTGCTTGGAAGTATGGTGTACATGGAGCAGTTTAGAGAACCGTGGTTTGCAATTTCTACGAAAAACATTTTTTGGAGGCATCAATCGCCTGAAGTATCATCTTGCATGTATTGTTTGTCGGGACATTGTGGTATGTCCCAATGTTATAAGAGGCAAAACGAGAGATGAAGGCAGAGCTAGAGGAGAAGAAACTAGAGAGGGAAAGGATGCATGCAGCCATAGCAAAAGTCGTTAGACCTAGAATGGCAGAGGATTCAGAGGACGATGTGGCAACAATTGTGGGCTCTACTCGCGGTCCACGCATACAAAGCCATACGACGGGTGGAAGATGCACATCTACTTCATTGCATTCGAGCAAAGGGATACATAGCTTTTTTGTACCAAGGAATATACTTGGGCACAACCTTCACTGCAAGGTACAAGTTAGAACAAGGATGCGCATGAGGAAGCAGATAAAACATGTGCAAATTTCTGGTACTACAACAACCTTCCCTTTAATGTGGCGAAGAGCCCGTATTGGGAGTACTTGGTGACAACATTGACAATTGCAAGGAAAGGGTACAAGACACCGTTTCAAAAGACTTGAGTGGAAAATTCCTCAAGGGTGCGATTCTGCAAATATAACGAAAAATCCTAGAAGATCAAAAAAAGCAATGGCTAGATTCACAATATTCAAATGGTGAGATGGTATTTTTGAAGTCAATTGATGCCTCTAACATAATTAAAAATGCAAAGAATTTGAGTCTTATGTTGGAGAAGGTTGTATTAGAGGTGGGTATCCAAAATGTTGTGCAAGTTGTCACAGACAATGCAGCAACATATGTGGCGGTGGGACTACTATAGGAGAGACATCCATCATTCTTTTGGACTCCTTGTGTGGCTCATTACCTTGACCTTCTTTTGGAGGACATAGGAAAAATTGATTGGGTGAGGTTGGTTATAGAAGATGCAAGAAATATAACCAAGTACATATATAATCACCCTTGGGTTCTCAGCTTGATGAGAGAACACACCAAGGGGAAAGAGCTTGTGCGAGCCGGTGTCACAAGGTTTGCAACTAACTTCTTGATGTTGCAAAGTATTTCTAGTTTGTTGTCATCATTGAAGCAAATGTTTATGAGTCAAGCATGGCTAGACTCACAATATTCAAAGAAAGTTGATGGAGAGAGGACTACAAAGATAGTTTTGATGATGTCTTTGCAAAGAGAGCTATAAAGATCATCAAGGTAATTTCAAACTTTAATTTATATTTCAAGTCAATTTCTTTCTTTTAATTTGTTAAATTATATCCCTGATAATGGGGTTCTGAATGGATTAAAAAAGGTCAATCAGTGGTAGCCACCACCTGATGGATGGGTTAAACTGAATTTTGATGGTGCTTTGCGAAAGGCAATCCTGGTCCGACTGGTAGTGGATGTCTAATTCACGATTCTCGGGGTCAACCGGTTTTTATGATGGCTCTGGATTGTGGTAACACCTCTAATAACATTACTGAGAAGGCACTACTATTCTGCAAGGGCTCTGGGGAGATTGCTCCTTTTTGTTGGAGTAGGCTATGGATTGAAGGTGATTCCCGTATAATCATCAATGCTCTCTCTTCCGCTCTACAAAGGCCTGGTAGCTAAATTGATAATTCAGGAGATTCTCCTTAGGCTAAATGGATATGAAGCAATCTGTTTCACTCACATCCCTAGGGCTAAGAACTCTTATGCGGATCTTCTTGCTAATATTGGGGTTGGAATGATGGATAGAGAAGGGATTTTCTTAAAGTCATGGAATGATAATTTCCCTAAGGCTTTGCAAAAAGCCTTAATTAATGACTTAAATCATTAAGTCATTTTTCATTGGCACCTGAGCCTCCAACGCAGGATAGCAATCCCCCGCTTGTGCTTTGGGATTCACATCAATGAGGATGCATTAATGGTTCCATGCGTGAGTTGTGCAACATTTCCTCCCCTTGCCTTTTAAGTATTGAAGTTTTCCTGTCATTTGGCATTCTGCTCAGTTGAGATTGCGAGAAAAGCTCGTGTCTTGGTCTAGCTATGGAAGGTGGGGATTTTGATGGGAAGCGTCCATCAACTCAAGCATGTCACAAGTCTCGGGAGTGGTTCTCGCCGCTTGCATTTGTGCAAGAGCCACAAAGCTTCTTTTGAAGATTGGATGGAGGGAAAAATTCAGAACCCTGTTATGAGGCAATGGCTCTCCTAAAGTTAGTCCATTGCTTCGATAATGACAACCTCGAAATGGAGGAAATCTAGTCTCACCCGCGGGTTGATGGTTGATCCCAAGCAGTCTGTCGGGAGACGCAATATTTTCGATGTTGCCCAGGGTATTTGCAGAGCCAATCTACTCTCTAATGCATCTGGCCAATTTGCCCTCCCCCAAGATCATGTGGAGTTGGGGCAGGCAGGAGATAAGAGGGGGGCCGAGGCTAACTTTCACTCACACGCCATCCTCAAGGCATTACAGGTGTTGGCAAAGCAGGCGTAAAGCGATTGCAGAGCATCTTGGGCTGGAGCTTCCTCCCGAAGCTCATGTAAATTTCCCATGCGAGGGCTCCTCCAGTGAGTCGGATCAAGCAATGTCAGTTGATTCTAGATGTGGTCTTCCTCGGGCAGATGGTGAAGGCGTTGGTGATGGCCCCCAACCATAATTTTCTATAGTTTTACTATTTTTGTATCTAGCCTTTGTATACAACATAGCTGTTTTTGTTGTTTTTGATATATATGGTTGGCTAAGTGGGCAATCTCTCATTGCTAGATCTTGCCACCTTGTGATAAAGTGACTTATCTTAGACCGCCAAGATGAGCTACGCTATCTTTGGCTACTTCATTGTAAACTTTTTTGCGGGCTAGGGCCCTTTCCCTAGGTAATATAAGCAAAACAATTGTTAAATTATAAATATATTGTTATTTACTTTTTTACTTTATTTGTAACTTTGTAACCTTAAATTTTAATTTGGGTGTAGGTGTTAGAGTCGTTGGTGAGGGTTTTGCACTTGGTTGATGGGGAGCAAAACCCTATAGGGTACATTTATGAGGCCATGGATAGGTCCAAAGAGGCATGTCAGCCTAGAAATTACCCTATCAGAACAAAACTCCTAATGACCTGTCAATTGGTCTGAAATGTAAAACGCTCATGGTCTTCAACTCATGAAATGGTCTTTACCATCCACAAAAATGCGATCTATAAAACCCTCGAAATTGTGAAAATCATGCTTCTCATGCCTCATCCTCCTTCACTACCATTCTTATCTTCCTCAGCCCTAACAATGAGTGCTTTGATCTCGCAACCGCTCGCTCTTGTAAGCTCTTCTCTCTCTCCAACAGTTTGTACCCTTTTCCAAGGCTTCCTCGAACTTTGAATTTCTTTTTCCAATAGTTCATAGCTTCTTCAAGTTTCCTCAAACTTTGTACTCACTTTGGACACCAATGGCTCCAATACCAATATTAGAAGACGTGAACAAAGAGAGAATGAAGAGAAACCAGAATGCACATTTGGTAGATTATGTGCCCATCATTTTTTTATGCAAGAGATAGTTACAAAATTGTTGAGGAGGTTATAACCAACATTAGTTACTACATAAATAATAGTTCATTATGAGTTAATTAAGAAAATAATGATGTATTTTAATATATTTGGCATTTTCATTGTTTAATGCAATGTGTTTAGTATTTCAAAGTTTCATTTTTATTCCTTATACATTTTTATAACTAATTTTTCAAGTACTATATATATTTGCACCGCCGTCCCCAAACCTAGACCCTTGGTACCATCGTCCCGAGACCTGTCCCCCCATTCCAAGACTCCATGGAACTATGGTATTTACAAAGTAGAAAAAACTGGTAGAGCTACTCTAGTGAAGCACGTCTGAAACCAAAGTGTAGGAGACTGAAGCATTGATTGCAGAAGAGAAGGTTGGGAAAGAGCAATATAAAGCAATTGATGTTTCCAAACACAATGCTCCTAACACATAATGTGTGCTCATGACTTCAAATACTACTCCACTTACAAGGAAGCATTGGTAACAGACAATTTCCAGAATAAGGCCTAGCCGATCCAATATATCATTGAAAATGGCAGCATGAAGAATCTAATATCATAGAGTTTAGTCAATTCACTCCAATTTCCCACAAGCATGTCATCATGACCTTATAACCTTGGGTTTATAAAGGCGTTGCAATGTCACTTTCACTATGAAGTCCTCCATTGACACAATGTAGCTACCATAGATTGTTATGCCTTTATCTCTGGTTGACCCTATCAGCATTAAAGACAGGCTATTTATGATGGTGACGGACGGAGAAATAGGAAATGTTTTGAGTATCAACGGAATAAGTCTGTAAAGTAGATATTTGTAAGCATGATACCATTGAAATGAAAGGCAAACATGTGAATGCGGTGCATAACAAAATAAAACTACTGAGGCAACCTTGCATTTTGCTCCAAAATGGCACATGCAAACAATAACAAGCAAACTTCCATACGCAATTAGGGCTATATACACTACTAATGCACAACTCTGACCATACATGTGATCAGCATATCATCCTTAGCCCATTCAGGTATAAAAATGCACATATTTTTATCCACATCACCTCCATACCCAAAAATTTCATGACTAATTCCCTAAGAACAAGCTCTAGTGCTTGTATGCATCATCCCTACCATGAATCACTGATTATTTTGTCATAATTTCACTGTAAAGGCATCATAATTCAATAAAGATAAGAGATTGAAACATTTAAGATCACCACAACATGCTCACAGAAGTATATCATGGGTGAGGATCATATTTCATTCAAACAAGGTCTTGTGGGATGGGTTGTTCATCAGATGCCCTCTAACAGAGCCCTCAAAGACATATAAATGGCAGTTATAGCCTATTTTCATAATAAACTCATCCAATCTGATACAGCAGTCATAAGAGGGCTAAATAAATGTTAACATCACATCCCAAAGCAAGATGCCACCCTCATCCGCTATTTCATAGAGTCAAGAATGCATTCCCAAGTGAGGCACTGCCTTGTAGACAAATATGCCCTAGTTGTTGCTGCCAATGAAATATCTGTGAGTGTTATGGAATAACTGAAATATAAAGAGAGAGAGGAGGTATAAATGAGGTACAAAATCCCATCTTACGGATATGCCATGTTTGAATAAACAGTTTCCGATTATAAAAACATCACAAGGATAATAACCGCAAGGAAATAGGACCCAAAAGCATGATCGCCACTTCTAAGTGATGATAGTACCAGCAAATTGGAGGTTGCTAACTTGAAAACTTATAGGAATTGCACCCGAAGCTTGCTTCTAGATTGACAAAGCTTTAGGTGGGTGGAAAATTACATAAACCTTCCTTAATTCATCATACTTATCAACGTGGGACTATCTCTCACACACAAGAGGAGAAGAGGTATTAAAATGGAATAAAATGGGTAGGTGTCTGCACACGATTGTCATATGATTAACTCAGTTTAATACAACAGTTGACTTGCTTTTAACTTTTTCTTCTTAATACAGTAAAGATTTCATTTTCTTATTTTCAAATTTCTAGAACCAGGTAAGGCTCTGCTGATGACCCTATAAATGTTCTTTCCCTCCCCACTAAAAAGAGAGAAAAAAATGTGGTAGAAACTCACTAGAATCATTCCCATCAGTGTAGCTGTTGAAGCAACCATAAGGACATGGTCGTTCTTCTTAAACCAGGTCCATATCCCCGCACATGTTCCAGTAATGAGTCCTCCTAGAATAGTCACCATCAGTAGCACAGCTCCAGAGCAATCATATGCAATAAGAGACTCAATCCCAGTGGATTGAAATAATTCCCACGCATCCCGTGCAGAATGGTTGAAAGACTTACCATACATAGCTACCTGAAAATTGAAGCAACATAAAATACATTAGTATACAATAACAAAATAAATGGGAAAAAGAAGGAACTGAAAATTCAAATTTAATTTTTGTCCATAAAAGGAAATGAAGATTCTCAAATAAAATAAAGAGACTCATAGGACTCAAAATCCGAAGAAATGAAAGGAAAGAATCAACGGAAAGATAAAAAATCGTTTATGAAGTTCATAAGAGAACAAATCTCCAACGTTATGAACCTTTCTTTTGTTCTGCCCCATTGCTTGAAGTTGATGTTGTTACAATCATAGTTTGCCTATTCAGCGAGTACTCGCCACATTTCCTACCAAGCAAATAATCGCCCAAAAAACTCACAACCCCTATTTTGGCGAATATTCGGTGAATACTCACTAGAACTTAGGGAATCTTCCCCGTACTTGCCATACGCGGCTGGGATATAAAACACTCTCAAAACGCAAATTTTACGCTACAAAAACGTTATTTTTGTCTTATAAATGCTTCACACTCCCTCACTTGTAATCACACAACTATTGAGCATCCTTTGCATGAGTTGAAGAGATTTTATAGCAAATTTGAAGAGAAAATTTGAAGAATTTCATTTGGAGGTAAGTTCCTTTTTTATCAATGACAATCATCATAACTTAATAACGCTTATCAGCTGGCTGTTTTATTCGCAAGATGATGCGATTTTGTATTGTATTTGTATTTGAAACTAATATAAAACACTTCCCCAACGTTTTACTGAGAATCATTTGATACATTTTGCAAAAAAATATGTTTTTCAAGAAATTTTTGTATTTTTAAGTTGCCAAATATTCGCCAAGTCTTGTCGAGTTTTTGCCAAGTCAATTTGTTTTGGGTCTACCAAATATTTTCCAAATACTAGTATGCGAACTATGGTTACAATGCTTGACAATAATTAACTTGGGCACTCGGTTGAGCTTTGTTAATATATTTTTTATGAGTCAATTGTACTTTCCTCTTAGTTACAAGGAAAAAGAGTAATATTATGTTACGAGTGTAAGTTGTGTAAAGAGTAAGTTACTCACCCACATGTGAGAAGGGCAAAAGGTAAAGGAGAAAAGGAGGGGAAGCAGCTTTAATTAAGTCCCACATACACAGGGTGCAAATGTAAAAAAGGGAAAGAAACAATGAAATCATTCCTTAGGACTTAAATTATCATGATGATTTTGGGAAGTAGTTCTTACACATAAATTTGAGACTCTGTTTTAACCAAGGCAATAATTATTTGTCTTGGATTCAATCTAAGTCAGCATTCACGCCCTTTTACAAAAAATTATTCTCTTTCCTCGGTATTCCGCTTTTTTTTAATGTTAATAATGAGGTTTTGATCTTTTTAGTTTCCCACTAGGAGGCTGTGCAAACGCTAAGGCACCCCGTACCACCCTAGAAAGCGTACTCAGGTAATCTGCACGAGGCACGGTCTCTATTGTGGGTAAGCACGGAAACATACCCACATGGGGGACGAGTGCGGTTCGAACGGTACCGAACCGCACTCTGTCCCCTATGGGTACGTTTCCAGCGTGCCGCTTTTTTCCATGTCTTTTTTAAAGCGATTTCCATCGAAACTTAAAAAAGCATTTTTTTAATTTTAAAACTTTCTAAATCTAACCTAACCCTAAAGTACCCCCCCAAACACTTATATAAACACCCAATCCCTCTACTTTTTTCTCACACTCAATATTTGATATTTTGCTTGAGCTTGAGAGAAAGAGAGGTTGAAGGAGAAAGGAAGAGCTTGGAGGAGAGAGAAGGAGAAGCAAGTCTACAAACATCAAGGAGGATTTTTCCAGGTATTTTACATGCATTCAGGCATTTTTTTAATCTTTTGAGCAATGTTTTGTATATGAATATGATCAATATCATGAATGATGTGTTTCAAACACATCATTCATGATTATTGATCATGATCTAAATTTATTTTTAATATTTAATAATTTATTTATTTTACGGTTATTAAAATATAATATATTATTAATTTTTCCGTATTTTAAGTTTAATAGTGAAGTTTTATTTAATTAAACGTCTACCCTCTGTGTATGCTCTCACCTTGCACCATTTATGGCGAACTTGGTGATCAGAATCAGAGATTGACGTGTAGGACTAACTATTTAATTTTTTTAGTTAGTTGTGTTTGTTTTTTTAATTTTAAAGTTTAAAATTGAATTTGTTAAAAATTTAAACGTCTACCCTCTGTGTATGCTCTCACCTCGCACCATTTATGGCGAACTTGGTGATCAGAATCAGAGAATGACGTGTATGGGTCAACAAATTATTTTAATATTTAGCAATGTTTTAAAAAATATCTCTTATTGTAGGTTATTGAATTAATCCTACAATCATGGCATCCAGTTCAGCTTCAGTGGGGCAAGAGGGGGAAAATGTTTCGGGTGGTATAGCAGTGAAAATGGATCCGAATTATCCTTTATGGAGACATGTGGAAGTGACAGAGTTTGTTGCCGGTGGTGGTGTCCGTGTTTGGACGTGTCCCCATTGTGCCGCCTCATTTAAATCCTCATATACCCGTTTGAGAGCTCATTTGACTGGGGTATCGGGGACGGGTATTAGACCATGTAGGAAGGTGGAAAAGAAAACCATAGCCATGTACCTAAAAGAGCAAGAGGATGCAAACATTGAAGCAGCAAGAGCTCGCTCTAGAACTGTTTCTTTACAGCAGAGGTCCATGGGAAAACCACCAACATCAACACCATCATTTCATCCTTTCATTGAGACTCGTGCTGAAACTATTCCAGTTGATGACCCTTTTGATGCAGATACCTCAGGGCCATCAAACAAGAGAACAAAAGGCCCATTAGAAAAAACATTTAACATCGAGAAGAGGGATATTGCAGATGAATTGGTGTCTCGGTGTATATTTGCATGTGGACTGCCATTCAATATCTTGAGATCACCTTATTGGCAGCAGATGGTGAGAGGCATTAATGAGGCACCACAGGGGTATACAAGCCCTACCTATAATAAGGTTCGCACTTCTCTTTTGACAAAAGAAGTGCAACACATTCAGACATCTCTACAACCAATTAGAGATTCTTGGACTGATTCAGGAGTCTCTATTATATCAGATGGATGGAAAGACGCCAAAAATAGACCTCTCATCAACATTATTGCAGTATGCCCTAAAGGGCCAATGTTTCTGAAGGTTGTTGATTGTGAGGGGGAAGTAAAAGATGCCCAATTCATTGCAAATATTCTCATTGAGGCTATTGAGTCAGTGGGTCCATGAGAGGGTTGTCCAAGTCATCACGGACAACGCCAAAAATTGCAAGGCAACGGGATTGATAGTTGAGGGTAGGTATGAGCACATATTTTGGACACCATGTGCAATACACTCCCTGAATCTAATGATGCAAAAGATTGGGAAAATTGCATGGATTGAGCAAATATACACGGAGGCAAACGAGATTCAGATGTTTGTCACCAACCATCACATGTCTCAAGCCATATTCAGAAGATTTTCAAAGTTGGAGCTGTTGAAGGTAAATGAACAATTCATTTTAAATTTAATATTTGATTTTAAATTTTTAAATCAATTTCAAATTGTGTTGTTATTGAATTGTTTCCATTCTTTTTTAATAGGTTGCTGTAGAGACTAGGTTTGCCTCTCACACACTCATCTTGAGACGACTTGTGAAGGTGAGACGTGCTTTGGGCATAATGGTGATTGATAATGTTTGGACCGTCTGGAGGCAATCTAACACAGAAAGAGCTCAAAAAATAAAATCATGGATCCTTGATGAGCATTGGTGGGGAAGAGTTGAATATTTGTTGAGTTTCACAGAGCCTATTTTGAGTATGATACGATTTGTTGACAAAGATAATGCTTGCATTGGAGATATATATGATGGCATTGACTCCATGCTTGAAAAAATCCATGATGTCATACAGGCCAAAGAGCAGGACCCTGAGGAAAATTTTTATAATGAAGTTAAAAATGTGATCGTGAAAAGGTGGAACAAAATGACCACCCCATTGCATCTCCTTGCTTATGCTTTAAATCCCAAATATTACAGCAGTGAAATAGTTGGGAGAGCTGGTAGACAACGACCATATGATGACCACGAGGTTGCAAATGGGACGAGGGCAGCATTCAGGAGGTTGTTTCCAGATCCAGCTACATCACTTGCAGTCCGCCAGGAGATGTCGATGTTTGTAAATGGACAAGGTAGCATGGGAGAGGTAGAGGCTATTTGTGACAAACCCACCACGGATCCAATCACGTGGTGGACTTGTCATGGCCATGATGCCAAGTTCTTATGACCAGTTGCGATCAAATTGCTCTCACAGGTATAAAGTTTGTAACTTGTTATTTGATATTTTAATTACCAATTACGAATTAAAATTCAAAATGATATCATTCTTTTTTTAATTAATAATTTATAATATTAATACTTTGTTTTTTGTGACAGGTGGCTAGTAATTCTTCTGCAGAGCGCAACTGGAGTACTTATGGCTTCATCCACTCAGCCAAACGCACCATGTTGGCATCGAAGAAGGCTGAAGATCTAGTATACGTTCATTCCAACTTGCGCCTCTTAACCCACAAGACGCAAGAGTATACTAGTGGTCCTAACAAGCTTTGGGACCTCCAACCTGAAAACACAGACTTTGAAGCTTCAGCTGCTTGTTTAGCCAATGTTTCACTTCTTGGCATTGATGAGGAACTTCCAGGGAGCCCTTCACAAGTGTTCGAAAGTGGAGCTAGTGGGAGTGGAGCTGCAAGTGGCATCCATGAAGATGATTTTGACGATCATCTAGATGATATGCTCTAGAAGTTGAGAACTTGAATGTACTATCATGTTTTGATTCTTTGAACATTATGTCATTCTGAATCAATTATCAATACAAACTCAAGTCTCAATTCTCAAAGTATTGGAAATTTCAATTTTGTTTTCATGTTCTATGAATGATTTTAAGTTGTATAACTCTATGAGTATTAAATTTCAATAAGTATGCAATGTATGAGAATTAAATTTCAATAAGTATGCAAATGCTTCTTTAAATTTATAATTTATATGCATATTTATATATTTATATACATATATATATATATATATATAACGTACCCAAAAGCGTACTGTACCCAAGATTTTTAAAAATTTGCCGTATCGGCATACCGTACCCGTACCTGTATCCAGACTGTCTAGGTTTCCCAGATAAAACAAAAATAGATGTTCAGTTCCAGTTTTCTTCCAGTGCCTCCATATTTTTAGTTTTTCCCAATTTTAGATTTTCCATACACAGTAGATTTTCAATTTCTAGATTCTTCCAGCAATTTCATTACAAAAATAGTTCACATGTTGACTTTAAGCCAGGATTTACAGCGGAATAAATGAAAACAATTCCAAAATTCGATGTCTATTTTTGGATCTAGCTTCTTTGTTTTTCGATCTAAGGTTTCTACCTAGGGTTGATAGCAGTTGCAGGAAGCTACAGCTGGATTCATAACAGTGGGTATCAGAGCCATTTCCTTGGCCCTATCGAAGAATCCCTGGCAATGGCAGATGCTTCAAGTCACGGTTAGTAGTCCGTTAGCCCTCACTGATCAATATCCAGAATCATGGGAAGCTTGTAATGGAGAATCTCGTGAAGACCTCTCTTCTTCTCAGAATATATTGAGCTTTATGAATCTGTTCAGAGGAAGTGGTTATTGAAACTCGAAGAATTTCTTGAGGCGGTAATAAGCAAGGATGGAAATAGTTCAGCCCATGCAGTTTTTGATGAAGATCCGCATTTCAGTTGTGTTACATACGGTTAACAATGAAAATTCCATTGAAAGCTTGTTCAACCCTTGTCGCCATAATCATCTTACACATGCTGTTATTGGAAAAGGCGTTCGGAAGAGGTTCCAACAAAGAGATGGGAAAAGGCTATGAGCAACTTTAAAAAAATGCCACTTATATTTATCCTTTAGTACCTTATTTGAATGAAAAAGGGGAAAAGATGCAACTGCTTTATTCAACCTGAAATCATGGCTCCACTGTTGAGAGAAATATCCGCCACGCTTGCAAAACTTCAATGGGTTGAACCTATATCTAAGATTTACCTCGTAATTGAATGGTCAAGTCATGGGTGCCAATGAAATTTGCCAACAAAAAAATTCTTTATAAATCATGACAGAGGCACTAGAATCAATTGTCTTATTTGCTGGAGTGGAACAAGTTGGAGCTCTACATTGTCCTCCAATTATAAAACTTGTTGCAGTATCTCAAACTTTGCAGCTATTGGTTACAAGTTTAGCACACATTCTTCCAACAAATCAAGAACGGAAAATGAAGTTCCTTCTAGACTGTGTCAACTTCAGCATGTACATCATAGTGGTACAGTTGAGGACACATTTCAACCCATAATTGCAGTGTGTGATAATGTAGTGGCATCCACAACTTGGGAGGTCAAAGTTAGAGAAGCTGTTCATCTCTTCTACGTGACCAAGAAACATGGACAGAGAACCTGAAAACTTTCACAAATCTTTACAAGATATGTTCCTACCAACTTTTATTCATAAAGTATAAACTGATGTATTTCCTTTGGCTATTGATTCAGGGTGCAAGTTGCCAAGATTTGGAAGAAATTGTTGGAAGGACTCAATATAATTCAGCATCCATGTCTCCTATTGCTTTTCAGCAATGCAATTCAAGAAGGGGTCTGTATGAACCTTCTTGTTGTTTCCCAATGCACGAAGATGATGTTACAATGATTGAAGATAATCAGCTTCAGCACTAGATTTATGTCAAGTAGTTAGTGCTTTTTTTAACTGAACAGAGTTTTATATGAGTCAAATGTACTTTCCTTTTTTGTTACTAAGGGAAAAAAGGTACTAAGTTATAAGGGGACGAAAGTGGGAACACTTTAAGCTACTCCCCCACAAGTAAAAAGGTTAAGTATACAAGGAGAAAGGGGCATGGAAGTCGTGTTAAGTTAGCTTTCCTGAATGCACAAAGTAATCAAGTCCAAAAAGGAAATTAACTACAAAGTAGGCACTTCGGCCTCAAAGCGTCATGATGTTTTTGGGAAACAGTTCTTGCACATAACTTTGAAGACTTGTTTGACAAAGGCAGCACCCATACCGCCCAAGTTTTTCCCAGGGACAACATCCATACCCTCTCAAGAAAGTCAAACCATTTCTATGTAATGTTTGATTTATTTTGCAACCATGTTGTAGGTGTGTTTTTATTTCCTTTTCTCATAAAAATAAATATAAACAAACAGTTCGATTTTGGGATTTTCAGTAATCCTGGTCTCCAATTTTGGGCAAATTTTAGATTTCCAGTTAAAGCAGTTTTAGAAATTTTAAGTTTGCAGCGGGATTCAGGAATTCCAGATTTAATCATTTCATCAGACTTAACTTACAATTGTTCAAATCGAGGATTCTACATCTGTTTAGGTATCATTGTTTTCTAGTAATTAAGTTTTCAAAGACTTTCAGCTGTTCCTGTTTTTTCAGAAACTACAGTTCCAGATCTGTAGCGGCCTGAATGCTCTGTGCGCAGTTCAGTTTATCTTCTAGATTTTCAGTCCCTGATCTCTGAAGGCCACACAGTTGCGGCAGTGATCAATCTGAGATTAAAACATCCTCCAATCGAAAGAGGTGGAATCTTGAAGTTCAAAAACTTTCCGACTGTACAAATCCACTAGCATACAAGTCCATGATGCAGATTTCTAAGGGTTTGTTAACAGTATAATAAAGCTACTGCAAGACTAGAGATGCTTCTTATGTCAAACCAATCCTTCAGTGATCGAGTATCAGTATTCTTAGATTGAACAAATTACAGAAACACTGGTTTAGCAGAACAACACGTGTGCTTAAATCTGTAAAAATCTCAATAGACCAAGTTGAATTTCGACTGGTGCACCTTGCATCCTGGTAAAGAAAATCGAAAGTAAAGGTGCACAACTGTTTACAGTCACAGTTACCGTGGAAATTTACCAACACCAGGGTGGGTTGGTACTTCATAATGTTATTGAAAGGAAATGATAGAATTTGATAATCGTTTCTTAGTATATATAGAATATAATATTTAACGCTCGGTTTTGCTACATGTAACATAACCATACAGTATTAGAAATTGCAGTTGGTATCACAGGAGTAACATTATCAAAGGCAATTTGTTATTCCTAACACCAGGGTGGTACTCCATAATGTTACTGAAAGGAAATGATAGAATTTGATTATCATTTCTTAGTATATATAGAATATAATATTTAACGCTCAGTTTTGCTACTTGTAACATAACCATACAGTATTAGAAATTGCAGTTGGTATTACAGGAGTAACATTATCGAAGGCAATTTGTTATGAATAAACTCTTGTATTCTGATCATAAATTTTTGAGACAATGGCACATTTATTGCCAAACAAATTCTCAGAAAAATCCGCATAATATTATCATGCAAAACCCCTCACTGCATTGGAAATTTTCTCAACAAATGAAATTCACTAAGTGAGAATAGTCCTCTCCTCATAAATATTACAGCAATAAATTAGGATAAAGTACCTACGTCATATCCATAAAAGCCAAAAGTGAGATATCTTTCAAAGGGTCAATAAGTTCAAAGAGTTCAGAGCAAAAATAATATTAAGAAAATAGAATATTACCCGTACATAAGCATATTTGTTGAAAAACCTAACAAGTGTCTCGACCAGGTTAAACAAAAAATCAACACAACATAGCAAGCACTCATTATTGCCAATCTGTGACCGAACACCCCTGATCTGTACATTGTCGAAAAACATCAATTAAATGGCATTAAAATTAAGAAAATTCCAGAAAAATGTAATATTTATGTCCAAAAACTTATAACCAAGTTCAATGCAGACCTCCCAGCGCAAGGTTCGAATAGCAGCAGTGAAGAGGGATCCATAACAGATGCTACCCAAGGAAGTGGTCACAGCATGACGAAGAGACCTCCTCATGGGTTTTGGCGGCATTGATGATGCTCCCGGCCTCCGTGCATAAGAACAAGAACAATCATACCAGACACTATAACATGAACTGTATTGCACAGAACAGCACCAATCCAAAACAGACTGATTGAGAGCACCTACAAGTTCAGGTAACCACCAAACTAATATATAATCATGTAGCTGAAGTGTTAAAAAAGACCAGCAGTTGCTTGTAGAGACCTCTCATTTAAAGTTACAGCACACACCGGAATCCAAATTAGATATGTGTCTCAATACACAAAGACAAACATTAAAAGAGTGTATGTGCCAGCTCACCACAAGAAGCCACCAGCGCCTACCATCATCCATGTTTGAAGCAATCACACCAGCTACTCCAAAAGACCATATTACCATCCACAAAAGCATAATTACCAGAAATGCATAAGAAACCCTCACAACTTCAGGAAGACTCCATACCATCTTCACGGCCTTTCTTAACACCAACATTGTGAAAGGAAACCTACAAACCCACAAAAAGTCAAAATGGATCATTTAGAGACAAATATATATAGTGAATGTTAATTGTTTTGGATTGAAATCATTAAGATTTATTCATAAGAGAACTCGCCATTTCAGGCAAACCCACATCATAACATTTATCAACAACTTGACACTCACATATAGAATCTATTTGATAGCATCTGTTACAATGAGAACGATCACCTTTGATAGCCAATATCATGAAAAACCAAGTCCAACATGCTGGATATTGTGAACAGCATTATCAAATCTCAGACTAATCAAAAAAATTCTGACTAATCACAATTTTGGTAACTTTGTGTAAAACCCATCTTGCAAGGTCACATTGAGTTACCAATAATTGTGGTATACCTTTGGCTTATGTGGCATATATTTATTTGTGCCTTATCATGGATCGGCCAACCCTTATTTCATATGTTGATAGGTGTATAAATAAAGACTGTGCCCCTCACATTATCATCCAACTCGTATTGTATTTGATCCTTTAAATTTGAGTGATTGTTCTTCTTTTGGTGTCTTTCAACAGCACCGCAAATTTGTGTTCTCTTCTTTGCATGTGGAGTTAATTTCTTGATCGATTATGAACCCATATAACTAATCTTAAATGGAATCAAAGTATAGGGTTCTTATTGTGTAAAACTCCCTCAGTTTTGGTTCTTTGCTACTATGAGGTAGCACAAAGGAGTGGTGATATCTCACAAGGTGTTTGGTCACAATTGTGGTTCCTCTATAAAGGGTCACTATTTTGAAGAAGAGTGATCCAACAATTTCATGGACAAAGGGCATGTTCTGATCTCATATATGAAGTCCTTGTGGGATCTAGAAGCAATAGGAACTTGTTCAGAAAAATTGGGTTCATGGAGCTCTCCTAGTGCAAGATTTTGTCTGTATAGGAGAAGCAGGGTTTCTATTGGAAGCCCCCTTCAGGTTTATTTTCTAGATCTGATTGCACTTTTGGATTCCTTGGGAGAAGACTCCATTTTTACTCGTCTCCTACTTTGTCCATTTCGGCCTCTGAATTTACGTTGAAAGGTTGCAGATGGAAGGAGCTAGCAGTTGATACATTGGCAATAGCATGGCGGCACGGCAATGATGGTCACATTGGCAGAGTGGCAACAGAAGTTGTATTGGTGAAGCAGCATAGGAACGCAAGTGAGTGCGGAAGGTAACGCATAAGGGAGCAAATTAGGGCGGTAGGTGAAACAAGACGATTTTGTTTTCAGCAGCAAAGGTTGTGTAGCAGTTCGGTGTTGGCAATAAGTGGTCATTTGGAGACAGCTAATAGTTTCTTAGTTGGACTATTGTGAAGTGTGGCTTGGTAGCTTGTCCGCCAAGCGACATAATACAATTAGGCTCCGTACAAGGCATACAACGCATAATTACCAAGTCCGACCACAAATTCGGTTTAGACTGGATTTGTTGGCCAAGTTGGACAAGCGAAGCCGGGTTGACCCTTTTTTTTAAATTCTTTTTTTTGTAGTTTAATTTTTTGACAAATAAAGACACCCAACAACCTTATATAGCATGCAATAATAAAAATATTAACATTTTATATTGTCATTAATTTTTTCATTGTATTTGTCAATTTTGCATATTTATAAAACTATGTCATATATATATATATATATATATATATATATATATATATACCAGACGGATTTTCCAAAATTTGTAAAGATTTTTCGATTTTTTGAATTTTTTTGCCCTCCCAAACAGATATGGATTTCTGGACTTGGTAACTATGGTACAACCGGTGTGGAATAACATAACATCTTGAAATTTCAAGTTAAGTCACTAACACATGTGACAAATGGTGGTACCACATCAGCAAAGCAGTACAGTAAGCATTTAGTGGCATAAAGTCAGTGAGGACTTTTCTCAACTAGCAGATCTAGAAGCAAGTGGTGCACTCAAGATATTTCCCACCAATTTCAAATTTCATTTTTGTCAATTTTAACTTTTTCATATGGACTTGGTCTAGACTTGTTTTTGAACTGTTGGAAAGCCTTTTCGATCTCTTTACAGAGGAATTGTTCTCATCTGCAATTTCAGGCTTCTACATCAGTCTTAGCATCTTGTGAATGTGGAGAGTATTCTAGAAGTTTGAGCATTGTTGAGGCACAATTTTAATGTAGAAGAGTCATCCATTAAGATTGCTTTGCAGACAAAGGGTTTGTGGCAGATCTTGTGTAGAGATGAAAAGTCCCTTCTACCGAGGAGAATCGAGATGCATTTTAAAATTGGAAAGATCAGGTAATTAGGACTTGAAAGAAATGATAGATGTCCTAAGCAAGTTCTTTGGGAAAATTGATGAGTCAAGGGTTTACAAGTAGTATTGTAAACTAGCAGCATTTGATCCAATGGCATTTGATAGGATTGAGGACTATCTATCTTGTGTGAAGGATTTCTTGTTTCAGTTCGAGTGCATCAAAGAGTATAAGAAGGATGGCGAGAACATTGAGATCATCCTTGAGCACTTGAGGCCCGTAAATGATGTATTTCTTTCTACTTCTCCCAAAGGGCTGCATTGAAGGAGGAAGGAAAGACTGCATCTTTTGCTAGTGTGTAATGTCCCCTTTTCAGAATTAATTGATTTTGGATACCCAAAGCCTATTCTTTTTATTTTCCGTAGGCTAAGGGGAATTAATGAGGGAAATAAATTAATTTAAGTGATCCAAGGGTACTTTTATATTTTAATTAGAAAAGGGACACTTAAATTGTATTTTATTAAGTGGGACCAAAAGCATAAGTGAAATCAAATACTATATTTCCAATATGGAGCGCTAAAAGCGTAAGTGCATGAGGAATAAAATAATGAATTTCCAATATGGGGCGCCAAAGGTAGAAGTGTTTGCATGAGCATCAAACTTATATTTTTAGGATGGAGCGCCAACCTTGGATATGCCAATAAAATAATTTTTAATTGCTTTTTAGCATGCATGAAACCCTAAAAGGTGGCGCCACCCTTTGGGAGAAGGCATTAAAAATTATAAAAGCAGATTTTGGGGTTCATTATTATCTCATCTTGGAAATTTATCAACTACTCCATTGTCTGCAAGTAGCTTATGCTTCTGCATCAGCAATAGAGGATGAAAACCCTCATTTACACACAAATTTGAGGACGAAACCCTCATATCTAAGCTTGGCAATTCCATTCAGGGGTTGTAGTGGTATTTCAGAGCACAATTGCATATCCAGTTCAGCTAGGGCACACTTTTCAGGCTTGATTCTACATCCAAAACAACAAGTACAGCTAGGGCTTCAACAAACTTGGCCATTGCAAGCCATTCGAGCTTCCATAGTGGGGAACGTCCCCCTTTGGAAACAAAATTCAGTGTTGGCGCCACATCTAGGGCAGATTTCAGTCAAATCAGTTTGCATGCTCTTATCTTACGTCCATCTTTCCATCTAGATCAACAGCTTTAAGCAATTAACATAGTTACCTAAGACTCCGAGACGGCGGGACGTAGGGACGGGGTTTTCGGGACGGCAATTTTTTTTTAAAATTTGGGGACGGCGGGGACAGCAAGGGGACAGCTAATAAAAATATATAAAAATATATATAATTTATTAATTTTACAAATATAACATGAATAATTCAATAAACTAAGACTTAAAATTGAAAGTTTGAAGATTGAAACCATTAATGATTAATCCAATTATTCATCACATAAGCCAAGGCCCAAAATGCTATATATATGGCATAGTGACCCACATGAAAAATTCCACATATATAACTTAAGTGAGTCTGGACTTACCAAGTAGGGAAAGCCCGAATTGCAGGTTACTAACATTCCATTGATATTTTTCATGACGAAACATAAAGCATTCAACAAGTATTGTCCTTGAAATTTTTGATTCTTCAATTTAAATAACATGAAAGTTTATACAATTATAAATTGATTAAGCGATTAAGGAAAAGCATCTGCTCAACTAACAAGTCATGTAAAAAGTACCAACCATGCACATACTGCCATTCATTGAATACTCTCAACAAACAGTCACTTCCACAAAATTTTAATTACTTAATGCATTATGCATATAACAGGCAGTACCTCCCACACAACTCAGACAAGAACATTCTAACAAACATTTAACAAGTTGTCCCTTGGGAAGAAAAATAGGATTGCAATGTTTTCTTCAAACAAAATTCACATATTGATTTTTTTATAGCAAATTTGCAAAGGCAACACCTGTCTATATTAAAAGTTCAACCATCATCTATGATCAAAAGTTCTGGCTGACAGCATTTGTTGAACAGATTCCTGTGATTAGTTTTTTCATAGTATGCCGCAACAACTAAGATGCATTTCTTCAGACAAAACTGTCATTATATTTAGGGTAGAATGAGCATTCAAGGGATTTTATTAATCTAAAAGACAGTCCTTGTAAGCCAAACGGGAAGTTTAATTCTTTACACCTCAAATAAGAACTCCATTGTTACTCTTTAATGTTCATCAGTCAAAGGTTTGCACAATTCACATGTATCATATTCATCAAAATCACAAGTTGTAGATGTAAAATAACAGGGATGTATGTGATCCCCAAATAACAATCACATTCAAAGAGAAACTGAAGTTGCATTATGAGTTGCCATGTGTAAGCTATTTAGAAGCAGAAACTCTGTCATACAAAACAGTACCAGGATGGCTCTCACTTGTCAACAATGCAGAAACTCTGCCATACAAAACAGTGCAACATTTTTGTGTGAGGGCGCGAACAGATGTATTGAAGGAGAGCAATGGCAGAAATTTGCTTGGGTTTTAAGTTAGAAATGCGGCAGGGTCGTAGGAAACGTCCCCTACGACGTCCCCAATAGCTCCTTGCACCCGGGACTTCCCAGGAGCATTCCTTGTTTGTGGGGGACGTCCCCCTTTTTTTCTGGAAACTCGGGACGGCGGGGAAACGTCCCATCCCCGTCCCCAAGTCCCGAGAAGTCCCGGACGTCCGGGATGTAAGCAAAAGGGGGAGACGCGTCCCCACGTAACACTGGCAATTAATTGTATTCAGACATTCTGGTATTTTCATTGAAGTTGATTTGAAATAAATAAATAAAAATCTGTTTTTTCTGCATATTGGGGTTTGTTGTTTTTATAAAAATCAGATTATTGCTGCTATCATAAAAGATAAAATTTTATATTGCTGCCCTAGGGTTTGTGCAAATATCCAGAATTATTTAAAATTATTTGTCAGGGATATTACATAGTGTATGCTCCTTATTAATTATTGAACAAAAGAAGCTCACGAAGTTGCATGCAATTGGTTCAAAGGAGCAGGCTCATGTGATGGGGCGAAGGCAAAACACAAATATAGGGTAAGCCAAGACAATGCTTCACATTGAGGAACAACCAAGGAGGCAATGGAGAAGGGGACAAGAAGAGTTCTCATGAAGTTGATCGCAAGCATGGTCACAAAGGCAAGGAGAACAAGCACGAGAGGTGTATCTATTGTGGCAAGCTGGGACATGTTGAGATCGTGTGCTAAAAGTAGATATGAAGTCTCGAGGAGGTTAAGGATATCAAGAAGTGTCATCGCAATTCAAGCGTTAATGGTAAGAGTAATGTTCTTGTTGCACATACTTCTCAAGCTTTTATGCATCTACTTTCAAGTGTGATGTCATTGTTGATTCTGGTTGTACTCATCGTATCGCCAAGGATCGTAGTTTGTCCCATAAGCTTGGAAAAGTTGATGATGAGAAGGGGTTTACATAGTGGATGACTCAATTCTTTATATTGTTGGTAGTGGTAATATTGTGCTAGAAGATAGCATTATCTGAGATGTTTACCATGTACATGATTTGAGTGTTAATCCATTATTTGTTTACCAACTAACTCGGCATGGTAAGAATGTTGAGTTTTGGTCTAATAAATTTGTTGTAAAGGATATGAACAACAAATTTCAAGTTGTTGCTAGTGGCTTGCTTCACAAGAAAGCAAGGCCTACCAGTTTTCAAGCTTTAATGATGTTACTCCTAATCAAGGTCCACATGCACATGTGGTTGTAGTTGATGATGCTAGTCAATTGTAGCATGAGAGATAAGGAAATCTGAATTTTGGAAGTATGCGAGATGATAGCCCATAAGATTATAGTTCAAGAATACCTTTTATTACTCATCCAGAGGCAAGTGTAATGTTAGAATATGTGGAGAGAAAAAGAATAAGAAAGAATAGAATGTATGAAGAACAAATGAAGAGTAACCGGAATGCACACGTTATTCATTGTGTCCGTCCTTTTATTAGGTGAGAGTTGGTTACAAAATGGATGAAGTGGTTACAACCATTTATTAGTTAACACTTTAACTAATACTAACATAACGCTAATTTATAATCCTTATATTCTAATACCCCCTCTTAAGGCTTACACTATAGAACATATTGACAAAACATTAAAGTAATAGAACCAAACAAGACCACACATTCTTTAGAAGATTTTCCCTTTGAAAACAATGCTTTGACTAGGTAGAACTCCATCAAGCTACCTCTTTGACCCTCGCAAAGGTGTAGTTCCCGAGCTGAATTCTCGAGTTCCCGAATTCCACCTCCTCACACTCCTAAATTCAGAACCTCCCGAATTGTTGGACAACCATCCATATTGAGCTACTTCCACAGTGCTCCATCAAGTTGTCTCATGACCCTCGTAAGGGTAAATTCTATTAGCAAGCTCCTCACCACTTTTAGCATTTGGTGGGTCTTCAACAATGGAACCTCCCCAATCGGTGCATTTGTGCGCTTTTGATAACATATGTAGGACATTGACTTTGATGTTGACGATTAAAGTTTATTTGACACTGACTTTTGATACGAGAAAAAAGACGCACAAGACTCAATGGATATTATAGACACTAAACATAAAATTTGAAAAAGTAAACTTACTTTAATTACTTTTTAAATAATACTCAAACTATTCGTTACTAAAAATAATAAAGAATAAACCAATGATTTTTCGAACTCTTATAGTGACTCTACCAAACAATGAGATGGACCATTTATAAAACTAAACGAAACATATATTAACATGACAAACATGGATTGAAAACCTAAGACCTAAAGCTAAATATTACTTGAAATATAGAATATTGTTTTTATCCGCATGTTTGTCTGTTGTTCCGATTAAATAACACACTTGACGCGTGCCCTAGGCAGCTTGCGCAGACTAGCGTCATGTATGGGTAGTGAAAATCATGATTTTTTCTCCTCCTCTTTAAAGCTCGAAAAATACAACACCAATGTTGTTGTAAATCGTGACTAAACTCATGTTTTAAAAAAAAAAAAAAAACAGGTCGTTCTTTTGCCCTTAATTTTGCCCTCCGCGACTTGGTGTGGTTGATTTTGCCTTTGTTTTTTATTATTGCGTATGGTGTCATTTTTTCTTCACGGCTGTATATGTGCTTGTAAAACCCTATATTCATGATTTTCGAGATGTATATATGCTCAATCGAATGAGTTTCCCTTACATTGAACACGAACTCGCCCTTCAAAACTCGCTTCTAAAATTTTGTTTTGAAATGGTGGCGGACTTTTTGACTTAAACACTTTGAAATTCGCGACTTTATTTATGCCCTACTATGGGAAGTTAAAAATGGTGGGTTGTCTTTAGCAGAGATGAGATAAATAGATAAATCATGCCCTAAACAGGACTAGATATCTTTTATGCCACCGTGACTTTGTGATTCACATTTTCCCTAACAAGACCGATTCAAGTTGTCTCATGACCCTTGTAAGGGTAAATCCCCGAGATCCACAAACTCCCGAACTATTCGGGACGACCATCCATGTTGAGTTTTACCTACACCGGATCCCTTTTCTTCAAAGTGTGGGGATTCTTTTGAAATACGTATTCTCTATTAGCAAGTTCCTCACCACTTTGAGCATCTGGTGGGTCTTCAACAATGGAACCTCCCATCAAATCGCATTTGTGACTCTTTCGATAACATATGTAGGACACGACTTTGACATTGATAACAAAAGTTCATTTGACAACGACTTTTGATACAAACAAGACACACAAGATTCAAAGTGGATGTTATAGACATTAAACATAAAATTTGAAAAAGTAAACTTACTTTAATTACTTTTTAAATAGTACTCAAACTGTTACTAAAAAATAAAGACTAAACCAATGATTTTTCAAACTCTTATAGTGACTCTACTAGACAATGAGATGGACCATTTATAAAACTAAACGAAATGTATACTAACATGACAAACATGGATTGAAAACCTAAAGCTACATATTACCGAAATAATGCAATATTGTTTTTATTCGTAGATGTCCCGACTATCTTGATTAAATAACACACTTGACGCACCCATGCGAACTTGCGAGACTAGTGTCATATATGGAATCGTTTTTAAAAAACACCATGGTTTTTTCTAAAAATGTGTATTTTTCCCTATTTTTTTATTTTTTCCAGTTTATCTTGATTAGTCTTTTGGCAATCTAGCTGATTAGATGCGGTTCACAATATTTGTAACAATGATGATGAATGTCTCAAAAGTGAAAATGTTTCTAGTCCTGTGTGTGTTGCGGATGATTACAAAGACAGAAGACTAAATATTAAGATAATCCTAGCAATGGTCCTACCCTTGTTGGAATTTTGGTCTGGTCTATGAAATATAGGCATGTCGCTGAAAAGATCTTATCATTTCAACAAGATATGATGCAAGCATCAACCAAGTCTTAGGATTTTAACAATGAAATAAAGTAACGTGAAATTTTGAGATATAGGCATTTGTGGGTGTACTTTTAAGATGAGCACTTACATCCCAAGTCCTAGGATTTTAACAACGAAATAAAGTAACATGAAATTTTGAGATATAGGCATTTGTGGGTGTACTTTTGAGATGAGCACTTACATCCCAAAACCGCATTCAAACTTGATGTATGACATGAAGGAAAAATGGCTTTGCTGAAGTTAGATTCAATTAAAACAACCATCAAAGAACAAAATGCCAAAGGATACAAGGTACAAAAGTAAATGAAATGATGAAATGAAAGATTTTAATGACGTCCACGAGAGTGAAGATTCTATGGGACCAAAAGAAACTGAAACATTAGCTGATTTCATACTCTTTACAATATCAACTCTCCTATTGTGAATCTTGAGCACAAAACCAGCAATCTTTTGAAGTTTTGTTTCTTCAAATAACTCATTTAAGTTGTCCACTTTTAATTTGTTTTAAATCGTTGGATACGAATATCATCATATGTAGAACACTCCATAATGAAATGCCATTCCATTTCAACAACCCCTTTGCTGCAAAAAAGACAAGTTCTCCTTTCCCAATCCTCTTTGGGAATAGTCCATCTATCGGTTTCACAATGAAGATGATGTGATCCGGTCCTCAATTGAGCCACTAGAATCCTTGCCTTACCTTTGATAACTGCCCCTAGGTAAGCTTTTTCATCATGCTCCCAAGTGGGGTTAAATTCTTTGATATATTGTGCTTTCTTACGACCAATCTGTTTTGTCCACATGGCAGTCCTAAACTTCTCCATCACATAATTTTTTATTTCCCTATTGTTGTTAGGACACTCCTGAAAATTGATGCCCCATTTGTTCATCCATTTGTTGTTCTATTTCATCCAAGTTTTCTTTCTACGCTCTAGATTATCCTCTGTAACCATTTTGGGCCAGCAAAGATTGTCCATGCTTTCAACTTTTTTCAAATAGCTTATCAGCCGAGTTATTGCCGATGCTTCCATCGGGAAGGTACCCGCTTCAGCCAACAAGATCTCATAAGGGACTGTTGATTTAACTTTAAGAGTGCTTGTGATTAGATGTTTCTGGATTCTTTCTAATTGTCTCCATCCATGCTTTGACATGCTACTTCCCCAAACCTCGCAACCATAAAGAGCAACTGGAGTAACCAACAATCCAAAGAGGGTTTTCTTAGTTTTCCAGTCCCAAAGCTCAGCTTTCCTACACCTATTTTGAAGTAGGTAAGATGTTTTCCAACCTCCCTGTATCCTTTTTGCTCTACATGTCTCCCAGCTCATCTTGTTGTGAAAATCAATCCCAAGATATTTATATTCTGTAACAATTTCCAATGGACTCCCCTAAAAAAGAAAGTTAATTTGCTTCTCTTTCCTTTTTAGGGAAAAAATCATGATTTTTGTTTTGCTAATGTTCACTTGCATCCCGACTTCCTGGCAAAAGAATTCTAAAGCTTTTAGATGCTCCCTCAATCCTTGAGTTGTTGTTGAAATTAGGATAAGATCGTCAACATATAAGAGTAACTTCACCACATACTCAGCCAACTGTACACCCCCTCCTTCGGTTTTAAGTAACCATTCTTCAAGCTTGTCAATGTATAAACCAAACAAAAGGTAGCCTTGTTTGACCCCAATGTCACTACCAAAACATTCAGACATACCTTCTCTGGTTCCGATTTTAGCTCGAACTACTCATAAAGTCTACATGTACCGTTGTTTTAAGCTCATTTGGAATCTCAAGTTCCTCCATCCTATTCCAAAGTTTGTCTCTAGGAACCGTGTCAAAGGATTTCTTAAAATCAACAAAACAACAAAAAACTTCATCTCAACTAAGTTTGCAAAAGCTATGGAATGGGGTAAGAACACTCAAGAACCCCAAAGCTTTGTGCAAAACCGATCAATGGACCATCAGTTAAGAAATAAACAAGGATTCCTACTTTGCATGCATTAGTTTAAAGCAAACAAGCAAACTTAACAAATGTAATTAACCTCTATTCTTGAAAGCTTAATTAAATGAGCCTAATAAGGATCTAAGCAATCAGTTTATGCTTTAAGAGAATGGGATCTCACCATTAATGGCTTCAAGGCCAATGGTTCTTCCCATTTACTCCATGTTGTGTGGTGAAATGCAAAAGATAAAGCAAAATAGCTCAATAAGATGAAATAAAACTCCTAATCCTAGCAATAATACTATAGTTTATGTTAGAGGGAAGAAGTGTTCTTGAAAATGAGAGGGGGTAGTGGGCTATTTATAGTTTTCCATTTGGGAAATGGAAGGCTTTTTGGTGCATGTGGGACTAAAAGGGAGTCAACAAGCTAATTAGCAAGTCAAAGTAAGATTTGACTAAGTTTAGAAGAGGTTGATCATGATTTGGGGTAATTAACCTAGGTTAGACTAATTAATCTTGTTTAGAGAGAAATTAGGGTTACGGAAGGGTTCGAAGGCCTAATCAATCAATGAAATAGATTGATAGTCCAGGAAGCTAATAAGCGGTGAAGACGAGGATTCTAGCCAACACGAGGCTATAATAGCCTATTTAATTGACTTATAAGAGGAATAAGACCAAAAAAGTGTTGTAAAAGGGGAGTTAGATCTAACTGACGATGTGTCATCAATTTGCGAGGAAGAGAATAGTTAGTGCAATATTAGAGATAATAGTGCTTTGTTCGGACTATAGGTGTCTACAATCCCATACCTTTTCAATCAAGTGCTTAAGAGGCCCATACCTTTTCAATCAAGTGCCTAAGAGAAGAATGTAATGATAAGAAAGAGGCAACAAAGACAGATGGAAATCAAATGGGAATTCCTCAAATGAATATTGGATCACCACCAAGCTACAAGGCAATCCAACAAGTTGTTTACAAAAAGATGATCGCCCAACTACTAAGAACAAAGTGTGTATTACATCACCTAGCTAAGAATACAAGGACCATTATTTCCAATGATCGTGTAAATTGACCTCGAGTAAAATATTCAAAAGACATTCTCGAGGGAGTCCACTACACTACCCAAGTAGGGTCACTAGAATTTTGGTGCTTAGTAAAGTGGTCTCATCAAACGCACGCAAATGTTTATGTAGACCATATGAATAACAACATAATACAAGAAAACTATCAAAAAGCAATAAAGATCGTACCATTGAAAATTGCATACCTCAAAAAACGGGATGTTGAAAGCACACCCATTGAAGGGGATAGAAGGATCATAAGTTCAAAATGGATTAGTAAAAATAGTGAGAAAAGTTGCCCATGAATTCACTCCTAAATAAGATTGAAGTTCGCAACTAGAGCCTTAGAAGGGAGGAATACCAAAGATTGCAAATTGTATTACACAAGGGAAGGTTATAAGCGAGAGGATATATTGATTTTCACCGATGGCGGGGAAGGTTTATGAGGCAGATAATTATATTCAAAAAAGACATAACGAGGTGGCAGTATTCATCTAACAAACATTGGACGACAAATCAATTGAAGATGTAATGCTATATATTAAACATATATATAAACGAGAAATATGTGTAATAAACATATTGAATAAAGCAAAGCATATAAAAACCCGGATAGTTATATGAATAAACAAAGGTGATATGTTATATATCTATATATAGGATACAAGGAAAATGTAGGTTGGGACGTGTCCTGCAAGATAGCTACTCATAACTATTAGCATTAATTATGCTCATTGCACGTAAGTAAGCACAACCAAACAGTTGTAACTACGAGACATAACTGGCTGAAATGGCAACTCTCTTCCTTTGATCCGTAAAGGTGAAGTCTTGAATGTATAGCTCATGTCCGGATCACTCAAGCAATTTCAAGGTGTTAAATGCCGAAAAGATTACAAATGGTTGTGATGCTCAATTTACTAGTCATTTTGGTAAACATTTGAACTTTGGTATCGTAAAACACTGCATGGTCAGTTGAAGGACATGTTGAAAGTGCCGAGCTCTATTTTTATAATTCTCTAGCAATCACATTAATTGTTCAACCAAATATGACTAATCGAGCCATGCATAAATTTTCCATGGATTTTAAATACATAAAAATGTTCAACAAAAATGCAAGACTTAAAAAATGTTAAAAATACATACGTGGAGGCAAAGCAATCCAAAGCAATGAGAATTGGAATTGCATTCAAAAGTCTTATCAAGGAATTGCTTATCATGTTACTTTGATTCATAGTATGCTCTATCCTTTTTCCATATACACATGCGCGTTCACATGGTACTCTTGAGGTGAATGCAAGATACTTATAGGTTATCACACGATGTGTGATGCTTGGCATTGTTCTCTGTCAGTCCCACTAAGGCTCTTGGGGCATCTACCTTTCCTATTTCTCTATACTCAGGTTCTATCATTGCAATATATACTACTTCCATTTTCAATTTCAGCTATATACTTGGTGACATACTGTCAATTTTTCTAACATGCTAATGGGTGCTTCATCTGTAGCATTTGTCTTACAAGCCTACTTCCAACCATGGTTATCTAATTTGCTTGTATCTTGTTTTTGTTTGTATCTTGATTGTCATTATTTGCGGGCTATGTCTTATGTTTGATTGTTTGTTTTGCTTCTATAGCCTTGAAGGCTTGAGTGTCTTGTGACATCTTGAGTGGTGTCCCATGTATTCAACCAGCTACTCATTATGTCTTTTGCCATGTTACTGCGTGTTTTGACTAGTTTCTATTACATCATGCCATGTTTGTTTGTGACTAACACTTTTGCTAGCCTTTCCCATTGTTTTGCATGCACCATGGTAGTTACCATGCACATTCCCTATTCCCCCTATAAGAGTTCTATTTCAGATGTGCACATCAATTTCAACTTTCCTCGTTTGGGCTGCGCTTGCCTTGGTTCATCTCACGCACCCCAAATGAGTGGGGGCAATCATCGGATGATTATTTCACCCTCTCGGCAGTCCAAAGACCAGACACACATTGGTATAAAGCAAAATCAAAATAAACAAGCTAAAAAACAAGTTCAGAATCAGACTTGGGCCAAAAATCAGTACAAGACAGAAGTGTTGGAAATATTGTCATTGATGTCAAAGGAGTGGTTGGACTTATGAACGGAAGTTTGTCAGAAAGTAACAGAAATAACCAGCAGTGTTTAGAGCCACGATAAGAGAAGTTTAAGTATATGAAAAGGATCGTTTTTGCATAAGAAAGTCAGCGATATGATTGAGATGTGAACAACAATCAATAGAAGGAAGATATCAGTGTTTATTGAAGGATATAATCAACAATATGTTGCAGAAAATGATCAGCATTCATGAAGGACAAATCAATTGTTTATAATCAACATTAGGCAGTGTTCTATTGAAGGGAAATAAGCGTATGAACGGAAGACAAACAGTCAGCAATCAGCAAAGAAAAAACAACAGTCATGATCAGAAATGGCGCAACTCCCAAGGACCTGCGATTTGCCTTTGGAGCCATGATTTGCCCTTGGAGGGCCCACGATCTTGCATGGAGGGTGGCGCTAGCATTTGAGGAGGCAGCATTAATTGTTTGTATAGTTATTTAATTAATGGGAAGCATTTAATATAGTTATGGCCGACATATGTATTTGCATTGTTAAAATAAAAGATGGTTAATTAAATTAAATGAAAGGGTGTGTCGGTTGGAAGAAAAGATGCCTTTTCGAAAGGGTATGAATGGCTATATAAGGAAGATCATTTGAGATTTATTTTCAAGCATTCAAGTTGAATATCTTAAGGGAAAGAGAAGAAGAGAGAAGAAGCATAAGAGCAGATTTTTAGAGCAGCAAATCTAAAGTTGAAAAGAAGAGTTTCCATCATTCGTTGAGACAACAGTTCAAAGGTGGTAAGGAAGTTTCGTAAGGAGGTTGGTGCCTTCATATTCGAAGAGATTGGTGTCTCTTGCTGAGTTGGTGCTTGGCAAAAGGGGTTGGTGCTCCAGTAGGTTGGTGCCTACAAAATTGTAATTTGGGGATTGGTGTCTCCAGTAGGTTGGTGCCTACAAACATTTGAGAAATATATTAAGAAAGATTTTCTCCATGGTTTTTCCCGAAAGGGTTTCCACGTAAATCTGGTGTCTTCTTGCATTACTTTGTGTTGTGTTCTTTGATTGCTTTGAATATCTAAATTGTGAATCTAAGATTAAGTGGTTGAAAATAAAAAAAATATATTATACTAATCCCCCCAGTATAATCTTGTGCTTAACATTTGGTATCAGAGTGGGTTCCTTCAGAACAACCTAACCGTTGGAAGGTAGATCTCAAAGACACACATGGCTAGTCACTCAATACCAAAAGGTTTCTCCACAAATAAGGCACCTTTGTTCAATGGAACGAATTATGCATTTTGGAGTATAAGGATGCAGACTTATCTAATGGCTCTTGGTTTTGATATTTGGCAATCAGTTTTAGATGGTTATACAACCCCACAAACTCCGCCAACAGATCAAGCCGGAAAGAAGGCAAGCAAAAATAATGCAAAAGCTATGAACGCAATCTTATGTGGTCTTTTAGAGATTGAGTTTGTTAAGGTCATGCATTGCAAATCCGCGAAAGATATTTGGGAGAAGCTTAAGACTATCTATGAGGGTGATAATAAGGTGAGAAAAGCAAAGCTCCAAACACAGGAGGTAGTTTGAGAGTCTGAAGATGAAGGATGAAGAAAATATTGTAGGATATCTTCTTCGTGTTGATGAAATTGTTAATATCATTCGAGGGCTCGAGAGAAAAGTAGAAGAGTCCATGATCGTCCAAAAGGTAC